>OZ023175.1:611043-636043 GCA_963678695.2 Diplodus puntazzo
GCTTGGAGACGTTGTTGCTGCAGATAAACAGGCTCTTTCCACTGACGCCAATGACGTTATATTAGCATTCTTACGAGCATTACTAGCTAAACTCAGCTACAGGCTGCTGTTCAAACATCATGTGACATTCTGACTGAATGAAACAGACACTTGAGTTTTCACGTCTGCAGTGAACACAACGATACAACAGATACAAGTTAACTGTTATCAATGTGAGCGTTTAGTACGGAAGCCCAGAGGGTCAGATGAGAATGTTCTTGATTAGTGAAGTCTGATGTAAAATGTTTTCTGTCTTTCTGTTGTCACACACACACACACACACACACACACACACACACACATTGTCTTAATAAAACCTCCTGATTGGCTTCATCAGCTCATGTGAAAGGCCTGTCCGCCCAGTGCATGCTGGGAAAGTGTGCAGGTCCTCATCAGACGCCTTCAGTGTCGACTGACTGAGACCGACGTCTTCATGTTTTTAATCTTGACTAACGTCCGTCTCATCTTTCTGTCTCCTTCTACGACTCGCAGCAGAGACGACGATGTTTGATTTATAAAGACTGAAATAATCTGCGAGCTTAACGCCGCTGCACAGTCGCAGATAAACGCTCGGTTTGTTGTGGATGTGTCGGAGCTGCTTCGGTCTATTCTGCTGCAGCGTGTACCGTCAGAACAACGAGAGAAGATGTGACTGTGCCTTTGTACCTGCAGACGACAGCAGACGACTCACCTGGACGCTGAGCGAGCTACAGAGAGACAGACAGGCAGACCAGCAGATCCCAGAGGAGCCACATCCTCCTGAGACTGAACACAAGATAAAGAGCAACACGCATCTGTTGCTTCGCCCACATCATCTGAGCATCAAGGCGCTTCGTGCCCGACTGAGCACACTGAATCAGCAGTGGAGAGAAATCCCTCTGATTGGCTGTTCAGCTCAGAGTCAGTGCACGAGAAGAGAAACAGGAAACGCCTCATCAGAGAGGGCGACTTCATCAGTTTGTATGCCAACCTTAAAACAGCTGTTTTTAGAATGGAGTTTGGTTGAGGTTGTGTCAGTGGACAGAGCTCCAGGAGCTGCTTTAGTGTTGATGCACATGTTGAAGCTGTTCAGCACAGAATAAACTGTCCTAATGACAGAAACAGTGATTCATTATTATTTATTAATGAGTCGTTTCAGTTGTGTGTGTGTAGCTTTGTGAAACACAACAGGAGTGTGTTGTGTAACGAGTTAAATAATCTTGAATCTTTACTCGTATGATCTTTGATCATATTCTCTGTCAGAGAATCAAATATGTTTGTACTTTGTCAAAACAACCGGAGTGATGTCGTCAGGCTTGAAGTTAATGTAGAATATTTTCTGATCTCTGCAGTCGAGAGCTGAGAGCCTCATGGTGTCGTCGCTCTCCTCCCACCTGAGGACGTCAGCAGCAGTGTGAGTTCAGTGTCGTACCTCTGACCAGGATGTTGGTGGTTTTCTTGGCAGGATTGCCCACGTTGTTGGACGCCATGCAGCTGTAGGCGCCGCCGTCTTCCACTGTGACGGTGGGGACGGTCAGCGTGCCGCCATTGACGACGCTCCTCTTCGGGAGCTCTTCCCCTCCCGGCCTCATCCACGTCAGCGCGGGAGGAGGGTCTCCGCCCGACGCCACGCAGGCCAGAGTGATGGCCTCCCCCGGGTTCACCACCAGGGGGTCGTCCAGGAGGAGCTTAATGGAGGGCGGAGCTGGAGGGAAGGAAGACGAGACAAGACTGGTTGTTACTGAGCCGTCGCTTTTATTCTGCTCTGCTTCATCAGTTATGTTACAGTTTTATCTTTTCATCAAAGCCAGCACACATTTAAAAAGTCTCATCTTTGTTTTCATTCTCATTCAGTGGAGGCAGCCGGTCGGCCACGAGTCCGGCTCCACTCGAGGTTTCTGTTTTTTAATGATTTACTCTTGTTAATATGAATGACGTCAACTCAGGATACAAAGATAAGAATGTAAACAAAAGCACCGTATGAAAGAGCAAATTATGCTGATGCAAGAATAAACTCCACTGTGACTGAAAATAAATTATACTTTTTGTCTCTTAAATCATCAAATTGGAAAACTACCCATCATTACAAGACAGGAAGTCAATAATGTGAATCTGTTGACGGCAGGAAGCTGCAGAGACAGAGAGGAAACAGGAAATAAGGAAATGATCCAAATGTTTGATCAGAAATCTAAAGTAGACTCTCAACCTGCCAATGTTAGCAGCAGACGTTCTATCACCAGACTCCCTTAACAAATGTGTCAGTTTAGTGAGTTGCTGAGTTGGAGACACTTTATAAACTCTGTGAAACTCTGTCTCTGACTCATTCTGCATTATTTGGACCTTCTTGGTAATTCAGCAAATGTTCTACATGAACTTCTTTCTGTCTTTCAGTAGAAACATGGAGTCAAGTCTGATCAATCATCAACTTTGTTGCTGATGATTTGAATGATGAAGTAATTCCAAAGAGATTTTAGTGTTACATTTAATGCTCTGTTCTGAAATATTTACATTAAATAATGAGTGACTCATTATTTTACGATTCTATTGTAAAAACCTAAGTTTAGTTTTTATACACCTTCTATTTATTTGAGTTTTCTCAAGAGAGATTCAGACTTGAGTCTTGTGTCTCTCGGTCTCAGGTTCAGGGGGATCGTGGGCTCATCTATACATTTTTTACATTTTAAAAGGTTTCAGAATACCTCGTCATGTGTGAATAATCCATAGTGCTGCGGTATAAAAGCTTCCTGTCCTCAGATTCACATCAGAGGGAAATAAAAGCTGCAGAGCGACTCGCTGCCTCCACCAGCTGCAGAAAAGCAGCTAAATGCAGAAATAATAATGAGGGGGATAAAAATAGCTGAGTCGACCTCTGTTAAGCTGACATCATGTAAATCCCATCAGCCCCTGGGGCGGAGCGGCAGGATCTACTGTACAGGTCAGAGAGCTGCGGTCGGAGCACGGAGAGGAAAATGATTTATTTATGATTTACAGTCATCAGCTCGCAGGTACGACACGACAACACCGAGGAGAAACGCTGTGGACTGAAAACACTGATGAATCAAACTGACACGTCTCAGTTAACACTGTCAGCACACAGGAGGCAGCATAGCACAGGGATAACCGCTAGCTGCTGCTAGCTGTAGCTGCCTTTAGCTAGTAAGCTCAGTTAGCCATGCAGCTAGCGGTGGTATTAGTGGACTCCAGCTGGCAGACTTGGAGCTTGTAGCACTGGAGACTGCTTCTCCTATCACTGTCCACAGGTACAAAGTGGCAGGAGGCTAGCTGGTTAGCATGCTAACTTCATTAATATCTCTGCAACATGATTTATAGACGTCAGAACTGTTGTTTCTTCTCATTCTCTTGATGATTTCAATTGTTTTAAATAGAAAATATTGGATATTGCACCTTTAAGTCCACATAGTGTTTATTTATGAGCGCTAGCATCTTTTTAAAATTGTTCCCAGCGAGTGTCTGCAGCAGCCAGAGAGAAGCTACAGCGCCCGCCATCTTTTTCACAACCTTTCCAGCTGAAAAGCTCTGAACTTCTCAGAAAGGCCTCGGTGATGATATTCACCGTAGCTTTGCCTCGCACAAAAAATGGCGCAAGAAAAACGAAAAACCGTTGATGATGAAAATCAAACACAAATTGAGATCTAAACAAAATGATTTTAGCAGGAGCTGACAAAGCTGCTGTCCGTCACCGGCAACAGCAGCAAACTGAAGACAGATCAGCAGAATAACTTCTTAAAATAAACCACAAGTGTGAAATCAAGTGCAACGTGACCAGACAAGATAACACAACCGCACAATTAGGACTCACCTCCTTCTGGGGACAAACTGTGTGTGTGAGTCTGTGTGAGTCTGTGTGTGTCTGTGTGAGTCTGTGTGAGTCTGTGTGAGTCTGTGTGAGACTGTGTGAGTCTGTGTGAGTCTGTGTGAGACTGTGTGAGTCTGTGTGAGTCTGGTGTGTCTGTGTGAGTCTGTGTGAGTCTGTGAGTGTCTGTGTGAGACTGTGTGTGTCTGTGTGAGTCTGTGTGAGTCTGTGTGAGTCTGTGAGTGTCTGTGTGAGTCTGTGTGTGTCTGTGTGTGTCTGTGTGAGTCTGTGTGAGTCTGGTGTGTCTGTGTGAGTCTGTGTGAGTCTGTGTGTGTCTGTGTGAGTCTGTGTGTGTCTGTGTGAGTCTGTGTGAGTCTGGTGTGTCTGTGTGAGTCTGTGTGAGTCTGTGAGTGTCTGTGTGAGACTGTGTGTGTCTGTGTGTGTCTGTGTGAGTCTGTGTGTGTCTGTGTGAGTCTGTGTGTGTCTGTGTGAGTCTGTGTGTGTCTGTGTGAGTCTGTGTGTGTCTGTGTGTGTCTGTGTGAGTCTGTGTGAGTCTGTGTGTGTCTGTGTGAGTCTGTGTGTGTCTGTGAGTGTCTGTGTGAGACTGTGTTTGTCTGTGTGAGTCTGTGTGTGTCTGTGTGAGTCTGTGTGTGTCTGTGTGAGTCTGTGTGAGTCTGTGTGTGTCTGTGTGAGTCTGTGTGTGTGTGTGTGTGTGTGTGTGTGTGTGTGTGTGTGTGTGAGTCTGTGTGAGTCTGTGTGTGTCTGTGCGTGTCTGTGTGAGTCTGTGTGTGTCTGTGTGAGTCTGTGTGTGTCTGTGTGAGTCTGTGTGAGTCTGTGTGTGTCTGTGTGAGTCTGTGTGTGTCTGTGTGAGTCTGTGTGTGTCTGTGTGAGTCTGTGTGTGTCTGTGTGAGTCTGTGTGAGTCTGTGTGTGTCTGTGTGTGTCTGTGTGTGTCTGTGTGTGTCTGTGTGAGTCTGTGTGTTACCTGTCCTGTTGTTCAGGTTGAAGTGTGCGCTCTTGTCTCCGATGCCGCAGACGTTCCTGACGGAGGAGATGCAGGTGTATTCAGCGTAATCCTGAGGACGAAGATTCTTCAACTTCAAGATCTTCGTCTCACCCTGAAACACACACACACACACACACACACACACACACACACACACACACACACAAACACACACACTGTGAGTAGCCTCTAGTCGTCACAGAATATGTTGAAGATTAAAAATAAGAATCTTTGGTCTGTTTAAAGTTTGGGAGGAGACTTTCTGTCCTCGGCCTCGGGCTCAGATTATATCAGATTATCATCAGTCTAACTGGGACACAAACAACATCGACTCCACAGACCAACAACTCGGATCTGTCAATATGTTGCAACAGACATGTTGTACAAAGTAACATGTTCATCATAACACAATAACACAAGACGGAATGAAGGTTGATGCACCTTCATGATACAAAAAAATAGAACATATACAATTATTTATATACAAATATACAAAAACACGTCATGCAGCTTTTGAATCAGGAGGAAAGTAAACAGCAGCAACAACATGGTGACGATGCTGGTCCACATCTTCATATCAGGAGGTCTGACAGCAACTTCGACTGAGTCTGAGCACCAAACATCATGTTATAAACACAGAATCCACCATCAAACTGATGAGGTGGAGACAGGTCTGTGTAAAGATGATGGAGACAGGTCTGTGTAAAGATGATGGAGACAGGTCTGTGTAAAGATGATGGAGACAGGTCTGTGTAAAGATGATGGAGACAGGTCTGTGTAAAGATGATGGAGACAGGTCTGTGTAAAGATGATGGAGACAGGTCTGTGTAAAGATGATGGAGACAGGTCTGTGTAAAGATGATGGAGACAGGTCTGTGTAAAGATGATGGAGACAGGTCTGTGTAAAGATGATGGAGACAGGTCTGTGTAAAGATGATGGAGACAGGTCTGTGTAAAGATGATGGAGACAGGTCTGTGTAAAGATGATGGAGACAGGTCTGTGTAAAGATGATGGAGACAGGTCTGTGTAAAGATGATGGAGACAGGTCTGTGTAAAGATGATGGAGACAGGTCTGTGTAAAGATGATGGAGACAGGTCTGTGTAAAGATGATGGAGACAGGTCTGTGTAAAGATGGAGACAGGTCTGTGTAAAGATGATGGAGACAGGTCTGTGTAAAGATGATGGAGACAGGTCTGTGTAAAGATGATGGAGACAGGTCTGTGTAAAGATGATGGAGACAGGTCTGTGTAAAGATGGTGGAGACAGGTCTGTGTAAAGATGATGGAGACAGGTCTGTGTAAAGATGATGGAGACAGGTCTGTGTAAAGATGGTGGAGACAGGTCTGTGTAAAGATGATGGAGACAGGTCTGTGTAAAGATGATGGAGACAGGTCTGTGTAAAGATGATGGAGACAGGTCTGTGTAAAGATGATGGAGACAGGTCTGTGTAAAGATGATGGAGACAGGTCTGTGTAAAGATGATGGAGACAGGTCTGTGTAAAGATGATGGAGACAGGTCTGTGTAAAGATGATGGAGACAGGTCTGTGTAAAGATGATGGAGACAGGTCTGTGTAAAGATGATGGAGACAGGTCTGTGTAAAGATGATGGAGACAGGTCTGTGTAAAGATGATGGAGACAGGTCTGTGTAAAGATGATGGAGACAGGTCTGTGTAGAGATGATGGAGACAGGTCTGTGTAAAGATGATGGAGACAGGTCTGTGTAAAGATGATGGAGACAGGTCTGTGTAAAGATGATGGAGACAGGTCTGTGTAAAGATGATGGAGACAGGTCTGTGTAGAGATGATGGAGACAGGTCTGTGTAAAGACGTGATGTCAGTAATGTAGTCCTGTACCTAGAAATGACATAAAACAATGATTCTGTCTCAATTAGCTCCTCCTCTTCCTCACTCCTCACTCCTCCCTCCTCCTCCTCTCCTCCCTCCTCCTCTTCCTCACTCCTCCTCTTCCTCCCTCCTCCTCCTCTTCCTCACTCCTCCACCTCGCTGCCAGATCTCTCTGATCTCCTCTGGCAGCCTCGCCGCTGCCTTCCGCCTCACGGACAGATGAGATGAGATTAGATGACATTTAAATGGGATGTTTGTGCAAAGATGGCGGCCAATTTTTTGTGTGATGAGGAGGAGGAGGAGATAAATTCCTCATTAGTGCCGACGAGGAGCGAGAGGGGAGGGGTTAACGAGTTCTTGAGCTCAGCGCTGAAGGCATTACAGTCGACAGCGTTCAAATCTGCTGTGAATGTTATCTCGGCCGCGGTATTACACGGCCCGCTAACTGGCCGCCTGATTGGCCGGCTTCCCTCTGCTCCCAAATTAAATCTAAACCTCGGCCAAAATCTGGAATCTCCATCCGCAGAGATTTTTAATCCACAGGAGGAGCAGGGCTTAAATGATCCCAAACTGCTGAACTCTGCGACGGAGGATCGACGATGAAGATGAACATTTACAGGCGAGCGACAGAGAGAGGAGACGCGAGGAGTTCATCACTGGAGACTCTGTCTCTACTTAACAACGTTACATTTCACCACTACAGCCAGAAAAATCTAAACGACCACCTTCCAACGAGGACGTTGAATCTTTCTGTCTTTTCCTTTTGGTTTGTAAAATATTTTTAAAAGTAAAACTACAATCTTCTGACAGATCGTCTTCTCTCTCACCTGGTTCATGAAGCTGTAAATGTCACTAAAAGATGTTGTTTAGTTAAAATAAGTAAGAGATTATATGATTGATGACATTTATAAACAATAAGAACAGAAAATAGAATTAAATCTGTCGAGGTTTGGACAGAACACCATGTCCATGCAGAAGTTGGACAGAAATCAAACTTTTAAGTATTTCTGGCGACAGCTGACGGACCTCCTGTAAATCCTCCTGCAGCTCCCGCAGGAGTCACACAGAGAGAAACGGAGACTAAAGGACTGATGGAGCGACAACACTTCAGCAGGAGGACGACTCCGGGGACACACGACACAAAGAACCAGTCATGATGAGTTTCTGTCTTCCTGACAGTCAGATCGCTTTAAAGTTAAAAAGCTTCACATTATGTTTCGGCTTTATGAGCAAATATAAAAAGCAACAAAGTTACTCAAGTTGGATGTGAAAAAAATATGAAGCCAAAATATAAAAACAGCTCAAATCTCATGAGCGATGAGATGACAGATTTAAAAAACAAACTGGAGAAAAGAAATGTCTTCTGATTACACAACACAACCTCATAAAAAACATATTTATGTCCACAGAAACATCAATCAATCATCAACAGACCTCCATCACGTCTTTACACAGACCTCCATCACCTCCATCATCTTTACACAGACCTCCATCACCTCCATCATCTTTACACAGACCTGTCTCCATCATCTTTACACAGACCTGTCTCCATCATCTTTACACAGACCTGTCTCCATCATCTTTACACAGACCTGTCTCCATCATCTTTACACAGACCTGTCTCCATCATCTTTACACAGACCTGTCTCCATCATCTTTACACAGACCTGTCTCCATCATCTTTACACAGACCTGTCTCCATCATCTTTACACAGACCTGTCTCCATCATCTTTACACAGACCTGTCTCCATCATCTTTACACAGACCTGTCTCCATCATCTTTACACAGACCTGTCTCCATCATCTTTACACAGACCTGTCTCCATCATCTTTACACAGACCTGTCTCCATCATCTTTACACAGACCTGTCTCCATCATCTTTACACAGACCTGTCTCCATCATCTTTACACAGACCTGTCTCCATCATCTTTACACAGACCTGTCTCCATCATCTTTACACAGACCTGTCTCCATCATCTTTACACAGACCTGTCTCCATCCATCTTTACACAGACCTGTCTCCATCATCTTTACACAGACCTGTCTCCATCACATCTTTACACAGACCTGTCTCCATCATCTTTACACAGACCTGTCTCCATCATCTTTACACAGACCTGTCTCCATCATCTTTACACAGACCTGTCTCCATCATCTTTACACAGACCTGTCTCCATCATCTTTACACAGACCTGTCTCCATCATCTTTACACAGACCTGTCTCCATCATCTTTACACAGACCTGTCTCCACCATCTTTACACAGACCTGTCTCCATCATCTTTACACAGACCTGTCTCCATCATCTTTACACAGACCTGTCTCCATCCATCTTTACACAGACCTGTCTCCATCATCTTTACACAGACCTGTCTCCATCATCTTTACACAGACCTGTCTCCATCATCTTTACACAGACCTGTCTCCATCATCTTTACACAGACCTGTCTCCATCATCTTTACACAGACCTGTCTCAATCACATCTTTACACAGACCTGTCTCCATCATCTTTACACAGACCTGTCTCCATCATCTTTACACAGACCTGTCTCCATCATCTTTACACAGACCTGTCTCCATCATCTTTACACAGACCTGTCTCCACCATCTTTACACAGACCTGTCTCCATCATCTTTACACAGACCTGTCTCCATCATCTTTACACAGACCTGTCTCCATCATCTTTACACAGACCTGTCTCCATCATCTTTACACAGACCTGTCTCCATCATCTTTACACAGACCTGTCTCCATCATCTTTACACAGACCTGTCTCCATCACGTCAGGACTACAGCAGGACGATGAGGTGGACTCTGTGTTTACGTCATTGATGCTTGGTGCAAACACTCGGTCTTAGTCACCGGACAGTGTTTACCTGATGAACTATAAAAAGCTCTACAGAATGACTTCCTGTGACATCTTCATGTAACGATATGATGAAGAAGGAGTTACTAAATGTAACTCAAACACTATGTTTGCCTTTTATATGCTTTTAATTTATTTATTTATTGTATTTTAACTTTAACTTTCTTTCTTTTACTGTTGCGTATCTGTTGTGCAGCACTTTGGTAACTTTATTGTTTTTAAAATGTGCTATACAAATAAAGTGGATTGGATTGGATAAACATTTTGTTATGCAACTCTGTGTTGTACATTGTCAAATGAATCACTGAGTCTCAACAGTTGAACTAAAAATGTTTCACGACAGATTTAAGTCAGTGATGCTGATGAATAATAGAAAACAATAAAACCAGAAGGTGTGTGTGCTCACCTGTGTGAAAAAGGGCTCGTAGATCTCGACCCCCGAGTCGGAGCCTTGCGACAGCGCCTCCCGCCCTCTCCTCCAGGTGTAGTGAACAGGTGGGTTGGAGTTGGCGACGCAGCGAAGAAATACCGTCCTCTCAAAGTAGAACTGCTCCTTGGCCTCGCCCACACTCTGATGCACCGTGATCACCGGGTCGTCCAGGTCTGAGGAGGAAAGACAGGAAGATAAGTTTGTGTCACTTCCTGCCTCCTGAGCCACAGATATAAACTGCTCTTTACTTCCTGTCTGAGCTCTGAGGAACAACGACAGCTGAAGTTTGTTTCCTCCTGCAGCGTCTGAATTTATCGATTTTCATATTTTCCGAACAGTGGGGTCAGTTTTCCTGTGGTGGGAGTAATTACTGCGGAGCCAGAGGCTTTTTATTGGCTGGAAACACAATGAGCTCCCCGATCAGCTGACAGCAGCCGGCCAATCGGGCTCTGCCGTGTTAATGAGTCCAGTTAGAGAGCGGCCACCAGCGGAGATGCTAATGGCTAATTCATTTCACACAGTGATGACAAACTATCAGGGCCTAAAACAGGCGCGACACGTAAACACAGGCCAAAACAATCTGCTCCCACCTGCTGGGACTCCCATCATGCACTGCAAGCCCTGCTGTACAGGCTGCAGGTCAGGTTAATGATTTATCCTCTTTCCTCCTGCAGTTTGTGTAAAAGCCTGCGTGCCCTGAAGGAAGCACTCAGCCGTGGTGCGTTCAGGTACCACTTAATTCCCTGTAATCCCAGTCAGAAGCATCCTGCAGGATATTCTGGCTGTTACACAACAACGCTCACAGCTGGCACACACTGTTTCTCCTGTTTTTTTGTCAGTTTGGAGGAAATTTTTCAGGTGACCGTCGCACACGAGGGACGGAGCTGCTTCAAAACAGCCCGCAGACGTTTCTTTACTGGGGTAACTGGGATTTTGTTAATCCCAGTCACATCAATAAACATGAAGGTGAGCAGACGCAGACAGAAACAAACAGCAGCCTGCAGAGCTCACTGCTGCCATCATCTCCACACATGTAGGTCAACAACCATCAGTCACGCAAACAGCTACACAACATGATTGTCACATGTGATGAGGAGACATGTAGGTCACATCAGCTGCAACAGCAGCAGGACGGTACTGACTGTCTGTGACCCACATGGTCCTGGACCTCCACTTCCTGCAAGCAACTAAAATATGCTCCTGTTTACAAAGGTTATGCTAAGCTAAGCTAACCAGCTGCTGCCTGTAGTTTTATGTGAGTGTGTGTGTGTGTGTGTGTGTGTGTGTGTGTGTGTGTGTGTTCTTACAGTAGACGTCGACCCGGATGGAGCGGATGGCGGGGGATCCCAGTCCGTTCTCGGCCTTGCAGTAGTAGCGCCCCCCCTGGTGCCGGTTGAT
Organism: Diplodus puntazzo; assembly: GCA_963678695.2. Taxonomy (NCBI): domain Eukaryota; kingdom Metazoa; phylum Chordata; class Actinopteri; order Spariformes; family Sparidae; genus Diplodus; species Diplodus puntazzo. Next base: position 622,427 of record OZ023175.1, read on the forward strand.
GTTTTCGATCTTCAGAGTTTCGTTGTGCAGAGTTGAGTCACCCTGACGGTCCGAGGCGCCGCCCGCCGTCTTAGTCCAACGAACCTGCACAGACGGGCGGGACGGTGAGGTCGGGCTCCATATACACAACAGATGGTTACAGATCAATCTGAGCAGTTTAGACTGGAGAGATCAGAGAGGAGATGAAGACGACGACAGGAGGGAGCAGATCGGACCTTCTGGTTGAATTTTACCATTTTTAACTTGCTGTTGTTCAGCAGTTGGGGGTCAGTGCCTTGCTCAGAGGCACTGCAGCTGCAACTGTGTGTGTGTGTGTGTGTGTGTGTGTAGGAGGAGGTGTAGCTAACAGGAGCCTTTAGTTTAGATGGAAAATGAATCGATGCCAGACTGTATCAGCCTGCTGCAGATAAACTCCAGTGTGTGTGTGTGTCTGTGTGTGTGTGTGTGTGTGTGTGTGTGTGTGTGTGTGTGTGTGTGTGTGTGTGTGTGTGTGTTTGTCCTCCATCAGCATCTGTTGGTCAGTTTTTCCATCCATCCCTTCCACCTGCTCCGTACTTTCCTCTCATCATCATCATCATCAGTCTTCTGTCTCTTCTCTTTGTCTTAACACAGAAAATTAATGTATTTTGTTTTACTGATTAATTATCAAAATAAATAGAAGCAGAAGGAAAAAATGAAAAAACCATCAACAACTCAGACCTCAGAGTATACTAGAGCCATGAATAACTCATGTTGACACAATATTAAAAGAAACACAGAAAGACGTACTAGGAACTGTGCACACACACACACACACACACACACACACACACACACACACACACACACACACACACACTATCAACAACTATCCACGCGAGATCTCGCGTGATTTTTCCGGCTTTTGATTTCAGTATTGTTCCTTATATGAGGCTCTTTTTTCAACTTCAAGGTCAATATTGTTTAGACTTAGCCTTCTCTTTATTGATCCTTTTTCCTTTTGGGATCAATAAAGAGAAGAAGGGTTTTTCGCTAACGAGAAATCAACAAATTATCTGTTTATATATATGGAACTCAGCTTTAGGAGCGTTCCACCTTAACTGTCCTCCAGGTTACGTCACATTCTGAGATCGACACTTCTCCACTGGCAGGACGGCGGCGAGCGGAACAAGCTACTGCTAACGTGAGCTGTTAAAAAACCTTCTTTTTAGTAACTCTGTGTACACAAACAATGTTCTCAATGCTCGTGTTCATGTGTAGAGACCCTGGTGATACTACGAGCAAAGTTTCATGTTGTGTCGAGCCTTCTTACTGTTTTAAACATAGAGATTTTGATGCTATCGTAAAAGTGCCCGTAGCACTCCCATTGAAAATGAGTTTGACCTGAAAACGAAAATACGGTAAATCTTAAAAGTGCCTCTTTCATCGTAATTATACTTTTACACAAAGGTTTGACTCAGATACATTCACAAATAAAGCCTTGGTTGCATTTTGGCGAGAGTTTCACTTTAAGTTTTTCTTAGTCTGTTTTTATGTTCTTAGTCTATGTGGCGGCGTGTCTGGTGGGAGGACTGTTAATAAAGTGTAAATCGCTACAGATCGATATGTCGACTAAATGTGGCATTTCACATCGTCCTAAAAAGAAGCTCAAGGATACGTCATCAAAGAGTTCTGTAAAATATAAATGATTAAAAGTGGATATTCTGTAATGAACTTTCTGATATTTTATTTATTTTTGTGTGCAGATTAAAAGAGTGAAAGTTTCTTATCGATGAGACGGAGAGTGAAATGTGTCTCCGCTGGCCGAGTTCAGCGTCAGAACTTTTCTCTGCTCTTCCACTTCTGAGTCCAAACCTCCTCCATCAGCATATTTTCCACCCTGATTCTTTCTCTTTCCGTCCCACCTGCTCCATCACCCCCCCCCCCCCCCCCCCCCCCCCCCCGCCCCTCTCCCTTGGTACAGTCCGCCCACATGTCGGTCGCCCGCTGCCAGCTGGAGTGAGGCGGACGTTTTATCCGTCTGTGGTGCAGACAGACTGTTAACAGCCTCAAACCAGCGAACTGACGATTAATGAGCTAAAAATACTCGACAGATTCAGAATCTGCTCGAGTCTAATTAACACGACTCTCGCTCTGCTGCTGCAGAGGTGGAATACAGCCGAGTAACTTTACTCGGCTGTACTCAAGGACAATCTGAACACTTCTGCTCCACATCTTCATCTTCATCTTCACCACATTTACCTGACAGATTGAGTTGCTTGCAAATTAAGAGTTTACATTAAAAAACACGATTATCTTAAAAAACAGAACCATGTAATAGATTTCAACTGTTGTGTCGCAGATGTCACAAAACTAATCAATCAATATTTAATTAATCCTGATTAGTTTATCTACAGACATTTCCTGCAAACACTTAGACTGCCTTTAACAGTCAGAAACCTCCAGCAGAGCCGGACTCAGACACACACACACACACACACACACACATATATAAATTGATATTATAGCTGTAATAATAATGTAATAATTAATATAATCAGGTCCTGGTCTTTGGATCCAAATAATCCACATCATTATAAATCATCTGTTTCTGACTGATGGACTGTCGGTTCACTGTGATTCGTCTCCGTCCTGATCGGCTGCACTCGTTGCTACGGCAACAGTTCCACATGGACTTAATTGAATTTGACTAACAGGTGTTAATGTAACATGTGGTCCAGATGTGTTAATAGCTGAGCAGAGACGAGGTCAGGACAACATGTCAGCAGAGTGATAAACATCTCACCAGACTGTAGAATTCATTTGTTACAGAAGAAGGAGAAGGAGAAGAAGAAGGAGGAGAAGAAGGAGGAGGAGAAGGAGAAGGAGGAGGAGAAGGAGGAGAAGAAGGAGGAGAAGAAGAAGAAGAGAGGAAGCTGAGCTCTGCAGTGACGCAGAGACAGTGTTTTACAGTGTGTGTGGATTCAGACTGTGTGCCAGCAGCTGATCTATTTATAGCCTCAACAGACTGACAGCAGAGAGACTAAAGAAAGAGGGAGCGAGAGGAGGAGGAGGAGGAGGAGGAGGAGGAGGAGGAGGAGGAGGAGGAGGGGGAGGAGGAGGAGGAGGAGGAGGAGGAGGAGGAGGAGGACGAGGAGGAGCAGGAGCAGGAGGAGGAGGAGGAGGAGGAGGAGGAGCAGGAGCAGGAGGAGGAGCAGGAGGAGGAGGAGGGGGAGGAGGAGGAGGAGGAGGAGGAGGGGGAGGAGGAGGAGGAGGAGGAGGAGGAGGAGGGGGGGAGGAGCAGGAGGAGGAGGAGGAGGGGAGGAGGAGGAGGAGGAGGAGGAGCAGGAGGAGGAGGGGGAGGAGGAGGAGGAGGAGGAGGAGGAGAGTGGTGTGATGAAAACAGTAGTAGAAGAAGAAGAGAGGAGGAGAAGAGACACTTCAGGTGAAAATGGTGAGATTATGTCTATTTTTCTGCCAGAACAGTAAACTGAAAATATCCATTATTCATATTTAGGTGTTTATTTTAGTGCATATTATTTGAGCATATTTAATGAGATAACAGAAAATATCTCAAAACTTGTAAGACAAAAATATTTGTGTTAACGTCAGTGATGAACTGTGTTCACCTGCAGCACAGCAGGAACATCACACCAAACTCCATTCAAAAATCAAGCAATTTAATGTAAATTCATGAAACACATAAAGTGTATTTAATAGAAGAGGATTAGAGCCACACAAGAAACGTGTATTTTAGTTTTAAGTTTTAGTTTGAAAAGAGAAACTAAGATATTTAAAACCTGACGTTGTTTCCTCACAGCACCCTGCTCATCTACACACTCACACTGGCTTCATCCAGTGTTTCTTCATCAGGGAGCCTCTCATCGACCTCACAGGACTGGTACCATCACCTGTGTGCCGACAACAGCAGGTGGGACTGAGCTGCTCTCAGTCTGAGGTCCAGTGAGGTGAAACTACAGAACCATCCTGGATCTACACACAGCTGAAAGGTCCAGTCGCAGCAGCTGGAGATGGTGAACTGATAACTCCTCCCTCCATCACCTCCATCACCTCCATCACCTCCATCACCTCCATCACCTCCTCTAACTGGAGGGTTTACTGTAGAAGTGTGATCATGCATGATGTCATCAGGAAGAAGGAGTTTATTCATCGTCTTTATAGCAGATACAAATATGAATGAACAGCCAGAGAACACACACACACACACACACACACACACACACACACACACACACACACACTTCATCTCTATTGACTCTGCAGAGCACATAAAGTAATAAAAAAAGCCTCCCATCATCCCCGGCGGCGTGCTGTAAGTGCCAGAGCTCCCGCCGAGATGAGCAGCACCGCCGCCGCCTTTGTGTTTCATAAATGAGAGCCATCACACAGAAGAAGAAGAAGAAGAAGAAGAAACCCTGGAGGACGAGAAGTAGTGGGAACAGACGGGGGGTCGGAGGGTTGAAGCAACATCAGTAGAAGAAGAAGAAGCGGCGGCGGGAACGTTCAGAGGGAGATGATGTCTACACTAGCGAAGAAGATGTTGTGTCATTAACATTCATGAAGATTTAATAAAAACAAGTCGATTTCCTGAAAAGTGAAGAACTAACGAGCCATGAGGAGTTCACTGATTCCTGCTGCCCATTAAACAAAGACTGTCCCGTGTTAACGATGTAATCTGATTACTGTCCTGCTGCTTCTCTCTGCTCGTGATGTAAAAGTGAAGTGGCGTTTGTTTCCCCGCCTACCAAACATGGCGGCTGCTAAGGTGAACGAGTCGACTGTGGACGGATTGTTCTCAGTACAAACTCTCACACCGGAGACATTCTCTCTGTTGGTGTTTCTACTGTTCCGACTGGACCCAGTGTTCTGAATGTTCCCGGTGTTCTTAATGTTCCCAGTGTTCCAAATGTTCCCAGTGTTCCAAATGTTCCCAGTGTTCCAAATGTTCCCAGCGTTCTAAATGTTCCCAGTGTTCTTAATGTTCCCAGTGTTCTAAATGTTCCCAGTGTTCTAAATGTTCCCGGTGTTCTTAATGTTCCCAGTGTTCTTAATGTTCCCAGTGTTCAAATGTTCCCAGTGTTCTAATGTTCCCAGTGTTCTAATGTTCCCAGTGTTCTAATGTTCCCAGTGTTCTAATGTTCCAGGTTCTAATGTTCCCAGTGTTCTAATGTTCCAGTTCAATGTTCCCAGTGTTCTTAATGTTCCCAGTGTTCTAATGTTCCAGTGTTCTAATGTTCCCAGTGTTCTAATGTTCCAGTGTTCTGAATGTTCCCAGTGTTCTAATGTTCCCAGTGTTCTAAATGTTCCCAGTGTTCTTAATGTTCCCAGTGTTCTTAATGTTCCCAGCGTTCTAAATGTTCCCAGTGTTCTGAATGTTCCCAGTGTTCTTAATGTTCCCAGTGTTCTTAATGTTCTCAGTGTTCTAAATGTTCCCAGTGTTCCAAATGTTCCCAGTGTTCTTAATGTTCCCAGTGTTCTGAATGTTCCCAGTGTTCTGAATGTTCCCAGTGTTCTAAATGTTCCCAGTGTTCTTAATGTTCCCAGTGTTCTTAATGTTCCCAGTGTTCCTAATGTTCCCAGCGTTCTTAATGTTCCCAGTGTTCCGAATGTTCCCAGTGTTCTGAATGTTCCCAGTGTTCTGAATGTTCCCAGTGTTCTAAATGTTCCCAGTGTTCTTAATGTTCCCAGTGTTCTTAATGTTCCCAGTGTTCTAAATGTTCCCAGTGTTCTTAATGTTCTCAGTGTTCTAAATGTTCCCAGTGTTCCAAATGTTCCCAGTGTTCTGAATGTTCTCAGTGTTCTAAATGTTCCCAGTGTTCTGAATGTTCCCAGTGTTCTAAATGTTCCCAGTGTTCTGAATGTTCTCAGTGTTCTAAATGTTCCCAGTGTTCCAAATGTTCCCAGTGTTCTTAATGTTCTCAGTGTTCTGAATGTTCCCCGTGTTCTGAATGTTCCCAGTGTTCTTAATGTTCTCAGTGTTCTGAATGTTCCCAGCGTTCCAAATGTTCCCAGCATTCCAAATGTTCCCAGTGTTCCGAATGTTCCCAGTGTTCTGAATGTTCCCAGTGTTCTGAATGTTCCCAGTGTTCTTAATGTTCTCAGTGTTCTTAATATTCCCGTGTTCTTAATGTTCCCAGTGTTCTGAATGTTCCCAGTGTTCTGAATGTTCCCAGTGTTCTGAATGTTCCCAGTGTTCTGATTGTTCCCAGTGTTCTGAATGTTCCCAGTGTTCCCAGTGCTCTGAATGTTCCCAGTGTTCCCAGTGCTCTGAATGTTCCCAGTGTTCTGAATGTTCCCAGTGTTCCCAGTGCTCTGAATGTTCCCAGTGTTCCCAGTGCTCTGAATGTTCCCAGTGTTCTGAATGTTCCCAGTGTTCCCAGCCCGCTGTACCTGTGGTCGGGGGTGTCCTGTCACCAGACACTGCAGCTCCAGAGTCTCTCCCTCTCTGATGGTGTAGACTCTCTCGCTGTAGCGTTCCTCCTCCACGTTGCAGGTCTGACCCGAGTGCACGATCCGCACAGTAGGAGGCGCTGTGGAAGAGATCAGCAGGTTAGTTTAGGTTTTAACACATAGCAAGAAATAAATAATGAGGTGGAGCTTCATTATGAAAACTAGTGATCACGATCCCATCAGATCACATGAAGCCGAGGTCACTGATCCGGTTCAGACCGAGACCCCATCCTGTCTGGATCCATACCGATAAGTAATAACTATGAGAATTAAAACATTTGGACTGAGAATCTTTATTTTAACTTGTGCAGCTCTTCCAACCATTACACTGGCTGATGGTTCCCCGGACACTTCGGACCAGTGACACGGATGTAAAACACGTCACCAGATAAATAACAAGATAACAGACGAGATCGACCTGCCATAGGAGACGCGAGTCAGAGGAGGCGTTTCTACATGTCGTGCTCCACACAGAGAAAAGTGGACGGTGGAAATGTAATCATTTTATTTCCTGACGTCGTCATCGGTCCCAAAATCCAGCATCTGGTACCAGTCGGGCTCTAACATACAGAACCAGGTTTGAATCCTGTGTGAAGCACAAAGTCCACATGTGTTAAACAAAACTGATGTCTCTTAAAACTAAACAAGAAGTTTTGGTGCTTTTACTTTGAAAGTGTAACCAGATGTTGTATCATAGTATTGATAACTTGACTGTAACACAATCGTGAAGCTCTCCGCAGTTCAACAGCTCTAAAGACGCTTCGTCCTCCATGTTTCATATCATTTCTCTGTGCTCTGTAAACTCTCTGCACACGACTGTAAAGCAGCAGCAGCAGCTCTGATCCTCCCCCACACGCCTCGCCGCCGCCGCCGCCGCCTCGACACACGAGTGATTTGAGAGAAAACGTCTGATATGAAAGTAAAAACAGCTCCTGAGTGAACTCAGAGGAGCAGCTGTCTTTGTGAGAAGCTGCGTGTGAACCGGCTGTTGGGGAGCCGTTAGCCTCCGAACAGACGCCGCAGCCTGCAGGATCTCCTCCACCTGTCGCCATGGGAACCACACGGCGAGGAGGCAGCGTGGCGTTTGAGTCCCTCAAACCGCAGTAAAGAAGAGCGTCTGCTGGGTGTTTTTTTTCCAGTGCTCCTGACATTTCCACAGAAGTTTGGTCAGAAGTGAAGTTGGAGACGTCAGCGTGGCGCCTGGAGGTCGTCTCAGCCGCCATCAAACGTCACGAGACACAAAGGGAATTATTCATAAAGAGTGATGTCGCTGTATTTCATAACAGATATTAAATCTGTGGATGTATTTTTATTTTCCCAAGACTTTTCTTTCTGACTCAACATCTCCTGTTCTGAACACCTGACTCAACACGTGTTGACAGACGATGTGATGGTTTGAAGTTTCCTTCCTCGCTCTCACTCGGTCCTGCAGCCACAGAGGACCTCTGACCTCTGACCTCTGACCCCTGACCTCTGACCCCTGACCTCTGACCTCTGCTGTACTACATGTTACTGTCATGTCGGGGGGTCGAGGTGACGCTGGAGATCTCTGACGAGGAAGCGCCGTGTTGGAACGTTCGTTAACGTGACGCCACTGGAGACGCGTCCAGACGTGTTTGTGTCTGTAACGAGACCTGAGACGTCTGCAGCGTTTTAAAGTTAAATGTTTGTAAAGTCAAACCAGCTGAGGCACAAATCTATAAACCTTTACACACTTTCTTCTTTATCAGCACAACAGACGTTATTATATAATGTAACAAGACATCTCATACAGAGACCAGAGACTCTGCTGTTACATCAGAAAATCACTAAATATCAATTCTGAGCATCTCAAATTATTTAAAACGAATTCTCTGCGCTGACACATTATTTTTTACTGTGATATTTAATGTTTAATGTCGCTGCTGCTGACAGCCAGGTCTGAAACTGCAGAGACCGGCAGAGAACTGCAGAGACCTGTAGAGACCGGCAGAGACCTGTAGAGACCTGTAGAGACCTGCAGAGACCTGCAGAGACCGGCAGAGACCGGCAGAGACCGGCAGAGATCTGCAGAGACCGGCAGAGATCTGCAGAGACCGGTTGGATCTGAGGCCTAACTCAGTCTGTGTGAACCAGTTCAGCTAATTAAAGTTGTGAAATCAGAAATGAGCATCAGAAGAAAAAGGTCAGCGGGAAATTAATTTTTAATTGACGGGAGGTTTGGCAGCTGCAGACTGGACCAGTAACCCTGATCTGGAGTCAGCTGCAGGCCGGCAGGTACCATGTGTGTCAGCAGCCGCACGCAGCGCTCCTCTCTAATTCTGCCTGACCTGCCTGGTTCTGACAGATCCATCCTGCCTGGTTCTGACAGATCCATCCTGACTGGTTCTGATAGATCCATCCTGCCTGGTTCTGATAGATCCATCCTGCCTGGTTCTGATAGATCCATTCTGCCTGGTTCTGACAGATCCATCCTGACTGGTTCTGATAGATCCATCCTGCCTGGTTCTGATAGATCCATCCTGACTGGTTCTGATAGATCCATCCTGCCTGGTTCTGATAGATCCATCCTGCCTGGTTCTGAGGTCTGATGGAACACAGGGAGCTGTAAACCTCCCAGCTGATCACTCTCATTATTGATTATTCACTCCATGATTCTGATAAAGTAGGAGGAACACAGGAGTAAAGAGGGAGCAAGGTGATGAAGAGGAGGAGGAGCAGGAGGTGGAGGTGGAGGAGGAGGACGAGGAGGAGGAGGAGGTGGAGGAGCAGGAGGTGGAGGAGGAGGACGAGGAGGAGGAGGAGGTGGAGCAGGAGGAGGAGGAAGAGGAGCAGGAGGTGTGGAGGAGGAGGAGGAGCAGGAGGTGTGGAGGAGGAGGAGGAAGAACAGGAGGTGTAGAGGAGGAGGAGGAGCAGGAGGTGTAGAGGAGGAGGAGGAGCAGGAGGAGCAGGAGGTGTGGAGGAGGAGGAGGAGCAGGAGGAGGAGGAGGAGGTGTGGACGAGGAGGAGGAGCAGGAGGAGCAGGAGGTGTGGAGGATCTGGTTGTCCCACTTTTTTCTCTTTTCTATTTTTAGATTCTGGATTTCTTTTCTCTCTCCGATGAGTCTGCTGATGTCATCACACACACACACACACACACACACACACACACACACACACACACACACACACACACACACACACACACACACACACACATATACACACACACACACACACACACACTGACGGACTGATCCGTTCCCAGCATGCACTTCAATCAGAGGCTCATTCTGAAGAGGCCCAACACCTCCGACAGACAGAACCAGAATAGAAGCACAAGAGTTTAAATAGAACCACGGCAGAACCAATGGAAACTATAAGTAGAACCACAGTAGAAACACACTACAGTTGGAATACAACCAGAACAGAACCAGGGTTCCAGTAGAACCTGCAGTGTGACAGAGCCGAGCCAGAACATTGACCTCAGCCGACCCAACCAGAACCTCCTCAGAACCTCCTCAGAACACATGGTCCAGTTTCATGACAGGTTCTCTGTGTGTGAGGTCACATTTACTGCAGAACATCTCTGCTGATGATGCATCAGTGCACACACACACACACACACACACACACGCACGCACGCACACACACACACACACACACACACACACACACACACGCACGCACGCACGCACGCACACACACACACGCACAGACACACACACACACACACACACGCGCGCACACACACACACGCCATACACGCACGCACGCACACACACACACACACACACATACACACACACACACACACACACACACACACACACACACACACACAGGGCTCAGGAGAACAGAACCACTTCACTGAAATGTCTCTAATAAATAAAACAGAGGAACAAAACGCTGATGAGTTTCAGGATTCACTCGTCCGTTGTTGTTCTCCTGCTCCCAGTGCATCATGGGAGGAGATCAGAGCGGGTCAGCCGGGTCAGAGGTCCGGCTGTCAGATCAGAGCGTCTGATTGGATGAATCCCGTCCTGTGAGTTTGTTTGGAAGGTTGATTATTCTGAAGTTTGGATTAAAAGTTCTGTTGTAGCAGCATTTTATTTCATTGGACTGAGAAATGAAGTAAATGACAGAAGAGAGAGTTTCTGCTTCTGCGTTGGCTGATTCTCTCCCACCATCAACAATCTGTAACCAAACTCATCAGATTTTACTCATTGTTGATGCAAAGATTTTCATTTTCACTGCAAATGAATATCAGGTCCAGTTATCAGTTATCTCCTGGGTTATTGATAATCAGTATCAGTGTTGGTTCTGAATGAAATGTCGCTCGATCCTGCGACTGACCAACACGTCCAAACACGTCTGTGACGTCCTGTGGAGCCGGATCAAAGTCTCTGTTCTGGAGGAAAGTTTTAAGGTGCTTTACTTTAGTGTTACTTTAATTCTCCTACATCAGGCTGATGACTCTGTGCTACACATCTTTTCTACGTTAGTTAGCGTCTGCTGGAGATGTTTCTGCTCGACAGCTGATCAGTTCTGTGATTAGATTCCCTCACACGGGCCGTCGAACAGAACCAGACGACCCGGACGCCTCTCATGTATTTATATCATATTCATATGTAGAATCTGCAGCAGTGAATGTTTCTGATTCACTCACCGACTTCAGCACATCGTCACTTCACTTCCCTTCCTGCAGCGGAACAGCGAAGGAGTCTCCACCCCTCCACCCCTCCACTCCACCACTCCTCAACCCCTCCACTCCTCCACCCCTCCACTCCTCCACTCCTCCACCCCTCCACTCCACCACTCCTCAACCCCTCCACCCCTCCACTCCTCCACCCCTCCACTCCACCACTCCTCAACCCCTCCACCCCTCCACCCCTCCACTCCTCCACCCCTCCACTCCACCACTCCTCAACCCCTCCACCCCTCCACCCCTCCACTCCTCCACCCCTCCACTACTCCACTCCACCACCCCTCCACTCCTCCACTCCTCCACCCCTCCACCCCTCCACTCCTCCACCCCTCCACTCCTCCACTCCTCCACCCCTCCACTCCTCCACCCCTCCACTCCTCCACTCCTCCACCCCTCCACTCCTCCACCCCTCCACTCCTCCACCCCTCCACCCCTCCACCCCCCACTCCACCCCCCCTCCACTCCCCCCCCCACCCCCCCACCCTCCACCCCTCCACCCCTCCCCCCCCCCCCCACCCCTCCCCCCCTCCACCCCCCCCCCCCTCCCCCCCCCTCCACCCCCCCCCCCCCTCCCCCCCCCTCCCCCCCCCACCCCTCCACCCCCCCACCCCTCCACTCCCCCACCCCCCCCCCCTCCCCCCTCCCCCCCCCCACCCCCCCCCCCCTCCCCCCCCCCCTCCCCCCCTCCCCCCCCCCTCCCCCCCCTCCCCCCTCCACCCCCCCCCTCCCCCCCACCCTCCCTCCCCCCCCCTCCACTCCTCCACTCCTCCCCTCCTCCACTCCACCCCTCCCCCTCCTCCCCCCCCCACCCTCCACCCCTCCACCCCTCCACCACTCCACTCCTCCACCACTCCACCCTCCACTCCTCCACTCCTCCACTCCACTCCTCCACCTCTCCACCCCTCCACTCCTCCACTCCACTCCACTCCTCCACCTCTCCACCCCTCCACTCCTCCACTCCTCCACCCTCTGATCCTGTTCTGGCTCAGGTATTTTCCATTTCCCCCCTAAAACCAGGTATTAGTCTAATCGCTGTGCTCGCTGCAGCGCCACAAACCGCTCACGTCCTAATAAGTGATGAATCCCGCCTGAACCCAGCAGACCGGCTGATCCTCGCAGTACAAGGTGCAGCATACAAAACACACACGCACACACGCACACACAACACCTCCTACATTCAGGAATTACACCGTCCCCTCAGGTCTCTACAATCACAGCTAAACCAGGAATTAGATCAAATCCCTGCTGGGATCAACTGCTGCAGGTGAGTCAGGACGAGCCACCAGATCACATCCAAGGTAAACAATCCTCTGACACACACACACACACACACACACACACACACACACACACACACAGTCAGAGCAGCTTCAACATCTTACAGAAAATATGGAACATCGACTAAACTGTGGATCTTAAATCTTCATCCGGAGAAAGAGTGTAGATGAGTAGTGACTGAAACAAACTGACCTTAAAGGACGGCACAGTTCATACTCTATTACTGTGTCTCTACGTGGCGGACCCTGCCACCTCTCCATCTTCAAACAGAGTTCTGGGACCTTATATTTCTCTGAGAACAGCTGGTTTATTCTCTGATGGACACAGTTTGTTTTATTACTGCATTAACATTGTAAAGATTAAAATTCCGACTTTGAATCTCTTCTATAAAACTACACACTGCTCCTTTAAAGACAGTCCAAGTGTTTATCAACAGATGTCTCAGAACGATCCTCCGCATATAGAAATATAAAATATAATAGTATAATATATATAATAACAATAATAACAATAATAATAACTGCAGTTTATCGTCCGTGTTTCCAAACATACTGACCTCCTGCAGAGCAGATCAGGGATCTGTTTCCTCCCTATAAACCCTAATCTGTCCATCCCTGTAATACAGGAAGTGGATTCAAGCTGTGCACACACACACACACACACACACACACACACACACACACACACACACACACACACACACACACACACACACACACACACACACACACACACACACACACACAATGAGACAGTGGTTAAATCAGGGCGAGCTGCTGCTGCCCTCAGACTCACTGCTCTACTGTACAGCCCCGAGGCTGTGTGTGTGTGTGTGTGTGTGTGTGTGCGTGCACGTGTGTGTGTGTGTGTGTGTGTGTGTGTGTGTATGTGCGTGTGTGTGATGAAGACACACACTGACTCATCCTCCAGCAGAGTAGAGCTGCTCTCTGCAGTCTCATCCCGTGTGTGTGTGTGTGTGTGTGTGTGTGTGTGTGTGTGTGTGTGTGTGTGTGTGTGTGTGTGTGTGTGTGTGTGCTCCTCATCTTCTACTCTGTCTTTATTTACACAAAGAAGAAATCACTGTGTGTGTTTTGTTCTGGTTCTGACCGGCTGGTGTCGGTGCTGTCGTCTGATTGGTGGATGTCTCCGTAGTAACGCATCATAAACACGTCTGTGATGTAAACATCTTCACTAACGAATCATCTGATAACAGATCAGAACTGTGTTTGTAACGAGTGACTGAT
>OZ023175.1:641043-643543 GCA_963678695.2 Diplodus puntazzo
GAGTGTAGTCGCGTCCCACCTCTGACTCCAGGCGGACCAGAGTGTAGTCGCGTCCCACCTCTGACTCCAGGCGGACCAGAGTGTAGTCACGTCCCACCTCTGACTCCAGGCGGACCAGAGTGTAGTCACGTCCCACCACTGACTCCAGGCGGACCAGAGTGTAGTCGCGTCCCACCTCTGACTCCAGGCGGACCAGAGTGTAGTCACGTCCCACCTCTGACTCCAGGCATTTTTACACACTCGTTATTCTCTTCTTCTTCTTCTTCTCTCTGCTGCGTAGAGTTCCTTCAGCTGCTCATATGACTAATCATGTTGAGCAATGTCCGCCATGAATCACCACACACACACACACACACACACACACACACACACAGTGAATGTATATGTGTCGGTGTGATGAGTGTGAGGACATAAACTTCCTCTGCCTCCATATGAATCACAGCCAAACATACAGTCAGAGCCATAAACAAGATCAATGTGACACACATACACACACACACACACACACACACACACACACACACACACACACACACACACACACACACACCATGAGGCCCGTGAGTGTGTTGCTCTATATTACATGTCATTATCACACAGACACGTCCTCGGCACTCATCGGCAGCCATATTTATCTCACCTCCAGCTCCCAGCATGCACGAGACAGAAGGCGGAGGAGGATGAAGAGGAATCACTTGTTCCCTCCTCTCCTCCTCTCCTCTCCTCTCCTCTCTCCTCTCCTCCTCCTCCTCTCCTCTCTCCTCTCCTCTCCTCTCTCCTCCTCCTCTCCTCTCCTCTCCTCTCTCCTCTCTCCACCTCTCCTCTCTCTTCCTCTCCTCTCTCCTCTCCTCTCCTCCTTCTCCCCTCCTCCCCCTCTCCTCTCCTCTCCTCTCCTCTCCTCCTCTCTCCTCTCCTCTCCTCTCCTCCTCTCCTCTCCTCTCTCCTCCTCTCCTCCTCTCCTCTCCTCTCTCCTCCTCTCCTCTCCTCTCCTCTCCTCTCCTCTCCTCTCTCCTCTCTCTCCTCTCCTCTCCTCTCCTCCTCCACCTCCTCCTGTCAGTGCTGTCACTTCCCCTCCACTGGTCCGGTCGGTCTGGAGGATCCACAGTAAATCCAAACAGACATTCTGATTAATTTCTTCACCCAAATGTTTAGTGGAACAGAAACGGGCCCGTCACACTGACAGGTCCACAACCGGAGATGTTCACAGAGCCGTGAAGTGTCACTCTGCCGTCTCCACCTCCACTCCTCACACACAGTCAGCGCCAACCAGCAAAACAAACGCACCCGCAGCCTGACGGAGGTCAGAGGTTCAGCGTGGTCCCTGTTCACACCTGATCTGGAGGGAGGTCTCACTCTGACCCGGGAGCGCGGAGCAGAATACCAAACGCTTCATTGCAACAAACACACTGTTTACACTGATTTCACCATTTACACTCCATTTCTGAAAGAAGAAACATGTTATTGATCTAAACATGTCACATGTTACAAAGACACTAAACAGGAACAATATCGGCTCCTTCTTTGTCCCCGTGGAGAAAGTCCCCAGACTCCCTTAACAAATGTGTCAGTTTAGTGAGTTGTTGAGTTGGAGACACTTTATAAACTCTGTGAAACTCTGTCTCTGACTCACTCTGCATCATTTGGACCTTCTTGTTAATTCAGCAAATGTTCTACATGAAGATATTTATTTCTTTGTGTAAAAAACATCCATTTTGTGAACTGACGCTCCACTAACGATCAGATCGCTCAGGACGGAGGAACCTGTCCGTCAGTCCGTCTCAGTTCATTTGGAGAGAACAACAAAACTCAGATTATATCTCGAGTTTCAACAGCGTCCAATCACAAGCCGAGCCGTCGGAGTCTGCAGATTTGCGCTGCACCCGAACACAACAGCAGCTCGTCTCACTAATTAACACCAAGTTGAACCTCAGAGGAGGAAGTCGTTAATGGAATCAGCTGCTGAGTCTGGTGCACGAGATGGACCAGACGGAGGAAGTGACCTGAATCCAGCGAGTCCAGACCGTGACGAGGCGAGAAACTCGTGTGACAACAACAAATATTACGATTACATCATAAATCAAAGAGACAGGAGGAAGACCATGCACACTGACTGAAAGCAGCAGCCATGTTCCTCCTCCTCCTCCTCCTCCTCCTCCTCTTCCTCCTCCTCCTGCTCTCCAGCAGCGCGGGCGGCGGGAGGCGGGCCAACAACGCCCGCAGTGATCTGCTGCGCTCCGTCCTCATTACCAACACATTAACACTTATTAACACAGTAAACACAAACAGCTAATGGCTTCATGAACATGGGACACAGCGAGGGGGGCGGGGCATCATCGCCACTTCCTGTCTGCGAGGAAACGCTCCACGCCCGCCGGGGGGGGGGGTAATTAACAAACAATTCTAATTAATCCCAATCTCACAGAGAAGGTAAAGTGAGAACATGTCAAATATGCAGTTAATGATTTTAAATCTGGAAATCTGCTGAATTATATCTGCAGCC
>OZ023175.1:646043-676091 GCA_963678695.2 Diplodus puntazzo
CACACACACATACACTGAAGGACTGACAGCAGGTTGCACCATGACAATGATGATGATGATGATGATGATGATGATGATGATGGTGATGTCAGACAAAGATTCAAACGACCACGAAATGTTTAAGTATCTCTAATAATAACAACGACAGCAACAACAATAATGATACTGATCGTCTACAGGTGTGATTTTGGTTCTACAGGTGGAGCGTGAACTCTTCCTTTCTGCATCTAAATGGAAAAACAAATTTGACACAGCTAGCTTAGCATTAGCCGGCAGCTAGCTTAGCTTCAGCCTGCAGGGCTGTGATCCGCTGGCTGGTACTGGAGGAGGTTTCACTCTGCACAGATGAGACAAACTGAACATTGTATCTTTTCTCTCGCTTGTTGTTTATTGTCAGTAATAATAATAATAATCAACCATCAGAACCGCAGCAGATTATTTTCATCCGGGTTATTAAAAAATCTTCTGTTTTATTTTTAGAACCTGGCAGAAAACCAGCAGAACCTCACAGGAAGTTCCAGCCTCCATTAACCAAATGTACAACAAGCGCACAGATGTTGCGTCCTAATCTCCGTCTCCTCCCTTCACTCCTTCCCTCCTTCCTGCATCCTCTCCACAGGCGGCTGCTGATTGGTCAGAGCCTCGGTCACTATGACAGCAGCTGGGAGACGTCAGCACTCTAAACTGTGTGAATGTAAGTAAGAGTGTGTGTGTGATGTAATGCCTCTAATCTGTGACATATAAGATTACAGATAATCTGAGTGTGTGAGCCGACGTCACGCAGCAACACACACACACACACACACGCTCACACACACACACACACACGCACACACACACACACACACACACACACACGCTCACCCACACACACACACACACACACACACACACACACACACCCACACACACACACACACGCACACACACACACACACACACACACACACCCACACACACACACATCACTCCGCTACGGTCATGATACAGAATCAATATCTGGTTTGCACGGCTGCCAACACTTCAATCATTATCACTGTGTTTACATGTGGCGGACCCTGCCACCTCTCGAGCTCCAAACAGAGTTCTGGGACGCAGTTCTGCTGCGAGAACAGCTGGTCTGTGTTGTCAGCACCATCCTGACTTTGACCTTCTTCTCTAAAACCACCCAGAGCTGCTTCAGCACCATCATCAGCCCGTTAAACAGTCCGGACCGCTGGTTCCATCCGTCGTCCTGCAGAACGGGTCAGATTAACGTCGTTTCACAGGAAAACACTGTTGTTTTCTGAGATAATGAGTGAAACAAAAGGTCGTTCTGCTTCATGTTCATTAAAGCAGCAGTGCCTGCAGTAAAGTGTTCGGGTGCTGCAGAACCATCACACTTTAGTTCCACCTGTTATGGTTCCGTCAACATCCAGCTACTAATTATCGTTTGTGAATAAATTCTGAACGAGCTGAGAGTGTTAGCACGCAGCGCGGCCGCACGGCGTAGAACACATCCAGATCAGTTTGTGAGCTTCGATTGTTTTTAACAGAACTTCCTTTAGAAACATCATGTTTTAAGTTCTCTTCAGAACCACAGTGATCCAGTGACAGTTTGTCTGCACATCCACCGGTCCACTGCCAACAGGAAGCGTTAACGGCCGATTCTGCAAAGTCTTAGAGAAGTTCTGGAGGGTTTCTTTTTTGTTTTTTGGTATTTTTTAGGTTTTTAAACGAGTCTTCAGCTCCTTCAGGTATTCAGGACTGTAAATCATCTGAGTCACTAGACGAGTGTCACAGCTGATCAGGTGTTCTGTCGACTGGATCAGAAACTCAGACGGATTCTGGCATCGTGAAAATAACATAAAGGTCACGCAGCGTCAGGAGGCCGAACACTGCAGCCGCGTCACAGCGGATCAAAGTAACACAACATCGAGTCTCCGAGTGTCTCCGAGTCTGTCCGGACCTGCAGGACAGACTCAGAGACACTCAGAGACATGATGACGTCAGGAATCAGAGACATGGTGACGTCAGGAAACATCCCTGATACCTGAGGATCCCAGCATGCAGCAGGACTCCGTTACTCACAGGTGTGTGTCGGTGTGAGCAGCCTACCTGTTGTGCCTTCGGGCAAGGCACGAATGTAGCGCATGAGCAACACACACACACACACACACACACACACACACACACACACACACACACACACACACGCACGCTAAATCCCTCACAAGGTCAAGTGTGTGTGGGAGGTGTCCCGGGTCAGACTCGTGTTCACACCGTGTTCTCCGTGTTCACACACACACACACACACACACACACACACACCGGGCTCGTGACGTGCTTACCGTACACGCCCTGTCCGTGCGCGCCCTGCAGGAAGCCGGTGAACAGCCACAGCAGCCCGAACACGGACCCCATCTTCACATCGTCCTGTGGCCGCCGCGCTGCTGCTCTCCCCCCGGGGAGGAGGTTGTCAGTTCGGTTCCCCGCAGCTGCTGCTCCTCCCTCCTCCTCCTCCGCTCCGGCCGGCGTCCCTCCGCTCGGAATCCGGCCCGGTGACCGGTTCTCATCCAACAATCCGAACGTGTCCCCGGCGGCTCCCCGCCACCAGCCCCCCGGACCCCGGTCAGATGTGACAGGCAGGTCCGGCTCCGCTCATCCCGGAGCTAACGTTAGCTGAAGCCGTGAGGAGGCAGCCGGTCCGCGGGCAGCCGGTCAGCGGGCACCGGGAGCGGAGCCGGTGGTTCCGCCGCGTCTCCTTGATGGTGACATTGTGGGAAAAGATTAAAATTCAACAGATTCACCGCCAGAACCGTCCGACCCGGAACGTGACGTTCACAAGTCCCCGCTGCCCCTCCGCCGAGTCCGCTGGGCTCCCTGTCCGTCAGTCGGTACCGGACTTACATCCATCACCCTATGGTGCAGCGGGACCGGTTCCGTGTCCTGTGCGCGCTGAGCGGCCCGTCAGCCCGGAGAGAGGCGACCAGTCCGGGTCCGTGACGCCGAGATGCCGCTGTGAGCTCCGGCGGAGGAGAGACACGGCAGCGGTCAGTCGGTCGACCCGTCGGTGTGTTTCACCGGTGAGACGTCACGAGCGAACCGAGCGGTGAACAGGACGGGCTGGAGACGACACGGCTTCCGGAAGGACACCTTCAAAATAAAGGCCGGGGACTGAGCAGACTCCAGCACACAGGAAACCTCTGGGGAACCTCTGGGGAACCTTTAGGGAACGTGACATAACGTTCCCTAAAGGATCCTTTAAAGCTGTTTTTGTGACCTTTAATGAACGACAGAGGAACTTTCTGTAAAGGTGAACTGGACTCAGACCTTCAGAGAACCTTTAAGGAACGTTCCCAACATAATCTTTATATCATAACCATCTACAGGACGGTTAATGTTCTCTGGTTCTGTTGACTTGTTCTTAAAAAGGAACAAAGTGATTAATGAATCTGATTATAATCAGATGACAGAAAAGACGAAACATTATTTGTTTGAGTCAAACATAAAATGTTATAAAATAATCAACTTGGTTTTGATTTGGTTGTCTATAAATTATTTTCTGCATTCTTCAGGTTTTCATCTGTTACTTCAACACATCTGTTTTGGTCACATTTATAAAATATTAAACATTATTTTCAGATGTGATGACTTTTAATTCTATGCTTTTATTTCGACGGGACCGCGGGCTGGTTTCCGGTCTCCGGCGGACTCACTGCCGCGCGCTTGACGTGAAGCGGACCGTGCCGCGCGCAGCATCACGAGCCGCTGCACGTAGGAGGCGCGCGTGGTGGAGATGACAGCGCGAGCCCCGCTGCGCACGTGTGTGATGCTCGTTTTGTTCCCGGGACTCCGGTTAGAGGCGGGAACACACAGACTGACACACCTGCAGCAACACCTGCAGCAACACCTGCAGCTCCTCACTGATCCACAGCTGATCATCAATACAGCAGCAACAGAGTCTGAGATCATGACAACAAAATAAACTGAAATTGATCTGATTGATTGATTGATTGATTGATTGATTGATTGATTGATTGATTGATCTGATTGATTGCGATGTTTATTCTGAAGGAGAGACAAGAATAAAAGTTCATAAATAACAATAAATAAATAAAAAGCAGATTTACTGACGGACACTGAAAAGCATGGAGATAAAAAAACATTTTAATCTTCCTCCATTTGTGTCTTAAAATGTTTATTCAGCCCTTTATATACTTTCTACTCAAAATATATTTTTACTAACATTTTATTGTCGTTCTAATGATTCATCTTATATTTTACAAACTTTTAAAAACAAATTTTAGATGCAAAATTTTATTTTATTTCTATAATTAACTCATTGAATTATAAAATATTACCTGTATTTCTATATCACATATTCATTTAAAATGAAACACTGGATGTCATCAAATGCTAACGTTAGCTAGGTAGTGTTTTAATGCTAACGTTAGCTAGGTAGTGTTTTAGTGCTAACATTAGCTTGGTAGTGTTTTAATGCTCACGTTAGCTAGGTAGTGTTTTAATGCTAACGTTAGCTTGGTAGTGTTTTAATGCTAACGTTAGCTTGGTAGTGTTTTAATGCTCACGTTAGCTTGGTAGTGTTTTAATGCTAACGTTAGCTTGGTAGTGTTTTAATGCTAACGTTAGCTTGGTAGTGTTTTAGTGCTAACGTTAGCTAGCAGGTTATCAAATCCTTAGTTTGCTTTGATCTTTAGATTTTCTCTATCCAAGTCAAAACTCTCACCAAAATGCGACCTCGAGTCTTTTTGTGAATGTATACGAGTCAAACCTTCATGTAAAAGTATAATTACGATGAATGAGGCACTTTTAAGATTTACCGTATTTTCGTTTTCAGGTCCAACTCATTTTCAATGGGAGTGCTACGGGCACTTTTACGACAGCATCTAAATCTCTATTATTAAAACACTAAGAAGGCTCGACACAACATGAAGCTTTGCTCGTAGTATCACCAGGGTCTCTACACATGAACACGAGCATTGAGAACATTGTTTGTGTACACAGAGTTACTAAAAAGAAGGTTTTTGAACAACTCACGTTAGCAGTGGCTTGTTCCGCTCGCCGCCGTCCTGCCAGTGGAGAAGTGCCGATCTCAGAATGTGACGTAACCTGGAGGACAGTTAAGGTGGAACGCTCCTAAAGCTTAGTTCCATAGAAATTCACAGATAATTCGTTGTTTTGTCGTTAGTGAAAAACAATATTGACCTTGAAATTGAAAAAGGAGCCTCATATAAGAAACAATACTAAAATCAAAAGCTGGAAAAGTCACGTGAGATCTGGCGTGGATAGTTGTTGCTGGAGGACAGAAGTTCCACCTTAACTGTCCTCCAGGTTACGTCACATTCTGAGATCGACGCTTCTCAGCTGGCAGGACGGTGGCGAGCGGAACAAGCTACTGCTAACGTGAGTTGTTCAGAAACCTTCTTTTTAGTAACTCTGTGTACACAAACAATGTTCTCAATGCTCGTGTTCATGTGTAGAGACCCTGGTGATACTACGAGCAAAGTTTCATGTTGTGTCGAGCCTTCTTACTGTTTTAAGAATAGAGATTTTGATGCTATTGTAAAAGTGCCCGTAGCACTCCCATTGAAAATGAGTTGGACCTGAATACGAAAATACGGTAAATCTTAAAAGTGCCTCTTTCATCGTAATTATGCTTTTACACGAAGGTTTGACTCACATACTTTCACAATAAAAGCCTCGGTTGCATTTTGGCGAGTTTCACTTTAACTTCGAGTCTTCTGTCTCCATCTGTGCAGATTATTTTGCTGAATCATGAATATGAGATTACGTTCTGATATAATCTGAACTCCATTCAATAATCAGGCTTTTTGTCAATGCTAACTTCCTGTTAGCCACATAAAGCTAAGCGACCAGCAGAGGGCAGTGTGGCTGTTTCTGTACAGTTTTTGTCCACAGGGGGCGCCAGACGACCACCTATGACGGGGCACTGAAGCAGCTTTAAAAGGTTTTAAACGTCCTGCAGGTTTCTGCCCTCTGTGAGAGTGTAACTGCTCCAGGATCAGCTGCTGAGTCGGCGTCACACAGGTGTTATTCAGCAGCCTCACGTGTCTGCAGGTCGTTTCCTCTACAAACACTCTGAGATCTGCTGCCACATGAAGCTGAGCTCTCCTACAAACGGATGTGGAGTGAAATCCCTCCTGATGTTGGCTCAGTATTCATCGAGCGCAGCCAGGTTACTTCCTGCTGCAGATAAAAGCTTTCATCACGTCCGCAGCTCAGCAGAATCACAGAAACAACTTCACAGGATTAAAAAACATGTCGAGACAAGAGGGAGGAAACCTCCCCGAGAGCCTCTGAGGCTGCGAGCGTTTGATGGTCGACTCACGCTGTGATCGCACTTTACAGGATCTTACAGATAATCACTGTTAACGTCACGGCAGCTTTAATGACTCAGACCAGCAGCTGCTGCTCTGAACAGCAGAGTCACCACCTCACACAGATCCCAGATCAGAAGTCACAGACATGAAGGGGTTAACAGTATTTAGTAAGTATTTTCAAATAAAGGAACAGTTCACTCAGTCGTCTCCTCCTCCTGATGATCTAACGTCAGGTGAAGTGTTGTGGTCCACAGAACAGTTCTGGAGGAGAAGCTCAGGTAGAAACCACAGGATGAACAAACTGAACAATGAGGTGAAAATGGAGAGACAGTAGAAACCGGAAGTGAGCTGACGGACTGGAAGAAGAGAAAACAGAGAAAACTTCAACATAAAACAGGAAATTAAGTTATCACAGGAAGTCTTCAGGCTAGCTAGTTAGCATGCTAGCCTCTACAGATATCTCTGCAACACAACACAGACATCCAAACTGATATTTCTTCATATTCTGTTGACATGTTTCATTAATTTTAGAATATTTTAAACTACAGTTCTTACACTTTGCACGTTTGAGCTGTGAAGAACAACCTGAGCTGGTGTTCAGAGTCCAGGTCCTCTTCAGTCTTCCTCCTGCGGACGCAGTAACTTAAAACACGCCGCCATTAAAATCGATTCTGCTCAAAGTGTTTCCAGAATAACTAACTACTATACCCACATGTGGCCCATATATGGGCATACGCCATGATGGAAGCAGGTCAGCTTCTGCTGACAGTGTTGCATTTGTGGCTGCTGGCCGTTCTGTATGCAACCACACAAAAACCTCTGGGGCTGTTTTCATCATTAGGCAATTATATTTGATTTTTTTTTTTTTTTTTTAAGTAACAGAGATCCAGGGCTACAGCCTGGAAAGCCCAGGTCTAAGGACACGCCTGCCTGTAATGACCTCATGGAGACAAAATGGATCCATGTGGCCAATACTGCATCTGTAAAGGAGCAGTGTGCAGTTTTAAAGAAGAATATTTACAACTTTAATGAGGTAACAATACAAACTTTTAACCCTCCTCAGAAAAAGAAAACACCAACACGGAGCATCAACTGAATCATTCTGGTGTTTGTGCACTTTATCACACAGAACCTGCCGGCTGATGTCCTGACGGTTCTGGTTCAGACTGGGCGAACTGGATTCTGCAGCAAAGACAAAACTGCCATCTGGTGGTGAGAACATGGAGCTGGAGCTGCTGCAGGTGAGAGCAGGTGAGGTTTCCTCCGACTAACAGCTGACACATCGTTCTTTAAGTGATCAGAAGTAAGTAAGTGATAAAGTGTGACATCACAGAGATACATTATGAGATCAGAGTGTACGACTGAAGATAAATGTCTTTGTATCCTGATATAAACTGTGATCAAACACAGACAAGAAGATATTTGACTTTGGTAAAAGTAGAAATACAGCTTTCAAACGTAAACAACCTGTCGGTCTGATTTTATCAGATTATAATTATTGCTGTTCATCACTTTAATGTTGCAGCTGATGAAGACGGAATTCATTTAATTTAATCATACATATTTTCTGTATTTACTTCTTATTATAAACTTCTGGGTTGAAGGTAAATCAATAAAGACATATTGATAAAACAGCTGCATTGTTTATTTGTTGTTTACATCTTGTATTATTAATCTGAACTAAGCAGCAGCTGAAGAGTGCAGTGTGTTTATAAGGGAAACTCCAGCATGGGTAACGTTACTTTAAAAAGTAACTTATTACAGTACAAGATTACTGTCATTAAAAAGTAACTTGTTGCGTTCTGCATTACCTGTGTGAGACAGGTAACATGTAAGAGCACTTGTGATGAAACTTCCAGTCACACCTCTCTGTGGGTTATATCGTCCAGGTGTGTGTATCCACCTGAACATGAGCCTGTGAGTGTGTGGACTCTACGTAACTCTGCAGCCTGGTGACAGAAAGACAGACGCAGTGTAACATCTGCATCTTTATTATGATGACAGGCAGACAGCATCAGTCACAGCTGTTTACATGAGAACAGCACAACATGCTCTGATAGATCAGAGCACGTTATCACCTGATCGTGTCGGTGAATCTGCAGCTGATGTCATCAGGATGAACTCCTTAACTGAGATCATGTCCGTGTTTTTACAGCCCTCTGTATCACATACGCTCTGCAACCATAAACTCACAAGACAGAAGCCATGCAGGAGGCCCACAGACGTTCATTTTCACCCTGCACACATATTAATGTTGGTCATATTTGTGAGGCTTCATATGCAACAACAACAACAACAACATGTCAAAAGAATAAAGGGACATTACAGAATTTCCCTCATTGCAGCCATGTTTTCACCCAAACAAGTGACTTTTGCGCCTCGGCAAGAGAAAAGTAAATCAACTTGTTCAAAGCTCTACGCACATGAGCTCCTCAAGTAAAATATATGGGAGCACGAAACATATCAACTTATCGAACACTTCACACGTAAATAGGCAGCACAAGCAAAATGATTTACAGTGTTCCATTTTGTTTTTTTTCATTTCAGGCAACACAAAACAATTTCTTATATTTACAGTGATTTCATTTGTATCATTTCATTTTGTATCCAATGTGTAATAAACACAAAGGGTGTTAGTTGTCCAAGTGCAAATTAATATTCATATAAAATAGAGGAAGCACTAAAATACATTAAAAAGAGCTGTGTCTTATTTGGCCCACTAGGAACACGATCTGCTGCTGGTTTGGACTCACTGGGTCACATGACATGGACGCTATTGAAGAAAAAAAAATCATAATTTCTGCATAATAATATTCATATAAAATAGAAGAAGCACTAAAGTACAATAAAAAAGAGCTGTGTCTTATTCATCTGGTTTACTGATACAATCTGCTGCTGGTTTGGAGTCACTGGGTCACATGACATGGAAGATATTGAAAAAACTGCACTTATTTTGTATTCATATATTCATGCTAAGTAATTTAATGACGGTCCCTAAATCAGTCTCAGTGATTCAGCCTGAGGTTCTGGAGGTGAGCTGACGTCCTCCTGCTGCTCACACTGCAGAACCTCAGTGAATATCTGCTGAATATCCAACCTGAAACTAACTTCACCACAGTCAGTTGACCTGTCACCTCTCGCGTGCATCATTACAGAAAACTACTGTGATTGGTGCGCTGCGGCCAGAGGACTGTAGTTTTTGAACGATCACAGATAAAATAGGCGTGTGACGGTAACTTGTGACCTTTGCTCGCACACTGTGCGCCAAAATCATTTTCCCAGTTCGCACAAACATTTTTTTTAGAGGCAAATGCGAGTGAAATGCTCACACTGTGGAGCCCTGGTTCAAAGGAAAGATGGCTCAGGAAGTTCATGTCAAGGCCAAATTTGAGAGGGTTGATATGAACACTGTGCTGCTTCTGTCTGTTCATCAGTCAGAAATAACATCTGCTTCTCGTTCACCCTCTCAGTAAAAAACGCTCTTTATGAATATATTCTGTCTTTTCAATGCAATTCTAACCAAAAGTTCAGTGTTTGTCAATAAGTTCCATCGTCACTTCTCAGTGTTGTTTAATTTGATTGAATGAATAAAAGAGACTTAAAGTTAAACACAATACATTGAAATCAAACATGAATCAAACTTCTTGTTTTAAACAGGTCATCACTAGTCATCCCTGTAGTGGCCAATATGAAGAACCATGTTGTCCACCCTGGTGAGAACGCTGGGGGTTAGACACTTTTCTAATATTCCTCTATCATGGAGGTTAAAACATTAGCAGGTGCTCCAGCGTACAGGTGAATGGACAGTAAGAAGCACATTTCATTGACGATGTTAATCACCCACAGCCTGTTACTAGTATATGTTAAGCTAATAACAGTTAAGCTGTTTATAGTCTGCTTTGTTTTAGGTCAACGGGCTGTAAAGTGGAATAAACTTTAGACTTCTGTAATCGCAAATTTATATTTTTCCTCATTTCCCCTTTGAAATGAAACAGGACAAGCAGTTCTGAGTTTGTCTGCAATGAGCTCCTGGATAGTGAATAAAGTTATTTTGAATTAAACCGTGAGCAGAAGTGATCCTGATGGTGAGCCGGGTCTCTCTGATGATCTCCATGGTTTACATGTAGCTGTTCACCGGTCTGTGGAGAAAAGACAAATCCACTCGGGTCAGCTGTTCACCGTAACGTAACATTTACAGAGTCTCTTAATGTGTAGAATGCTTTTCAGTAAATGTAAATGAATTAAACTCTCACAGACTCAGCAGGAAGAGGATAAAACAACTCCTCTGCAGCAACGAACATTCAGGAGTTTGGAGAGAAGCCACCAATCACATCTTTTAAATGATGTTGGGGAAAACTGATAAGTTGATAAAGCTGAAGTTGCCCAACCAGCAAGGAGAGGACACTGGAGATTAATGAGACTAATGAGATTAATCAGCTCAGCCCCTAGTTTCCCTTTGGTGTGATGGGAGTGGGGGAGTCTTGGCTGGATCGACTCAACCAAAGACACGAATGCTTCAGTTATCTGTTTTACAAGGTGGGAGATCCTTCGTTTCCTCGTGACTCTGATGTCAGAGACTGTGTGTGTTTCCTGTCAAACTCGGCAGGCGTGACTAGAACTTGATGGACAAACAACTGGATGGACTCATATATTAATGTATGTAAGTTCTTTCATTGAGTATTAAATGTGAAGTTACCTTTGCAGGGCTTACCAGCATGGGTGGAAAAAAAACAACCAAGACTGTAGTGAAGAAAAGAGAGTGTCCCAGATGAGACAACCTGTGCATACGATCCAGGCTCCGGAGGGCTCTCATCCGAGTAGGGAGTCCATGTAGTCGCATAACTGCTCGGGGGTAACGAACCTCTTTTTGGAGCCTCCATGGGTTACCTGCAGAGTTGCCGGGAAGAGCATAGCGTAGGGTATCCCCCACTCCCGCAACCGCTGTTTTACCGCGTCATACGCCTTGCGTTTCTTCATCACCGCCGCGGAGAAGTCGCTGAAGAATGAAAGCCTGGATCCGTTGTACATTAATCCGCCGTCTTGGCTGGCCCGACGCGCCGCTTCCATCAACCTTTGTTTATCTTTAAATGAGTGGAAACGCAGCAGCAGCGACCCGGGGGCTTTATTCTGGTCCGGCTTCGGTGCGAGGGAGTGATGGGCTCTCTCCAGCTTTATCCGCCCGGCTTTTGTAGTAATCTTGAGGATACGAGGCAGCCACGACTCAAAAAACTCCACCGGCTGGCCCGTCTCGGTGTCCTCTGCCAACCCGACAACCCGAATATTTAAACATCTGCTGTAATTTTCAGCCATGTCCAGACCTCCGACAGGGCCTCGACCTGCTTTTCCAGCTCAACAATCCTCGGCTCCTGGGCTGTGGTAGAGTTTTCAACTGCTTGCAACCGAGCCTCTGCTTCGTCTAGCCGCTGGCCCGGAGCTCCACAGCCTGTTTGAGAATAGTTTCGGCCAGGGGACTGAGTTTTTCATCTATTACTTTTATAATATTAGCAGTCATCAGGTTAAGGGCTTTAGCGAGAGCAAGGTCAAGTCCGTCAGAGACTTCGGCCCCGGCCTGGTCGCCATCTTGTGTATCCTCGCCGGGCTCGGTCGGGGCATCTCTTCTGTCCTTAATTCCTCTGGTTCTTACCATTTTGTCAAAAGACTGTGGCCAAAAGTTTTCTAAGTACATAGCCTACGATGTTCCTGCCAAGAGTGACTTCTAGCGCCCAGTTGTTATCAGGATAAGCTAATAATAAGAGCCGAGTGGCACAGAGCTCTGGTCAGAACATGCTGCTCACCTTGCTGACATTACGTGACCCCCTCAGTTCAACATGTTAAATGTGTTTTGTTTACTGAGAGGAAATATAAACAGTCTCTGTTTAGAACGCCTGCATTTATTTGATTTAATTTATATATAATTTAAATTACATTATTATATTTTAGTTAACATGTATATCTTTACTGTTCAGCCGAACCATTAAAACAACTGTCTAGTGAAATGAGCATTGATCATCTTGTTACAATCAAATGTTCTGCTGGGAAACTTTGAGTTCTGTCATTTCTGTGGAGCCTCTTTGACAAACACCACCCACCCAAACACGGTTCAGACCAACTACACCCCCCTCATGGCAAAGAACCCAAGGTGTCAAACTGGCCTCCTCATTCTCCAGATCCCAATCCAGTTGAGCATCTGTTGGATGCGTCAGAACCAACTCCCATCCATGTGGGGCCCCCGTGGATCGTTCTTGGCTCAGACTGCATCCAGTGGAAGCTCAGCTTGATTGAGATCTGGGGAATCTGGAGGCCATGTTGACACCTTGAGCTCTTTCCCACGTTCCTCGGGTCGTTCCTGAGCAGTTTTTGCAGCGTTGCAGGTGCGTTGTCCTGCTGGGGGGGCACTGCCATCAAGGAGTGTTGCTGCCATGAGGGGGTGTACTCGGTCTGCAGCTGTGTTTGGGTGACTGCTGTTTGTCAAAGAGACGTCCACATGAATGCTGGGACTCAAAACCTTTGAGATCAGGGAAGAACTTCTCTGTTTTAACGGCCCTCTGTCCTTTAGTTTGTGACAGAAACCTTTTAATTTTCTATAGAGGATATTAAGTCATCTCATCCTCTTGTGAGGGCGTTCACTCACACCCATCTGACACTTCGTGTAGTGGTTTCTTGCTTTTAGCACTGCTCTGCCCTTTGTCGCCACTGTTTCTCCTTTTCTGACATCTGTTTTGTGCAGCTTTCTCTTCGCACATGTTTTCAGCCATCACTTCATGTTCAACACTTTGACTGCACCTTTCGTTCTGTGCATCACCAATTTCCTCTGCCTGCTTCTTGTCCTCAGAGTTTTCTGTCATCTGACTTCACTTGCATCTTGCTGCAGTGTTACAACCCGCTCTCTGTCCTGACTGTCTGCCCCTGACTCCTGCTTTTTCTCTGCAGACTGTTCAGCACTGAGCTTGTCAGTCTCCTACTGTGGTCAAGCCAGCCGTGGTTCGCGTCAGCTTGGTCAAATCAGTCGCACGTTGTTTTCTAGTGCGCGAATATACTAACATTTACGTTAATCGTAGTGAAGCCGCTGTGGAGAGCTGCAGGTAGAGACTGTGGGTCAGACTGCAGTCTCACAGTCTGAGCCATGAAACATACGAGACTTTTACAGCAACTATTAATAAACTGAAGGTATCACGAAAGGATGCGTCCGGAGTTCCAGGTAAAGTAAAGTGCTCTGGCACAGGACGGAACCACATGTTTAAGTTTTGGTGATTTTTAATGAATAGAGTTGGTTAGAAATCATGATTTTCTTTGCGGGATTCACCAGCGAAAGAACATCATCATCATTCAGCACGACACCACTCTTAACAACCTTTTCCACTTTACTAATGTTGTCTAAAAAGATGATGAGAGCGCTGTTCACCTAGAGACAGACAACCTCTGTAACCCCACAGCTCGCCTCCTCCACCGAACAGCCGACATGTGGGGAAATCTTCACCGCATGTCGGCGTGTCAGCTTCTCCAGCTCCACCTGACAACGGGCATGATGCCGGACTGTCAACAGCAACCGAACCGAACAAACTAGTACACAGTCAATATAAACAAAAAATGCTTAACACGTAGAATATAGCAAAGTTACAAACTTACTTGCTCCATAGGTCACTCACGACTGCACACAGTAGTGTTGTGTCGGTTGCGAACGTGTCGTTCAAACGAACAAATCTTTAACTTTAACTTAACTATTGGACAGCCACCACAAAAACTCACAGTAAACTTCAATGTTATTCAGATCTGAACAGAGTGCATGCTGGCAGAGTACCTGACCACCCTGACTGATGGGAAACTGAGAAAGACTTTAACCATGTACAGACTCAGTGACCAGAGCCTGGCCATAGAGACGGGCCGACACCGGCAGACCTGGCTGCCCAGAGAGGACCGGCTGTGTCGGCTCGGTCCACACAGACAGGTGGAGACTGAGACACATTTCCTGCTACAGTGTAGCGCTTATCAAGACATCAGAACAAAGTTCTTCACACAAATTGAATGCCAACTCCAAGATTTTGATTCACTCTCTGACCAGATAAAAATGCAATCACCTCCTCTGCTCCATGTCCGCTTTTTGTTTGTTTGTTTGTTTGTTTGGGTTTTTGTTCTTGATCTGTTTCTTTGTTGTTGTTTTTATTTTTTTTACATTTGACTCGTACCATATTGTATTAATATATTGTTGTTAATTGTTTCTTTCTTTATTGATTCTGAACAAACTTTAATTACTTCTATTCCATTTTGCCATTCTGCCATTTTTTTTCTTTTTATTTATCCATCCATGTTATTCTATTTAATGAACTGTATAATCCTTGAAGCTTTGGCAATATTGTTCACCTGACATTCATGCCAATAAAGCACATTGAAATTGAAATTGAAATTGAAATTGAAATTGACAGGCAGAGAGAGACTTTCACGTCCACTTTGACTCATCCCCCTCCAGCTTTCGTGCTCTTTCAGCGGGGTAAAAAAAAAATCACATCATCATATTTATTGATAATGATCGAAGACAGACAGCAGAGACAGTATGAAGCATCACTGTGAGCCAGCAGCTTCCTCCTGTGTTCTGTTTCTGAGGGTCACCTGACTGTGACTGTAACAACAGGTCGACAATGTTCCACAGACAAGTTTAAGTTTGTTAACCAGTGAGACGTGTGTGTAACTTTACCTTCATCTGGAGCTGCAGATAGAGAAGCAGTCTGACCAAGAGTTCACGGAAACTACACTTAAATAGGAAATCTCAGAGTGGGAGTGTGTTCAGTGTGTGTGTGTGTGTGTGTGTGTGTGTGTGTGTGTGTGTGTTTGCCTTCCTACTGTGGTTTGTTGTGGTCACTACAGAGTGCAGAACACAGGAT
The DNA here is from genome assembly GCA_963678695.2 of Diplodus puntazzo. Lineage (NCBI taxonomy): Eukaryota > Metazoa > Chordata > Actinopteri > Spariformes > Sparidae > Diplodus > Diplodus puntazzo. The sequence goes on from OZ023175.1 coordinate 661,264, forward strand.
GAATTAAATCATGTGATGAGATCTAAACTGTTTTCTACCTGAAGTTCTTTTAAGACGTCAGCAGACAAACACACATTAAAGACATCAGACGTTAAAATGCTTTACGTTTGTTTTTACTTTAGTTTTCACAGAGTGCACGATACAGAGAGAGAACAGGCGCGGTCACATCGGAGATTCATGTTCAACACTGACAGTAAATATGAAGGAACGAGACAGAAACTGTGTGGACAAGATCACCTGAGGGGGAGGAGTCTGAGGGGGAGGAGCCCGATGGGAGGAGCCTGTGGGGGAGGAGTCTGTGGACCAGCTCACCTGAGGGGGAGGAGTCTGTGAGAGAGGAGGCTGGTTCTCAGCTGCTCAGTGACTTAAATCAGATTTCTCCCTTTTTTTGTACATCTGCTTTTTATCTTTGCTCAAACATGTAAGTAAAAAGTGTTTCCACTGTGATAGATGCTCGTGAACAGGAACAACTAATGTTGATGTCAGCAGCAGGGTTAGCTGCACCGCTGTTCTCTAGACACACCTGTTTCTACCCTCAGCTCGTCTCCATTAAACAATGCCGAACGAGCTGTTAGCACTTCCTGTTTGCAGTGCTTGCGTGGATGTACAGACAAATATCACTGGATTCCTTTAATATGGAAGAAAACATTTAAACGTGAAGATTCTCAGGGGAGTTCTGCAGTGTTTTTCTGGACGTTTATTCTGAATAGACTTCAGAGATGATGATATTCTCAGGAAGTGGAAGTCACTCTGAACGATATCGACGTGTTTTATGTGTGTGTGTGTGTGTGTGTGTTCAGATTTCACTCAGTGTGGAAAGTTGTCAGATTTTTGGCTCACCAGGGTTAAAATAACATCCTGAACACTTTGAATAAATGACTGAGGAGCACAGAACATAAGCCTCTCCTCCCCGGAGGTGTCCGTCCTGTAACCACGCTGTTCTCTGGAGCTAACAACACATCTAAACTCTATCGTGTGTAGGGAAACTTGAGGAGCGCGGCCTGTCCGGGGCCGAGCAGCAGGTCGGTCAGGTCCACGCCGCTGTCGGCGGGCAGGACGCTGCTGTTGGTGCTGAAGACGACCGTGGCCTGCTGAGGCAGCTCCGCGCCGCTCAGCTGCAGCACCGCCGCCTCCTCCGCCCAGTTGAAGGCGGCCACGTAGCGCTCGCTCTGATCCCACACCCGCAGGTACGCCAGGGAGGAGGAGGAGTTAGAGAGGAGGAGGAAGTCTCCGAACAGCAGGGAGCGCTCTTTACCACGAAGCTCGCTCAGGCCGCGGAAAAAACTGCGACAGGACAGACGCTCAGCGCGCTCCTCCTGAAGACGGAGAGCGGAGAGGATCAATACAGTACGATCAGTTTACAATACTGCAGCTGGAACCAGAACTTTATGTTTCCTTCCTCCACTGCTGGTGCTGTTATTTCTACTGGTACCAAAACAACGGCTGCCGTCCGTCCTGCTGGCAGCAGTGAAGTACAAGTATTCAACGAGTTAATTGCTGCTGCTGCCAACAGTGAGCCTCGTACTACTTTCACCTGTCGCACCTGTAGTACAGTTCAAGTAGCTGTGACATGCAGTAACATGCAGTAACATTCAGTATTTAATGTCTGCTGTTGTTTACCTGCAGAGTCCCATTCAGCTCCTCGTCAGAGTCCCAAAGCATCTTGGGAAACTTGGTGCCCTTTAACAGAGAAGAGAACTTGTGATATCTGCTTGATGATGAAACAAGAACGTCCACAGTCTTATTTACTGCAGTAGTTGAGTAAATGTTCGTTACAATCCAACAGCATGGAGTTTAATTCTTCCACGTCGTAACATATAAAATCTGTTGGATGCGTCCTCACCTCGTCCATTAGGCCGATCTCGTCTCCGTAGTTGATGACGGGCGTCCCGGGCAGCGTGAGCAGCAGCAGCTGGTACAGTTTCACCAGCGCCGGGCCCACCAGCGACGCCAGGTGACCCTCGGCCCGTCCCCCCAGGCTCCAGGCCAGCGAGGTCTGGCTGTGGGCCGAGTACAACAGCTGGACGGAGCGAGCCAGCTCTGTGGCGTCGGTGCTGCCGGGCCGGAGGACCCTGGAGATCAGCAGGTCGACCCCGGTGGAGGAGAGGAGGGCGGACACGTCTTCAGCCGAGGAGCGCTCTGTGACGCCCATCAGGACTCTGGAAAACATCAAGTCTTATTTTAATGTGGAGATGTTTGAGGTTTTAAAGGTGCAATATGTAAAGAAAATAGTTATTATCATTAAATTATCAACAGAGTGTGAAGAATCATCAGTTTTGATGTTCTGTGCTGTGCAGAGATCTGCTGGAGTTAGCATGCTAACGAGCCAGCGGTCCAAAGCTGGAGAAAAGCCCGCTGACGGTAGAACCCTGGACACAGTGGAGCCACGCTCAGTCCTCTGAACGCTGCTCAGTGCTGTTTCACTGCCTGGGTATGAAAATATCCATTAATAATAATCACAGAACCGTCAGCGTTCCTCTGGTGATCTGCTGCCTCCTGGTGCTGGAGTACGAACCCAACAGGGAGCTTTTCTTAAATATTCGCCCTTTAAATTACAACCAGATACTTTCAATAGAAACATGGCGACTGAAGTTTGGACCTCGCCGCTCGTCTTGAAGTTTCAGCTGAACAGAAACAACTGATCAGTTTGTTGACTTCAGAACTTGAATTCAGGATTCTAATAATCTGTCTGCTAGTTGTTTTGCATCTTTGTTAAAATACATTTCAGCGGTTTGTTCTGTTGGTGATCTGGACCTGACCTCTTGTTGAGACGCTCGTCTGTCCCGTTCTGGACGATGGCTCTGATGTCGGACCACTGAGACGGCACCACACTGGCGACCCGCTCCACCCCCGACAACAGAACCCCGTCCACGCCTTTATCCAGCCAGAACACCAGAGCGGACTGAGGACAGAGACAGAGACAGATCTTATGGTGCGTTCATGTGCTGTAGGAAACATCGGAAAAACCTCTTTCTGACTGGGAGAATTCACGTGAACGCGCCTTCTGTGTGTCGAGTGTGAGCGCTCACCTTCAGTCTCTCTGCAACGTAGGTCACGCTGGTGTTGGAGAACCAGGGTCCAGATGATCCCTGGTAGTTTGGAGTCAGATCCAGAACCACAGAAATCCCTGCAGGAACACAGAAACCCAGAAACCATGAAGCGCACAGATTGTTTTCTATTCTTTCACTGAATATTTAAAAGGGTCTGATGTCAGACAGATGAACAGGCTGTATGAAAAATATAATGGCCCATAATATAAGACAAAGACAGACATATCTTCATGTATAACATTTGCCGAATGAACAAGTCGGTCCAAAGAGGAAGTTCTGGGTGAAATATATAAAAATTATTTAAAAACATTTTGATCAAAAGCAAAAAGTCTCAAAATGTTGAGTTTTTTTAAGGGACTCTGGCAGTCTGGTGATTTTCTCCACATCTCCACAGCAGTAGCTTATATTAATGATCCTGATGTTTACTGGATATGATGTCATATGTTACATTGTTTAATACATTTGGTGCAAAGAGTCAATCAGCTGTGTTCAGGCAGCCATGACGGTGACACAGCGACGCACCAAAGATCCAGAATCAACAGATCCAGAATCTGTTGTAACGTCTCAAAGCTGCAACAATTCTTAAAATCACAGTATTTGTAAAGGAGTCTGGTGCTGCTGACGTAGTTCCTCCGTCTTTATATCATTAATTACAGAACTGAGTCTCTCATGTGATAACTCACCCTTCTTATGAGCCGTCTGGACCAGAACTTTAAACTGCTCCGGGTTTCCCGCCTCGGGGGAAATCTCCTCAAAACTCAGACCCTCTACGTTGTCCGCCGGAGCGACGTGGATCGGACCGACCACCAGACCTCTGACCTTCAGCTGAGACAGGCTGCCGACCTTCTGCTCCAGACCTGAGGAGGAGGAGGAGGAGGAGGAGGAGGAGGAGGAGGTGAGAGGAGGAGGAGGAGGTGAGAGGAGGAGGAGGAGGAGGAGGAGGAGAGGAGGAGAGAGGAGGAGGAGAGAGGAGGAAAGAGGAGGAGGAGAGAGGAGGAGGACGAGGAGGAGGAGGTGGAGGTGAGAGGAGAGAGGAGGAGGAGGTGAGAGGAGAGGAAAGGACAGAGAGAGGAGAAGGAGAGAGGAGAGAGGAGAGAGGAGAGAGGAGAGAGGAGGATGAGGAGGAGAAGGAGAGAGGAGAGAGGAGAGAGGAGGGGGGGAGAGGAGGAGGACGAGGAGGAGGAGGAGAGAGGAGGAGGAGGTGAGAGGAGGAGTCATATATGTAATAAAACTCCAGCAGTTCACTGTCCTTAAAGGAATAGTTCCACACTTTTGAAAAATAGTCACAGTTAGCCTAGCTTAGCATTAAGACTGGCAGCAGAGGGAACAGTTAGCCTAGCGTAGCATTAAGACTGGCAGCAGAGGGAACAGTTAGCCTAGCTTAGCATAAAGCTTCTAACAAGGCTGGTGACCCTGATCTCCCAGAATGCAGTGCGGCCGCTGGCCGTCCTCACCCTTCAGGTTGCGGGCGTCGCTGAAGGCCCGGATGTCTCCGACCTGGTACAGCGGGCCGTGGTTCCACCAGTTGGTGGCGGGAAGATCTCTGCAGCGAGGAGCCCGCAGGACGATGAGGACGGCTCCGCCCAACATCCCCAACCAGCCGAGCCAGAACACCACCAGCAGGGCCCAGCGGGTCCGCACCCAGCTGGAGGAGGACCAGAACATTGTGAAGTTAAGAGTGACATAATAACTGATCTGAGAACAGATTTATTAACATGAAGTCTTTGTGCAGCAGCTGAGCTCAACACAGGAACTGGACCCGGGACAAGGTCCGAACTCAAGACTTCAGCACACAGCTGATCCAGATTTAAGTTCCGGAGGTTTTTAAATGATTTAAAAAGTCTCCAGCTGATCCAGGAGTTCTGGAGAATCAGTGAAGTCTCTGCTCACACAAGCAGAACTTCCTTTACATGCACCATGTTGTTCAGAACCACAGTGATCCAGTCTGAACATCCACAGGTCCACTGCGAACAGGAAGTGCTGACAGCTGTTTAATCTGTAAATGGAGTTTATTTATCTTCTTTTGTCTGTTGGTACTTTAAAACATCTCCAGCTGACAGATCTTGACTGAGTGTGTGTGTGTGTGTGTGTACAGTGTGTGTGTACAGTGTGTGTGTGTGTGTGTGTACACTATGTGTGTGTGTGTGTGTGTGTGTGTGTGTGTGTGTGTGTGTGTGTGTGTGTGCTCACCCCGGGGTCCCCGCCACCCTCAGCAGCTCCTCTTTGTTCAGTCCGGTGAACTTCTCCTCCTGCTCCTCCTCTTCTTCCTCTTCGGGGATCTTCAGCTTCACGGATCCGTTCTTCTCGGCCTCGGCTCCGGCGGAAGGAGCGTCCTCGGCCCGCTCTCCTCCTCCGGTCATCGGCTGCTTCTCCTGCTCCTCCTGGTCCAGGTCCGCCTCGCTCACATCGGCCTCCGTCGCGTCAGCATCCGCGGCGACCGGAGCGGGTTCGGCCGCATCCTGTGGTCCAGCATCCTGCGGCCCAGCATCCTCCGGGCCGGCAGCATCCGGCCCAGCAGCCGCCGGTCCAGCAGCATCCCTGGTCTCAGCATCCTTCAGATCCACGTTGGTCTCCTCCGTGTTCATACCGGACATGTTTCCCGTCAAAGTACCGCGAATATCCCCAACAAACCGGAGAGACTCGAGCCTTTGTCTGAATCTCAGCTGCCTGCCTGTCGGTCCTTCTGTCTCTCTGTCTGTCTCTCTCTCTCTGTCTGTCTGTCTGTCGGCGGTCTCACTGTCGCACTGCAGTCGATGCTGCGTTCAATGCTACCGGAAATAAGGGAATCAGTCTCACGCTGTCCGTAAACGCACCACAGACACAAAATCTGAATCCAACTTCAACATGAGAAGACAGAAGAAGTTCAGCTTCCTCTGTGTATTTACACACAAATCATCCACAATAAATAAAATCTTCTTAAAAAGCATAAAAACATGAAACCAATCGACACGTTTGTGACTTCTGCAGGAAGAATCATCTGTCGTCTCTCTGACGACATGTTTCATGTCAAGAAGAAAAACTGAATCATTCATTAAATAGATAAAAAGCCGAGCAGATGAAAATAATACGGACAGACAATAAAATTCGACCCGCTGGTGACCCGACCCTGTCAAACAAAGAACAGAATCCTGCAGGTCCACGGGCCCGCCCAGGTGCATCATGGTCCTACAGCTCATTATACTCTGTAATAATCAACAAACTTAAATAAAAACTGACTTCACTTCAGTAGAAGCACTAAAATACTCAGTCTGTCTGGAGGACGTGTTTAGCTTAGCTTAGCTTAGCTTAGCACAAAGACAAGAAGCAGATCTGGTATTTGGACATTTTAATATTTAAAGCTTTAAAGCAGTTTTTAAACAAAAGATGAATATAATCAGAGAAAATGCACCAAAAATAACAAAACCTTGTGCATGTAGAGACGCGTTCGCTGTCTGACGTCACCTGTGACCTCGTTTCCTGACGTGTTTTTCTGCCCATATAAGGTATCGAGGAACCACTGAGTGTTTTCTCTCCTCTCTGTGAATTCTTTCTTTAAGTGCAGGAGGGAATAAATCAGCATCTGTCAGAGTGAAATCACACCACAGAGATGAATAACTACCGAGCGAGTCTTCGTCTGTAACACACCTGTGTTGCTCTGTGACGCTCCTCCTGTACCAGATTAACCTGGTGTGAACTCTGAGCTGACCGTCTCCTTCCTCCACTTCTAAATTATTAAGGGATTATTATAACACTGATAAAAAAAAGACAAAGTCTTTTTTAAAAGAATTCACAGGATGTTACTGAACTAAACATTTTCCTTCTACAGCATTTATATAAATGTGTTTATACAGTATTTATTCCACATCGCACCACCTCACTGTCTCCTGCATTAGTTTGGATTTAATTAGTCTTAACTTCATGATTTAACCACTTCATGACTTCAGCTGATTAGAAATTTGTGAACCCACAAGATGTAGAATAATTAAACATTGAGCTGTAATGTTCTCTGCAGATGTCAAAGAATTAAACGTTTCAGGTGCAAAGATTTGTAAAGTTTCTGCATCAGACGCGTCTTCACAGAAGAAACATTAAAACTAATTTCAGACATTTAACATGTAGAAATGACATCAGAGAACAAAGTTAACATCATTGTGTCTTCATGGAGGTGAATCCCACCTGCAGAGACTGAAGGTGTGACGCTGACAGAGGTCAGAGGTCAGAGGTCAGAGGTCAGAGGTTCGCTCCCTCTGTCAATAAATAAAGCTTCATAATGTTTGTCAGAACTGTTCACAGATCAGATTACGTGTAAACATAATAATCAGGGAACTCTTTCTTCTTCTGAGACTTTCTTAACGACAGCCGGCTCTGAGCGGCGCCGCCGTCTCTCCGTCTCGTCCTCGGCCCGTTCGCCGTCGTGTCCGTCTGAAACGCTCCCCGCGTCAGGGCGGGCTGCTGGGCGGGAAGTCTCCCGAGGATCCGGGCCCGCTTCTCTTTGGCTCGGGCGTTGCGTACGGCCCGGTCCAGCTCCTTCAGCTGCTCGGTGGTGACGCCTCCTCTCTTCTCCGTCAGCCACTGCTCCACGGTGCGGCCCAGCGGGTCGGTTCTGGAACAGAAGGTCTCTCTGACGGCTCGCAGGATGGTGTGTCCGTTGGCTTTGGTCTTCCTCTCTCCACACTGAAGACACACTCGGTCTTTTCGGCGAGGCAGGCTGCCGCCCACCAGCAGGACCTCCTGCTTCTTCTTGATCCTCCAGACGGTGGTCTTCGGCACGCCGCGCTCCTTCAGCCACTTCTCCAGCGTCTCGCCCTCGTCGGCCGCCTCCTCGCAGAAGACCAGGTCCCTGTAGACGAAGTGTCTGAGGTTCTGGACAGAGTCTCCACAGTGAGGGCAGGTGGAGCAGCTGCTCCCTGATGACCCGGAGCTGGACGTCTGGTAATCCTCCTGACGTGGAGGGGACGAGGTGCCGGGCTCGGACGTCTCCGTCTGGTCCGAGTCGGACTCGTCTTTGACCCGGGGAGCGGACTGGACGCAGGATGCTGCAATTCACAACAACATTATAATAACTGTAAATATCATTTCTAATAAGACACGTATGGTGAGCGTCACCCACCGAGCTGGTTCTCAGGAGTCAGAGGTTCCTGTCCGGGTTCTTCTTTCACCAGAACCCTCTGCTGGCCCTCAGAGGAGGTCTGGACCCTGCAGGACAGACACACGGAGTCATTCACGTCTTCATGTACCGAGTGACTGACAGGACACATCGTCTCTGCCAGAACAACATCTGACGGAGGCTCGAGGGTCCTGCAGGAACAAACGTCTGCTGCTGTGACGAGTGTGGAGATGCCGCTGAAGACAAAGAATCCGGGCTGAGTACCGACGAGACACGTCGCCGCTTTGGACCGGAGATTAAACACAGACTCCAGAATCACAACGACATCTTTTAATGTCTTCACTTTAATCTCACATGATTTCTGTCTCACCTCCACACGGTCGTCCTCGGCTCCGGTCGGCTGCTCAGCGTCTCTGTCGAGGCGGGCGGCTGATGGACCTCCAGGCCTGGACCGGACCAGGTGCTGGGCTGTGACGGCTCTGGCTGGTCTGGGTCGTCTTTGACCCATGGAGGGACGTGGATCTGACAGGACGCTGCAAATGATGACATCCAAATAATAAGTCTCATATTGCAGTAAATGTTCTTTAAAGAACGAGGGAACAATGAAACGTCAGCACGCTAACAGCTCCGGGCCCGAAACCTCCTGATGCTGCAGAACTCCAGAACTACTGGAACAAACACAACACAGATTCTGTTCGCTAGCTGCACTGCTAACTGAGCTAACTAGCAGTTTAACCTGGTGACGTGCTGCATGCACCTGTAACAGGACCGGCACCACCGGGTCGGCTCTCAGGAGTCAGAGGTTCCTGTCCCGGTTCTTCTTTCACCAGAACCTTCTGCTGGCCCTCGGAGGAGGTCTGGACCCTGCAGGACAGACACACAGAGGCTCAAACTGGACCTCGCATTTAGACTCAGAACACATCAGTCCAGAACTCAGAAAACACATGAATGACTTTTTTTAACTGGTGTCAGACAGAATGTTCTGTTGAGCCCGAGTGGAGCCCAGCTTTGACCTGAGACATTTTAAATGGCACATCTGAAAAATTCACCCGAGGACTGGATCAGAACCTCTCTAACAAAGTTCTGACTCACTTAATTATCAGTTGTTATAAATATGAAGAAAACATCCTTCTTGTGTTGTTCAGCTGTGATGGTTCTGTGAGGCGACTCGTTTCATTATTGAATCTTAAATAAAGTGGTTCTGATCGGACCTCCAGACGATGGGTCTCGGCACCCCTCTGTCCTCCAGCGTCTCTCCGTCCTCCCCCGGCCGGTCTTCGTCTGAGCCAGAGTCCGGTTCATCTCCAGCAGCGCCGCCGATCCGTACAGAAGTCTGCCGGTGAAATCAGGAACATCAGAAGCGTCTGAATCAGCAGGAACGCCGTCAGAGAGCGACGACGGTTTCAGTCTCCTGGATTTCTGACAGTCGTCGACTCGTTGATCAGAACCGGTTCGTGAATATAAACGGACTCGGACACTCACCAGCATCTCTTCCTGTTTCTTCTTTAACCTCCAGACGGTCGTCCTCGACACGCCGCGGCCCATCAGCCACTTCTCCAGCGTCTCTCCCTCGTCAGCCGCCTCCTCGCAGAAGATCCGGTCTCTGTAGACGAAGTGTCTGAGGTTCTGGACAGAGTCTCCACAGTGAGGGCAGGACACCTCCCTTCTGGACCTGGAGCTGGACGGCTGATGTGCTGCCTGGTGAGGAGCGGACCAGGTGCCGGGCTGGTCTGCGTCTGGGTCGTCTTTACAGAGCTGGACGGGCCAGAACGCTGCAGCTGATGAGGAGAGACTCGTTAATACTGCAGATATCATCAACATGGAAACTACGAGCAGCAAACACCCACCGACGTCTTTCTGAGGAGTCACGGGTTCCTCTTTGGGTTCCTCTTTCAGAACCGCCGGTTCTCTGAGCTGCTCTCTTGGTTCCTCTCTAACCACAGCGTGCCGTCTCTCAGAGGACGTCTGCCAGCTGCAGGAGAAAACAGACGTGATCGGGATTCTACGGAAACCCTGAGGGCCAAAAGTGTGGAACCAGGTGAGACCCGGTTCTACTGAAACATTCTGTCTTTTTCTCCTGAAATAAAACAAACAAAACCTAAATGTTTTCCAGGTTTTCCAGGACGCCTGGGAGGAGACGCTGCCCTGCTGTGTTTCAGTTAAAGGATCATTCTGTAGTTTTACAGTGAGGAGAGAAAGATCTTCACTGAGCTCATCGACCGTCTTTGTTTATACTGTTGTACTGTGTTTACATGTGGCGGACCCTGCCACCTCTCCATCCTTGTTGTCCTCTGAGAACAGTTTGTTTTATCACCTCATTAATATTGTAAATATATAGATTCTGACTCTTGATGTCTGCTATAAAACGACACACTGCTCCTTTAAACAACCCTTCACACACACCTGAGAGCTGCAGCGTCTCCGGGTCGTCCTGCAGACTCCAGTAGTGACGCTGAACTTTCTGCACCACAGAAGTCCACTTAATGAAAAGATGCTACAGAGGTAAAGAGTTCTGGTGTACCTTGTATAAGTGGATCGGAACATTTCTCAGTCCAGTTCGTGAGCCGAGGTCGGAGGCCGGGTTTCCTGTCCAAGTTCAAGTCTGACAAAAACAAGATTTTTAGTTTAGTAGTCGTCGACCCGACAGAAGCAGCCTGAACACACGGGCCTTTAAATTCTTTATATTTCTTTATACTTCTTTAAATTTCTTTATATTCTTTATACTTCCAGAACTACATATTTCTCCTGTTCAGGATCTCAGTAAGAAACAGAAACACTGTTGAAATGAACCAGTTCCAGTAAGATCAGGTTTGTTTTAATGCTCCAGCTTGTTTCTCTGGAGTCTGAAGGTGCTGTGGTTTCACCTGTTCACCTGTTCACCTGCAGAGGGCAGATTTACACCGAGCTGCTGTTCTGCAGTCTGTAGAGGAACTCTGTCTGCCTGATACAGTCAGGAGGCAACAACAACAACAACAACAACAGTATTTGTTCTAGTTGTTGTTGTTGTTGTTGTTCTGACCGCCGCTGCTTCACACTACAGGACGCAGCGAGTGTCCCTTTAACACGCTGGTCTCTGATTGGCTGACAGAAAACGACACTGAACCAGCTGTTTGTTCTCGGCTGCTTTAACACGAGTGTCTAAAATTCCTTCAGTCGAGGAGGATTTAAGAAATAAGAGTCCAATAAATAATCAATGAATTAAAATCAATAAGTTTAAAATACACATAAGATTCGATAGAAACAGAACCAACATGTGAGCAGCGTCGCTGCTGATGGAGACGCTGCTCCGTCCCTCCACACCAGCAGGGGCAGCGTCTCCAGAGACAGAGCCCATACATCCAGAACCTGGGCCAATACATCCAGAACCTGAGCCCATACATCCAGAACCTGGGCCCATACATCCAGAACCTGAGCCCATACATCCAGAACCTGAGCCCATACATCCAGAACCTGGGCCAATACATCCAGAACCTGAGCCCATACATCCAGAACCTGGGCCCATACACCCAGAACCTATGTCCTGTTCTGTCCTGGGCTGAGTTAGTTTGGTTTGTTTAAAAGTGTTTTGTCAGGATTTGAGATTAACAACCTGGTTTATGAGACTGTCAGGTCCATTCAGACGGGACACAGTGTCACCTGAAGCCGGTCACAGAAGAACATTTAGTAAAAACTCAGTGAAAAGACTTTTTCTGTAAGATCACCACCATCAGGTGTGACAGACACGTGACGCCTCCTGTGTGTAAAAGACAATCTCAAAAGACTCACCTGCAGCAGCTGGGACAGGAGAGGAGGGGGAGGGGGTCCACAGAGGAGCAGGAGGTCTGAGGGGGTCTGAAGAGGTCTGAGGGTCCACAGAGGAGCAGGAGGTCTGAGGGTCCACAGAGGAGCAGGAGGTCTGAGGGTCTGAGGGTCCACAGAGGAGCAGGAGGTCTGAGTGGGTCTGAGGGTCCACAGAGGAGCAGGAGGTCTGAGTGGGTCTGAGGGTCCACAGAGGAGCAGGAGGTCTGAGGGGGTCTGAGGGTCCACAGAGGAGCAGGAGGTCTGAGTGGGTCTGATGGTTCATAGAGGGCAGGATAATAATCCGGGTCACAGTCACGGGACAGCTATTCGGACCTTTGCGCTTTTTGTCCGGAGTTGGCAAAGTTGTGCTCCGGACCGTCTCAGGTCGGACGGACCCGAATCCTCCGCTGAGTTGTTTTGGGCGCCATTTTGATTCGGACCCGGCTCAGACAGCAGTCCTCCCCTGATGGAGGCTGTGAGCCTCACACGGAGTTTCCCTCCCGCTCTGTGTCGCTGTCATGTTGTTCGTGTGTGCCGGAGGCTGCTGAACCTCTCCGGGTCTCCTGCGGTCTCAGCAGTCCGGTTTCCGGGTCCAGTAGAACTCACTGCAGCTAACGTTCGTGTCGTTTCGTATTTTGTACGCGTGCATCTACAAACAAAGAGTATAGAGGGACGTAGAGAGCACTCCCTGTCTCTCTGAGTGAGGGACGTCCCGCCGAACTCAGACGAAGCGGTCTGAAGTTTCCACCGCTGACAGACTATAAACACCGTGACGTCACTGACTAATCCTCCCTTTGAAAGCTTCCAGAAACATAAATTAATGTTCAGATTACTTGTTCTACAGAGAGATCGTGAACCGGAAGTCGCCGCCATGTTGTTTCTATCCCGTGAAAACGGTAAAATAACAAAGTGAGTGAAGCTGTAAACATGGCGGCCTGTTCTCTGTCCGCTCGCCTCTGAGCTGTTACAGAAACGTGTTTAGTGACAGTTTACATGAACGGTAACGGTTATTTTAGCAGCCGGAGGTCTGATTACTGCTTCACTACACGTCACCGGCAGTGTCGCCGCGCAGTGCATGCTGGGTGTTGTAGTTTTCTACCATTTGAGTAAAACGAGATGCCACAGCCCCTTTTACTCTGTTTACTCAGGTCATTTAACACCAGCTTCAAATGTCTGTGTGTCTTTCTACTGCAGAGACAGTTCAGAGTTTCTCTCCAGAACTGAAATATTTATTTAAGGAGCCAATAAAGACAAAACCACCTCTGAGTTTACTGAAAGAGTTGTTCAAATTCTCCAAACGCTGAGGAAAGGCATCAAAAACCAGTTAACACCAGGAGTAAGTTAATGTTTGAGTGTTTCAATGGTTGAGCTGACTTGATTTGAAATCTCTTTTTTATAATGAGTTATGCCTTTCAGCTGCACGTGTAGCTCTGTTCAGGTTAATCAAGGAGTTTAAAGCATTATTTGATGGTTAAATCACCTCATAAACTCGTGTTTAATCAATAGTAATAGTAATCAATGATCAATAGACACTTGGTAAACTGCTCTCTGCTTACAGTCAAACTGTGAAGTTGACCAGCCAACCTTCTGTTGTGGTGAGACTTGAGTGTTCCAGTCAGGCAAAGAGCGGTTGTAAGAATGTTAATAGTGGATTGAAGATTATGATTCATATAATTAGATGCATTTCCATCAGGCACAACAAGAGGAGCAGGGCCCGGGTCCTGAAGGAACACCTGGCCTCCTCAGGACGCCTCGGGTCGTCTTCCATTCACTGCTTGTGTTTTTATCTGACTTTGGTTTTACCAGGAAGTTCCTCTGATCAAGATCTCTGTTAACTAGAGAGACCTGACGGAGGTCACAGCTGCACGACATAACAAGATAAAAATGCAGCATATGAAACATGAAAAACATCAGTCTCGTCACCACTGGAGATAAATGTGTCCAAGTTCAGCTCTGTTTTAAGTTATTTCATGACGAAGGTGCAGAGAATGAAAAGTGTTCTTCCCTAAATATGTATCAAAGTTAATCTTTGATCAGATAGATTGTCGACTGTCACCAGACTCCATTCAAAAAACGCTCATTTCTGAGAGTTTCTGCGTTTGGAGACACTTAATATACTTTGTGCAAATGTTATAAAGGTGATGGAATGTAACTGAGTACATCTACTCAAGTACAGTGTTGAGGTACTTGTACTTTACCTGAGTGTTTCTATTTTCTGATTGTTGTGGTAACTTTAGTTACTTGACAGATTACATTCTGCATCAGAGACAAAAGTAAATCATTCTTATATCAATTTATTTAATTAAAAACAAACAGTGTCTCCAATAATGATAAAGATGCTGAATATCAGATGCAGTGATGGGTCGACCCACAGCTCACAGTTTATACACACATATATGTAAAGTTTACTTTGAAGAACATTTAATATCAGATACTTTCAGACTTTTACTGAAGCAGGACTTCTTGGTTATTTTTCCCAACAGTGGTGAAAGGCACCAAATGAAACTGTCGTTACTGAGTCAACTTGTGGATTTGTGTTTGAACATTGTTGGACACATGTGGGATAATGTAAGAACACAACTCAGCAACACACAGAACAAAGGTGGAGTCCATTTAGACATCTGAATGCAGAAATCTGACAGATTATACCTTTAAATCAAGTTGCAGCTTAATAATGATTTCCATTTCATTTGGGACCAAATGAAGTCAGAGATAAATCATCACATCATCAGTTCAGTTTGAAGGAGAACAAGATGAACGGTGACACCTGCTGGCAGAAAGCAGCTCCAGCAGGAGCTCCAGAACATGAAGCTGTTGATCAGAACTGCTTCAATACTGACTTCAGAAGCTCCACAGGTCGACTTCAGGGTCACATTCAACTGAAGTCACTGATGCTGCAGGAAATATGATGA
>OZ023175.1:676191-733967 GCA_963678695.2 Diplodus puntazzo
TTGACATAGTGCTGGGCAGTGACGAAAAATGTATATCACGGTTTTTTTCAAAATTCCTACGGTTTCACGGTATATGACGGTATTTTTTTCTCATGCATAATCAGGTGTTCACAGCATTTTCTACTGGTTGAGAGAGGAATTACTAGCCCCTTTTAGATAGAAAAGGCAGCACATTTGCTGCAAGGTAAAGGCAGAACTCTGTCTATCTTTAAGGGAGGTGTAATTTTCCTTTCTCAACCAGTTTCTCATTCCTTCTTTCCCAAAAAGCTGCCACTGGGGTCGGCGTAAACATGTGACGTGACGTGAAGCACCATGTTCGGTGTGAACAGTGACGTACAAGATATGTATCGGTAGAAATGTGGCGACACTTGATATATTTATTTAATTATAGATCCGTGGCCCATATTCTCGCCTCCTCAGTCAAACACACGCCAATGTTAAACCCCCGCTCGTAATGGAAGCGTGCGGCCGAGCGCACCACCCCCTCCGTTAGCTGCCTCAAGCAACAGACAGCTAGCAGGAAGCAGGTGGAATTTGTCTTCAAAATAAGAGCTTTACATTGCACCCCATTGGAGTTTAGAACTGGGTTCTTAGCGGGGGGCTTTTAATTTGAAAGTAGTGACCGATCCTAGCTTGCTGCTACACAAGTAGCGGACACAACCAAACAGTTACAGAGACGAGGAGACGCTAGCATCTCCCGGATCTCAGCGGCTTTCCAGTCGCTCATCTTGACGTCCGCGGGTGAAGTCATGATCTGCAATGTCTATCCTATCCATCTTCACCGTAACACAACACCAGAGCACTACTGTTTACCCTCGCAGTCGCACCATACCTGTTGAGCAGCGCAACATTGAAAAGGGTCCGGTCTGAAACAGTGTCGCGTGGCGCAGCGTAGCGTTCCGAACGTTGTGTATTCAAATACAACGGTATGGCGGTATATTAAAAATTCATATCATAACGAAAATATATACCGGTATTTGGTGTGAACCGGTATACTGCCCAGCACTAGATCGACATGTTTTCAACTTTACATTTCACACGTCACTCATGTGGAGCAGATCCACTGTATGTGACACTTTGACGCCTGCAGCATAAAGACAGTGGATGGAAAATACCTTCATCTCACAGTAAAGTCATGTAAAGTAGAGCGTCATGCTGAGTCATTACCAACTTACTGATGCTCCATTATCTGGTGATTATCATGACTCAGCATGTTGTGTCCCCTGAAGCTACACAAGTGACAAACAGCTGCTGAAGTTTAACTGTAATGTATGAAAACAGTTTATACGATATATTGGGAAATTTGTTGAAGCTAAAGTAAGTGAGATTTAAATCTTATTGTGTATTTATTGTGCACACTTCTAAATGTATGTTTGGACCTGATGAACTTGTTTCTGGTCCTTTTAAATCCAGGGGGCAGTAGGAGGGCAGTCAGTGGAACTACGACCTCTGTAGACAGTCATCTCCACATGTTGTGATTGGTCTTTCAGTCACTGCTGGATGAAGCTCTCCTCTCCACTCCACCTCCCAGTAACACGGCCCAGTCAGAGCCTCTCCACCTACCAGCTGATGGTGCTGCTTCAACCTCTCTGGATCATCAGGTCACAGCTGATCCTCTCAACACCTCCACCTTTCATCACTTCCACCTGATGAGAGAATGAGAGAGAGCAGAAGTGATACATGAGTTTTTACTCATGTATCACATTATCTATATCTCTGTGCGATTTATATACCCCCAGTAGATTCTCCTTATTTTGAAGAAGACATCTTTGACAATCTCCATTCAGAAATTGCCTACTTCCAGGCCCAGGGAAACGTGCTTCTAACTGGAGATCTGAATGGACGAACAAGAATTGAAACTGATGTCATGGACCCACAGGGCAACAACCATGTATTTGGTCAGGCCCCCGTTTACCACACCAACCCTCACCCGTCGGAACAACCTTGACTCTGAATATATATTATATAATATTATACCCACATGAAACTTGAAGATATTGAGAATGCCATTAATCAGAATCAATTCTGTGATATGTGGAACATGTTCAACATAAAGCAACAGACATTACCCATCCAAAATGGTGACATCTGGAGAGCACCTTTTGAAAATCTGTACAAACACTTACCAATAAATCAAATCAATTCAGATCAATGTACTATATAAGAAAAACTCCAAACATTAGAAGAAACAATTAAAGACAACGAAAACCCCCTTGATTTCCCAATTACTTGGGAAGAACTGACCACACAAAATCTCTCCAGCTGAGGAAAGCTTGCAGTCCAGACAGCATTAAAAATGAAATTCTGAAAAGCAGCTCACCAGAGATGCAGGGTGCAGTGTTGAAGTTGTTCAATACTGTACTACACTAAGGATGTTTTCCTGACATCTGGTGCAAAGGGCTCACTTCCCCATTCACAAGAGTTTGGACAAATCAGACCCTAAAGCCTGGTTTATGCTTCTGCGTCACGGCGACGGCGCAGCTACGTCGTCGACCCTACGCCGTCATTGAGCATTTGAAGTTCTGCGTCGAGGGAACGCGTTGTTCTGCAATTAACAGCCAATTCACCGGTGTGGCTGTGTCTTTGTTTGGTTTCGGGGGGTTCATATCGGATTCCTTGGTTTTCTTCCGGTCAGACAGTAAACCATGGCAACTGAGATGGAGCGGGTGTTTTTGGAGATGGAGCTCGTGGATATTGAACAACAAATGCTGTTATTACAAATGTTGAAGCGCAGGCGACGCAGAAGACATTTGCGGAGGTGGTCTGTCCGACCAATCACAGTCCTTGCCGTTCGCGTCTCGACGCATCGACGTGACGCGTAGTCAGGATTTTTTGGAGGCGCACGTCAGGCTACGGCGTAGGGTCCGCGTAGGGGTCTGCGTTGACGACGTAGCTACGCCGTCGCCACGACGCAGAAGCATAAATCAGGCTTAATAACTACCGTGGCACCTGTGTCAGCAGCTGTCTGGGTAAACTATTCTGCAGTATTCTCAATAAAAGAATACTAGATTTCCTTGAGGAACACTCAATCCTGAGTAAAAGTCAAATTGGCTTCCTCCCAAAACACCACCGACCATGTTGTTGGGACCCACAGATGAAATCATTCATTGTGGATTTCAAAATGGACTCTGAACTGAACTCAGTGTCCCAGAATTCCCCTTTCTTCACACATAGGTGCAAAATTCAGGTTTGCGCTTCTATTGGTCAGTGTGACAGACCCGCTGCTGATCAGATAGTCAAAACTGCAGCGCCTACATTGTTCTCTCTCTCACTTAACGCCCTCTACTCCTTCAACTTCGGATCTTCAAGGGCTCCTCTCCACCCCCCCCCCCCCACGGGGCTGCCTGCCTTCAAGATCCCTTCTTCTGGGCCCAACAAGCTGTGGAGAACTACAAGCTGCATTGGCAGCAGGCCCAAAGAACTTCTCCTCACTGCAGCGACACAAGGTCCTGTCAATCTGAGGATCTGAGGAACACCAAGCAGGTTAGCACCGAGCTGCTATCCTTACAAAGGAAAGGAGCGACCAGTTTCCTCCTCTGCCGACTTTCATCAAACCTTGCACAGCAAGAACAGCTTTGTTCAACATTGGAGCCCCAACTTTCTCCTGCAACCACCAGCACCTTCTCTTCAAAGACTGGTAACGTTGAACTGGGCTTAGATAGCAAACCATAGCATGGCTAAGCACAGGACTGTAAACTCTGGTTGATGTAATGTATTCAATTTATGTGTTTTTCCACTGTTTGGCGTTATTGTGACCTCAAGTCAAGTTATTGGTAGTTTGCTTTTCTGGACGGCTAATTCAATGTTAGTCGAATTAGTTTCCCACAGACTCAGGGTCCCTGCATGCAACTAACCATCTTCTATAACCTGGCATCACGTCACACACACACACAGGGACACACACACATTCCTTGAGGCTTGAGCATATCACACCCACATGTGATATCATTGACGCCATTGTTTCTTTGTTCTGCCAGGCACACACACACACACACACACACGTATATAGTACATGTTAGTTAGATTGTGTGTTTCCATCTTTGTGTTAAATAAAAGACTTTGAACCTTCTTGCTGTCCATTTAATATTGTACAAGAGTGAATGCTGCCGACCTCTACACTGTCAAGAACTCCAAAATCCTTCAACCATTACTAGCTGTTATGGTAAATTTGGTTGTAGTTATTAAGTTAATTATTAACCAGAGTTATAAACAGTTCAGTACATTTTTATGAGACTGATTTAGTAAAATTGCTATGTTTTCCCTTCTTCAAGGGTGGTGCCCCGAGGTGATCTAATGCAAATTGGATCATATTATTTATCATAATTAATAATTATTCCAGGTAATTATTAATTATTATTGATAGCCAAATTTAGCCTAAATACCCCTTTGATGGTTGTTAAACACTCCTTAACCGGGACTCGTGTAAAGCGAGGCCCAACAATGTATATACCCTTCACACCTTAAATAAACATGTACACAAAACAAAAAATTGCAAAATATTCACTTTTTTCATTGACTTCAAGAAAGCTTTCAACTCTATTTGGCATGAAGGGCTCTGTTACAGGCTCCTACACTGTGGTATAGGCGGCAAAATGTATGATTTGGTTAAATCAATGTATTCGGAAAATATGTGTGCTGTTAAAATTGGAGACAAACAAACTGACTTCTTCACCCAGAGAAGAGGTGTACGCCAGGGCTGCAATTTAAGCCTGACTGTATTTAACATGTATATAAATGAACTTGCTGTTGAGTTGGATCAATGTGCTGCTCCTGACCTCTCCCTCCTAGATAGAGAAGTGAAGTCTCTGTTTTATGCTGATGACATTGTTCTACTGTCTCCTACTGAACAAAGACTACAGCAACAGCTGGACATAGTAGAAAAGTACTGTCAGAACTGGGCACTGGCAGTAAATATGAAGAAAACTAATGTCATGATCATTCAAAAACCCCCAGATGTCAGGATAACAAACACCAGTTCATCATAGTATGAGTTATACCTACCTTGGTATAACCATCACAGCATCAGGGAGTTTCAAGAAGAATTAATGCAATTAAGAGAAATTTTATAACTGCCAAATTCCAGTCAAAATCTGGCTTAAAATATTTGATAGTGTCATCCAGCCCATTGCGCTGTACGGTAGTGAAGTCTGGGGTCCACTCAGTCATCAGAGCTTTACCCGTTGGGACAAACATCCAACAGAATCCTTACGTGCAGAATTCTGCAGATTCATTTTACACGAACATAGAAACACACCAACAAATGCATGTAGAGCAGAATTAGGCAGATACCAACTGATAATTAACATTCACAAGAGAACGCTCAACTTTTTAACCACCTAAAATCCAGCCGAGACACCCTCCACTCCAAACTCAAGATCTGAGCCCAGAAAAGAGTCCCCTCTGTCAGTTGGTACTGAGGCTAACTGCTCCCTCTCAGACACAGTCTGACCAGCCTCACAACCAATGTTGCCACAGTTACCTTGAAAAAGTAATCAGATTACTGATTACTCCTTTAAAAAGTAACTTAGTTACTTTGCTGATTACTTGTTTTTAAAAGTAACTAATTTAGATTATAAGTTACTTTATTAGTTACATTCAGCAGGTGCCGCCCCCCCCTTTCCCCCCAACATAAACATTCAGTGTGGCCTCCAGATTTCTCTCCGTCTCTGCATACTCCTTCTCCAGGTAGGAAGAAAAAGATGTTCTGTGAGGCAGCACAGCATTGATAGTAGCAGGATCTTGTTTATTATGGCACGATACAAGGGCGAGTCAGCCGTGTTTAAGGGCAGCATTTCCTCTACAACATACTGCCTGACCAACTTCTAACCCTTTGTTGTCAGCACAGAGTGTACGACGAACCTTAATATTCTCATTTTTAGCTGACACGAACTCAAAATAATGACTGTATTTCCAGCTAGAAACGAGCATCTCTGTCCTCCCTCCATTGTTGTTTGTGTTACTAAGTAACACGTTACTGGCATCACTGCTCACAACAACACTGCTCTCCAAACACCAATCAGAGTCAAGCAAATTATAACACAATGTAAAGAAACCTGGAAATCTGGAACATTGGAAAGGAGAAGCTAAAATCCAAAGTAGATTAGAATGTTATCTGGCCCTAAAAAGAGATTACGAACCAGCAGAATATCTCTCTACTGTCAGAGATAGAAAGCCAGAGACAGATCCTGATCAGGTACAGGCTCAGTGACCACAAACTGACAATCCAAACAGGAAGACACATAAAATCATGGCAACCAAAAGAAAACAGAACATGTGGTCACTGTTCGACAGGTGAGGTCTAGACAGAGATGCACTTTCTCCTAAAATGTGAAAAATTCAATGAAACAAGAAACATTTATTTTGAAAATTTCAGCTCTATAATCTCAGATTTCAAAGAGTTGAACGACCAGTCAAAATTAAAAATACTCCTGGGTGAAGGAGACAGGGCATATCTGCTGCCCAATCAATATCAACATGCCACAACCTGAGAGAGAGAGAGACAGACACGCACACACACACTCGGGATATACTGTATATATAATTGCTGTAAATCTAAATTGTTGTAAATTAATCTTGATGTTATGTTTATGTTATTTTTTTGGTTTTTTTTGTTTTTTTGTTTTTTTTTAAAGATTTTTTTCTGGCATAGACACCTTTATTAAGCAGTGGACAGATAGGAAACATGGGAGAGAAAGGGGGATGTGACATGCAGCAAAGGACCTCCGGCCGGAATCGAACCAGGGTCAGCTGCGTTCATGGCATGCGCTCTAACCACTTGACCACCTGCGCGCCGTTAAGTTATTGTTAATGTCTGAAAGTATGGATAAGATGCTTTGGCAATATTGTTGTTAAAACTTTCATGCCCTTTGAATTGAATTGAATTGAAAATTGTTTACAAAGACTCCCTCCATCAGCTGTCAGTCAGTGATATAAAGACCAGCAGGACTTCAGTCCTGTTCAGATCACAAGTGGAGCGGCTGTGTAGTGTAGCCAGCTTCCTTTCAGCTTCATGTTAACGTGTCGGAGTGAAGCTCACAGGTTTACTCTGCAGGTTTCACTGAAGGACACAGTGAAATAAACTGCTGAGAGTCCTTAAACGCATCATTACTGCAGAAACAGAGAGACATTCACTGCTCAATGTAACAATGATTTACTGCTGATGAAAACCAGAGTCTCAGTCACATCTGAATATTTCATCATGGTAAATATGGAGCCTGTTATAAAGTATTTGGACAAAATAAACGACAAATGGACGGATAAATATATGACATTAAAGCTCCTACATGTTCATACAAAGACTGACAGTAAAAGATCAGCTGTGGTTTCTGGACTTCAGCAGAGGTTCTGTTCTGTGGAAAGACCACATGGTTACTAAATGTAATGATGGTTCTCTGAAATAAGAGCCAGTGATTTGCAGGCTTCAGTCAGACTGATCTGAGAGCTGTGACAAGGATGAACTGATCAGTTCCTTAGTGTTGAGATGAGGGAACAAGCACTCTGTGATGCTGAAGCCTGTCACCGTTCTCCTCTCACAGCTTCACTGAGGAAAACAGGAAACACTGGATCTTTACTTTGATACTGTGTTCAGTACAATACTGCTGAAACCAGCATGGATTGACTCCAACCCTCTACTGACCTCAGAGTCGCCAGTCTACAGTGTGAACTCTCCTTCAGATCACACAGCAGCTTCACTCCTGAATCCTGCAGGTTGTTGTCTCTCAGCTCCAGCTCTTTCAGATGGGAGGGGTTGGACTTCAGAGCTGAGGCCAGAAAAACACAGCCCATCTCTGACAAACTGCATCTCTGCAATCTGAATAAAGAATAACTGATGTAAGTTTATAAGACAATGTTCCTACTTGAAATCATTCAGTGTTTAATAATCTGTTCAGAGCTGAAGACGGTTCAGAATGTAGAAATTTAGAAAATGGAGACTCCAAACACCTGAATGCAACAGGATGCAGGTTCAACACTGTTAAACACAGAGTGAAACAGCTCTCATTAATATTAATGACAACATGCTGCTGCTTCAATAAAGATGTAGTGACTTCAACTCAGCTCTACCAGTGGCTCCATCTATACAAACTCATGCTGTGCAGCCAAACTCAAATGAAAACCCAGTTGAAATACAGATTATTAATTCTTTGTATTTATTATACCTCGTTTAGATTTAAGGAAACGTTTAAGATAAAATCCAGAGTTTCAGGGGTTCACAGTGAATTATCCAGGATAGACTTTTCTTGTTTTATGAAGGTTCTAAATGTTCAGTTCAACATTGTTCTGCCACAGTCAATGGACTTAACCACAGAAGAAGAAATGGACTTTAGCATTAAGATACTCAGTGTGGATCAGTATAATATCAGCCTGATGTCTGCAGTTTAGTGTCGTCAAAACTTTCACATCATATTAATCTGAGCACAGAAGGAAAAATGGTGTCTGACCTCAGAGTCTCAAGTCTACAGTGTGGACTCTGCAGAAAATCAGACAGCAGATTCACTCCTGAATCCTGCAGGTTGTTGTCTCTCAGGTCCATCTCTCTCAGATGGGAGGGGTTGGACCTCAGAGCTGAGGCCAGAAAAACACAGCCCATCTCTGACAAACTGCATCTCTGCAATCTGAATAAAGAATAACTGATGTAAGTTTAGAAGACAGTGTTTCTGCTTGAAATCATTCAGTGAATAATAATCTTTTCAGAGCTGAAGACGGTTCAGACTGTAGAAGTTTAGAAAATGGTAAATTCAAACACCTGAACCCAACAGGATGCCGGTTCAACACTGTCAAACACACAAAGTGAATCTCATAAATATTAATGACAACGTGCTGCTGCTTCAATAAAGACGTAGTGACTTCACCTCAGCTCTACCAGTGGCTCCATCTATACAAACTCATGCTGTGCAGCCAAACTCAAATAAAAACCCACAGAAACTGATTTAAGATTCAACTCAAGATCACAACTTTCGAAAGATAACAAACATGTCAGGATGAATTTGGGTGAAATGTGAACAAAAAAGACATCTACAATGTTTCTTTAAGGAACAGTGGAGTCATCAAATCAAAGCATCTTCAGTTTAAACTCTTCAGTCAGTATCAGCATCATATAGCTTCATAAAACTGTTGGAAAAAGAAAATACTTAATATGTGTGTTCTTGTCTGATAGTTGAAATACAGATTATCTAATTAATGTTGTATTTATGTTCTTTGTATCATCATTTACTTAAAAACAGTAGATGACATTTAATGTAAAGATCCCGAGTTTCAGAGGTTCACAGTGAATTATCCAGAGTCGACTTCTCTTCTTATATGAAGGTTTTAAATGTTCAGCTCAACATTGTTCTGCCACAGTCAATGGACTTAACCACAGAAGAAGAAATGGACTTTAGCATTAAGATACTCAGTGTGGATCAGTATAATATCAGCCTGATGTCTGCAGTTCAGTGTCGTCAAAACTTTCACATCATATTAATCTGAGCACAGAAGGAAAATTGGTGTCTGACCTCAGAGTCTCCAGTCTACAGTGTGGACTCTGCAGAAAATCAGACAGCAGATTCACTCCTGAATCCTGCAGGTTGTTTTCACTCAGGTCCAGCTCTCTCAGATGGGAGGGGTTGGACTTCAGAGCTGAGGCCAGAAAAACACAGCCCATCTCTGACAAACTGCAGCTCTGCAATCTGAATAAAGAATAACTGATGTAAGTTTAGAAGACAATGTTCCTGCTTGAAATCATTCAGTGATTAATAATCTGTTCAGAGCTGAAGACGGTTCAGAATGTAGAAGTTTAGAAAATGGAGACTCCAAACACCTGAACACAACAGGATGCAGGATTAACACCGTCAAACACACAAAGTGAAATGCTCATTAATATTAATGACAATGTGCTGCTGCTTCAATGAAGACGTAGTGACTTCACCTCAGCTCTACCAGTGGCTCCATCTGTACAAACTCATGCTGTGCAGCCAAACTCAAATAAAAACCCACAGAAACTGATTTAAGATTCAACTCAAGATCACAACTTTCCAAAGATAACAAACATGTCAGGATGAATTTGGGTGAAATGTTAACAAAAAAGACATCTACAATGTTTCTTTAAAGGGACTTAGGGCAGGATTTGTGAAAAAATGAACATTCATTATAAGTATTGTAATGCTAATAGGTGATGAAGCGTTCAAAACCAAAAAGAATGAGCCCACCCACGTATCTCTCCGTTGCCTTGAACAGGCTGTGTGCTGCATAATGTACTGCAATTCGGGGCCCGAATTTCCCGCGCAGTCCTGTGGACGTGACGTGAAATGACGCTGAATGCGCGTCCTCGGCGGCTTGGAGACCGGAAGAAGACAAGCGCGGTGGATCCAAACTAGTGTTTGGGTAGAAATGGATTCTGCTACGGCCAGAAAACGACCCAGCACCACACGAAGTCCAATAAATAGTTATACTAAGAGGAACACGAAGGTTTTATAAGCGGCAAGTCGTGAGTCGAAACGAAATTACGACCAAAGCCGGGCTGGCACTGGAATAAACATCGGATATGCGTTCGGCTCATGGAGGCAGCTTCAACCTGAAGTGGGACTGAAAACAGATGCTGACATGGCTCATATCCTAGTAACCAGGTAAGAAAACATTACACGTCATGTTTAGAGCTTGATTTGAAAATCTTATGAGATTACCGAGGACTCGGAGTGTGCTAACGTGCAAAGTAGCGTTAGCTGCTAACATGTATCTTAGTCCAGTCCTGTGTAGTTACAGACTGCGCATTTTCCACGGTCCTTCAGTCTGAAAACGAATAGTTAGAAATATGTCCCTTTTATATATAGGACCGAAAGCCCAACTGTTATCCGGGAGGTGATGTTAGCAGCTGGCTGTAGCAACAGGCTAACGGTTTCTGTGTCTGTGTAGTCAGATTAGCCGCTAGCTACACACAGCGAGCCGGCTTCCTGGCTGCTTCATGCGTGTAACGTTAGGGGATAAGGCTATATCATACACACAGCGAGACGGCTCCTGTCTCGTTCCCGTCCCCGGGAAATACGCTATTTAGGGGGTACAGTAACGGTATTTACAGGCTACGTGTTAGGGGCTATTGTGTTGACTCGTTGATGATACTGTTGTGATGTAGCTGAATAAAAGGCAGTTTAGAGCTCACCGTGAAGTGCACAATCGCATGTAAACAAGCTCAGATGGTGCTTTATAAATTGATATTGAACTGGTCCAGGCACACATTCACAGAGGACAGGTATGTCATTCACCTACATCCCACATCCATGTCTGATCAGTTTCAAAGTCAAAACATACCTCTTTGAAATAAAAATCAATTTGGAAGTTAGTCACAAGTCATTCTCTGTAAGTGCCAGCTGTACTGAGGTCCAATACTGCAGCAAAATGTAGATCTTCTGCTCACTATCACCAAGTTTAATACACTGCGTATTCATTTGAAAGTCTGGCACTTCTATTTGTAATGCTCAAACAATCAGCATCAAGCCATTAGTTCTATCTGTTCTGCCAGGGTAGAGTTGAAAATAATAATTACTAGATTTGATTATGGAGCTTTGTGAGCATGTGTTCTAACGCTACTTTTCTCTTCTCTCCATAAAGGCCTCAGCTACATGATCCAGAGTTGTGAGCAAGAAAAGAGAGAAGACAAGACCGTCTTGTCTACCACACACTGATTTTATTATAGACATGTAAAAAAAAAATACAAAATAAAAATTTGTACATAATGCAAATTTGAAAAATACTTTCTTTTCACTGTAAACTTTGAAAATAAAATACATATTGTACATAAATTGCATTTATTTTTGGATGAAAGTGGAATCTTTGGCTAAAAATGTTTATTTTTTGAGGTATTGTGATCACAGATACACAAAACAGTTGAAAAGTTTAGTCTGGCATCCTAAATGGAGCTTCTTTGTAACCTGTGTAGTTCGCAAAGGGGTTAGGGAGTTTTGGCTCGGATGTGAAGAACACAGCAGCTCCAGGCAGCACATCTCCAGGTGGACACTCCTGCTCAGACACTGGTCCGGAGCCTGCCGACACATTCTCCTCCTCTGAAGACTCCTATATGTGTGCCACTCCTTCCATAGTCAATTCCAAATCCTGAAACAAAAACAATGACAATAAGAATAACTTTATTAATCCTCAAAGGGATGTTATGATTTTACTTGATGTTACTTTATATTCTGATTCAACTTAGTATAATACCAGCTATGATTTCTGTTTTTCTTGTATTTACTGTTATGGTGCAGTGCTATTCATATCGTCTTATAATGGGAATGGTTTCACACATGATCTCAGTGGCACTGGCACATAACACTTGGTTTGAGACATTGAATCATACTATTGCTGTTACATGATAATGACTGCACACTTATGTGAGCGTGTTAACAAGCTTTATCCAATGTTATAAATATTAGCTATGTTGGTAAGTACCACAGTCAGAAATTAGCTGCAGCCACAAGCCAAATGCTCGTCAAACACCATAACGTTGGTGGCAGTAGCATTAGCTTCACAAAACAATGGCTATCGCTAGCTCGTTATTCACCGTGGCTGGTGAAATTTGAACTTTAGTAACCATTTGGCCAGTGTAAAGTAAACGTATTTACACTACAACTATCATTTTGCTGAATTAATGCGCAAATGTTGTCAAAGAAATATACTAAAGTTGCACTAAAATAAACACTGGGTTTACTTACTTCATCGCTTGAGATGATGCTGTTCGCAGTTGTAGGCTACCAACGAAGTTCCGGGGAGGCATGTGCGGAGGTCTTGCAGGAAACAGCGACGTGAACAGCGAGTAAATAAATAACTGTGTGACAGCATCAGCTGCACTGCTGAGAAGAGTTCATGCGCGCTCCTGCGCCGGCTTGGCTGATGGCTGCAGTTACCCTAATGGCCGTCGTGTCGCTATTGAGTCTTATTTCTAGATCCTGCCCTATGTCCCTTTAAGGAACAGTGGAGTCATCAAATCAAAGCATCTTCAGTTTAAACTCTTCAGTCAGTATCAGCATCATATAGCTTCATAAAACTGTTGGAAAAAGAAAATACTTAACATGTGTGTTCTTGTCTGATAGTTGAAATACAGATTATCTAATTAATGTTGTATTTATGTTCTTTGTATCATCATTTACTTAAAAACAGTAGATGACATTTAATGTAACGATCCCGAGTTTCAGAGGTTCACAGTGAATTATCCAGAGTCGACTTCTCTTCTTATATGAAGGTTTTAAATGTTCAGCTCAACATTGTTCTGCCACAGTCAATGGACTAAACCACAGAAGAATAAATGGACTTTAGCATTAAGACACTAAGTGTGGATCAGTATAATATCAACCTGATGTCTGCAGTTTAGTGTCAACACAACTTTCACATCATATTAATCTGAGCACAGAAGGAAAATTGGTGTCTGACCTCAGAGTCTCCAGTCTACAGTGTGGACTCTGCAGAAAATCAGACAGCAGATTCACTCCTGAATCCTGCAGGTTGTTTTCACTCAGGTCCAGCTCTCTCAGATGGGTGGGGTTGGACTTCAGAGCTGAGGCCAGAAAAACACAACCCATCTCTGACAAACTGCAGCTCTGCAATC
Source organism: Diplodus puntazzo (assembly GCA_963678695.2). Lineage (NCBI taxonomy): Eukaryota > Metazoa > Chordata > Actinopteri > Spariformes > Sparidae > Diplodus > Diplodus puntazzo. Next base: position 689,759 of record OZ023175.1, read on the forward strand.
TGAATAAAGAACAACTGATGTTAGTTTAGAAGACAATGTTCCTGCTTGAAATCATTCAGTGATTAATAATCTGTTCAGAGCTGAAGACGGTTCAGAATGTAGAAGTTTAGAAAATGGAGATTCCAAACACCTGAACCCAACAGGAAGCAGGATTAACACCGTCAAACACACAAAGTGAAACTCTCATTAAAATTAATGACAACGTGCTGCTGCTTCAATAAAGACGTAGTGACTTCACCTCAGCTCTACCAGTGGCTCCATCTATACAAACGTATACTGTGGAGCCAAACTCAAATAAAAACCCACAGAAACTGATTTAAGATTCAACTCAAGATCACAAAGTTTCCAAAGATGACAAACATGTCAGGATAAATTTGGGTGAAATGTGAACGATAAAAGACATCTACAATATTTCTTCAAGGAACAGTGGAGTCATCAAATCAAAGCATCTTCAGTTTAAATTCTTCAGTCAGTATCAGCATCATATAGCTGAATAAAACTGTTGGAAAGAGAAAATACTGAATATGTGTGTTATTGTCTGATAGTTGAAATACAGATTATTTATTCTTTGTATTTATTATACTTCATTTAGATTTAAGGAAACATTTAAGATAAAATCCAGAGTTTCAGAGGTTCACAGTGAATTATCCAGGATAGACTTTTCTTGTTTTATGAAGGTTTTAAATGTTCAGCTCAACATTGTTCTGCCACAGTCAATGGACTTAACCACAGAAGAAGAAATGGACTTTAGCATTAAGATACTCAGTGTGGATCAGTATAATATCAGCCTGATGTCTGCAGTTTAGTGTCGTCAAAACTTTCACATCATATTAATCTGAGCACAGAAGGAAAAATGGTGTCTGACCTCAGAGTCTCAAGTCTACAGTGTGGACTCTGCAGAAAATCAGACAGCAGATTCACTCCTGAATCCTGCAGGTTGTTGTCTCTCAGGTCCATCTCTCTCAGATGGGAGGGGTTGGACCTCAGAGCTGAGGCCAGAAAAACACAGCCCATCTCTGACAAACTGCATCTCTGCAATCTGAATAAAGAATAACTGATGTAAGTTTATAAGACAGTGTTTCTGCTTGAAATCATTCAGTGATTAATAATCTTTTCAGAGCTGAAGACGGTTCAGACTGTAGAAGTTTAGAAAATGGTAAATTCAAACACCTGAACCCAACAGGATGCTGGTTCAACACTGTCAAACACACAAAGTGAATCTCATAAATATTAATGACAACGTGCTGTTGCTTCAATAAATACGTAGTGACTTCACCTCAGCTCTACCAGTGGCTCCATCTATACAAACTCATGCTGTGCAGCCAAACTAAAAAAAAAACCCACAGAAACTGATTTAAGATTCAACTCAAGATTTCAAAGTTTCCAAAGATGACAAACATGTCAGGATGAATTTGGGTGAAATGTGAACAAAAAAAGGCATCTACAATATTTCTTCAAGGAACACTGGAGTCATCAAATCAAAGCATCTTCAGTTTAAACTCTTCAGTCAGTATCAGCATTATATAGCTTTATAAAACTGTTGGAAAAAGAAAATACTGAATATGTGTGTTATTGTCTGATAGTTGAAATACATATGATTTATTCTTTGTATTTATTATACTTCATTTAGATTTAAGGAAACATTTAAGATAAAATCCAGAGTTTCAGAGGTTCACAGTGAATTATCCAGAGTCGTCTTTTCTTGTTTTAAGAAGGTTTCAAATGTTCAGCTCAACATTGTTCTGACACAGACAATAGAGTAAACCACAGAAGAAGACATGGACTTTAGCATTAAGATACTCAGGGTGGATCAGTATAATATCAGCCTGATTTCTGCAGTTTAGTGTCAACACAACTTTCACATCATATTAATCTGCGCACAGAAGGAAAATTGGTGTCTGACCTCAGAGTCTCCAGTCTACAGTGTGGACTCTGCAGAAAATCAGACAGCAGATTCACTCCTGAATCCTGCAGGTTGTTGTCACTTAGGTCCAGCTCTCTCAGATGGGTGGGGTTGGACCTCAGAGCTGAGGCCAGAAAAACACAGCCCATCTCTGACAAACTGAATCTCTGCAATCTGAATAAAGAATAAATTATGTAGATAAAAATCAATTTATAATCTAATCAGATGTGTTCAGGGTTGAAATGTGCAGCTCAACATTACTATGTCTTAATCAATGAGCTTTTCTCTCTAAAGTGAGTGGAGTGACTTTGTCATTGTGTTATTGTGGATCATAATGTCAGCTTCGACAGACATCATCCAAACATCAACTCAACATTCATAAACCTGTTAATGTCAACATAGATTAATAACAAGCTGCTGATCTCAGTCAAGTCTTTAACAATGATCAAATCAGACATGATGTAACTTTAGTTTCTTTCATTCTCTTCTTTAAAAAAGGACTTTATCAAATCAATAATTATTGAAGTAAATATATAACAAGAAGTTTAGCACCTGTCCCAGCACTTGTGATCTCATTTCAGAGCAGAGATTGAGACTATCCTAATCACCACCATCATCTTCATCAACACACAGCTGACTGACTGACTTCATCCTCTATCATCTTGATCAAAGTCAGATGCCTGTTCTCTTTAATGGAACTGAGAACCTTCCTGTACAAATATAGTGAATCACTGATGCTCCTGTTTACTGGTTGAGTCAGAACACACAGTGACATAATTTCTTGAATGATGACATCATAACATGTTGAAGTGACGGATCAGACACGACATTTCAAACAGCTGTGTTTACTTCACTGAGTGTGTGTGTGTGTGAGCATTATATTGTGTTTGTGTGTGTGAAACACAATATAATGTGTTTGTATTTATTATACTTCATTTAGACTTAAGGAAACATTTAAGAGAAAATCCAGAGTTTCAGAGGTTCACAGTAAATTATCCAGGATAGACTTTTCTTGTTTTATGAGGGTTTTAAATGTTCAGGTCAACATTGTTCTGACACAGACAGAGTAAACCACAGAAGAAGAAATGGACTTTAGCATTAAGATACTAAGTGTGGATCAGTATCATATCAGCCTGATGTCTGCAGTTTAGTGTCAACACAACTTTCACATCATATTAATCTGAGCACAGAAGGAAAATTGGTGTCTGACCTCAGAGTCTCCAGTCTACAGTGTGGACTCTGCAGAAAATCAGACAGCAGATTAACTCCTGAATCCTGCAGGTTGTTGTCTCTCAGGTCCAGCTCTCTCAGATGGGAGGGGTTGGACCTCAGAGCTGAGGCCAGAAAAACACAGCCCATCTCTGAAAAACTGCAGCTCTGCAATCTGAATAAAGAAGAACTGATATACGTTTAGAAGACAATGTTCCTGCTTGAAATCATTACAGTGATTAATAATCTGTTCAAAGCTGAAGACGGTTCAGAATGTAGAAGTTTAGAAAATGGAAACTCCAAACACCTGAACCCAACAGGATGCAGGTTTAACACCGTCAAACACACAAAGTGAAACTCTCATTAATCTTAATGACAACGTGCTGCTGCTTCAATAAAGACGTAGTGACTTCACCTCAGCTCTACCAGTGGCTCCATCTGTACAAACGTATGCTGTGCAGCCAAACTCAAATAAAAGCCCACAGAAACTGATTTAAGATTTGTCTCAAGATCATAAAGTTTCCGAAAAAGACAAACATGTCAGGATGAATTTGGGTGAAATGTGAACAAAAAAAGACATCTACAATACTTCTTCAAGGAAAAGTGGAGTCATCAAATCAAACGCATCTCAAGTTTAAACTCTTAAGTCAGTATCAGCATCAGCATCACATAGCTTCATAAAACTGTTAGAAAAAGAAAATACTGAATATGTGCTGACCTCAGAGTCTCCAGTCTACAGTGTGGACTCTGCAGAAAATCAGACAGCACATTCACTCCTGAATCCTGCAGGTTGTTGTCTCTCAGCTCCAGCTCTCTCAAATGGGAGGGGTTGGACCTCAGAGCTGAGGCCAGAAAAACACAGCCCATCTCTGACAGACTGCATCTCTGCAATCTGAATAAAGAATAACTGATGTAAGTTTAGAAGACAATGTTCCTGCTTGAAATCATTCAGTGTTTAATAATCTGTTCAGAGCTGAAGATGGTTCAGAATGTAGAAGTTTAGAAAATGGAAACTCCAAACACCTGAACCCAACAGGATGCAGGTTCAACACCATCAAACACACAAAGTGAAACTCTCAATAATATTAATGACAACGTGCTGCTGCTTCAATAAAGACGTAGTGACTTCACCTCAGTTCTACCAGTGGCTCCATCTATACAAACTCATGCTGTGCAGCCAAACTCAAATAAAAACCCACAGAAACTGATTTAAGATTCAACTCAAGATCATAAAGTTTCCAAAGATGACTAACATGTCAGGATGAATTTGGGTGAAATGTGAAATGGAAAAAGAAAATTCTGAATATATTTGTTCTCTGATAAAGGGATGTAACGGTTACCGGTGTCACGGTAAACCATGGTAAAATTCCTGACGGTGAAGGTTACTGATTAAGTTTTAATTACCATGGTAACGGCCACGGTCGATAACCACAGTGTGGAAAACTTGTGAGATACGCATGCGCAGTGCGCAACGTGCACTTTTTATGTAGTGAAGAAGACATGGTGGAGGGAGGACGTGATAGTAGCGGCCCTCGCGGCATTTTTCCACCTTCAAAGGGAACCAAATCCGAAGTCTGGGCGTATTTTGGTTATTATAAGAATGCTCAGGGACAGCTGGTCAAGGATGGCAGCCCTATCTGCAGGAGTTGGAAGAAGAAAGTTGCTACAAGGGGTGGCAAGTGCAAACCATCGAAATTTACATGACCATCACCCACAACTGTTCAGCTAATGCAAGGTAAGCTAACCTTAAGCTCGAGTGCATGATGTATGTGTATTTCGAGTTTTCTCTGTCTAATTTGCTGTTGGCACTAACGTAAACTGACCAGATAGTGGTATAACTGAACAAAGTTGATCTGTGATTTGGCACGTTTTCTGAACCGCTTATTAATTGTAGACTTCACTTTTTAAAGTCGACCTAATATTTCCCCAAATATTGATGCAGAGCTGCAATGAGGAAGTTTTGAGACAAACACATACTGGGTGGACTGAGTTAGTGAACGCAAACTGACTGAGATGACTGCTTTTCATCTCACCTCCGTTCACCGGACCAGCGTCTACCTGTGGCTCAACAGCGACCAATCAGATTGAACGAGCCCACTGACAACAGACGAGCAGGCAGACAGAGTGACAGACAGCCAATATATATAGGTAATATCAGAGATATATAATACTTGTGGATTATTTATAGATGTTGGGCCTCGTGCCCTCATGCACATGTCTCAGACAAAGAGACCAAGAGAGGCCTGTAGTTGTAGCCAGAAGCCTAACTACTAGGGCCTCACACGAGAAACTACAAAACAAAGAACGGGGAAAAAGGCCGACCAGGTGTGAAAAACGTGACCAGGTTGACCTGCCCCCAAGACGTCACCCGGTCCCTATTGGCTGTGAGCCCGGAAGCTCCGCCAGGATCATAATGACGTCACTCCCACGTTAAAAGGTCACGGAGAATTCCTGCCCTTCGCATTCCTGGGAGCTTGCTTTGTGTAGAGACGTCGGTTTCACGCAACCGCTGCCATAAGGGTACAACTTTGAGAAACGTTTTTCTCTGTTGCTTGAGCTAATTTCAGTTCCCTCCTCGCTGGACGAGACAGAGACTGTTTTTTTTTTTTTGTTTTACTTTCATTTTTGTTTGGATGTTCGTCATTATTGTTTGGATCCAGGAACGCTGCACGAGCCAGCCGTTCTCTCACCGCCTGCAGAAGGAAGAGATAATCTTCACAAGGAGACGAAACTGTCCCTTCCATCGAGTCGACATAACGCTGTGAACAGCCTGCCGTCAGTTTTTAGGACGCTAAAGCTGACCCCGCTCTCGCGCTCCTGAACGAGTTGGATCTTCGAGTCAGACGGGCACCCACGCTACCGCAACAAGCGGCAACCAAGTAAGAGGCTTTTGTTTGGGCAGAAACAGATAGTATATAGCGTGGTTTTCTTTGTTGTGAAAGGACCGCCGAGTCCGATTTATGGTTACCTGTACTGTGTGCTAACTGTGTTTGCTACGCTCGCTAGGAGCTCATTCAGGCTAATCCAGCCTGTACAGCTTTGCTGCCGCGTGTGACCACAATATGTCGTATTCCTGCTCGATCAGCGGACGATAAACGAACCTCGATTCGCTTGTTGGCCACTGTTCGAGGGGGAGACAACCGCTGTGCACCAAATCGCTATTGTGTTTGTTTCATTGTTGTCTGCTAAGCCACGCTTAGCTTCTTCCCTCTTTTACTAACACACACACACACACACACACACACAGAGAGATACACGTACTCTTTTGGGCGATCTGTTGTAAACTTATAGTTAATAACCCCACTATTACATAAGACGTGTGTCCAGCATATCCCCTTTATTGACTTTAAAGACGGACTCCTCCAGGTAGCATGGCTACCTTTTTGGAACTGTGGGTATTATCCCTGTAAATTCACCTTTCATGTGACCAAACCGTACACGAGATCAAAGACGGCGCCAACCACCGGCTTTGTTCAAACCTTGCGCCCACATGTAGTGATCACCTTCGGTCGATACAGTCACTGCCGCCATTTTTGAATTCCAGGTATATGAATCAATGAATCTGAATTCATCACCTCGGAATCCGCGTTCTAGCGTGACAAAGTCACGCCCGGTGTTTCCTAAAGTCTCTTTGATGAAACTTCCTAAGTCACGCCCACTAATTTGTAGTCCGGTGAACGTGACTTCCCAAGTCATCTTTGTAGTCTTTATTGGGGACTTCCTGCCACACACACACACACCCAGTTACATGTTTGGCTTGCTTATGTTTTGCTGTTGCTAGTTGTTGGAGGAAACTGTTAAAGTAGGTGGTTTGTTTTATGGAGAGAAGCTTTAATAAACACTTGATTTTAACTGAGCAGCATCTGTGATTATTTTGCACAATCCCATATTGTAATAACTGCTGGTTGAGATGGTCAGTGCTCATAATTTGACAAGTTGATTAACTTTCAGGCTATGAGACTAAAGGTAAATCATTTGATTATTGATCCCTGATTTCAGGGTGATGCCCCATGTTCATTAATGACACATAGTTACCTAGGTTTCATTAATCAACTATAATAATTTTTAATTAATAATAACATATTAATTAATAATCAATAATCAATAACGATTCCCAACATAGAAGAGAGTATATATAAAGAATAATATAAAATGGTGAATATAACAAGTGTCTAGAAAGAGATAAGAGCCAAAATAGAGTATTCATCATTAATTTAACAATAATCCTTTTTGTTTTGATCTAAAAAATCCAACCTGTTTCTCTCAAAAGTGATATGATCTAAATTGTGAGTTTTGTGATCTGTTGGTTGCACCCTGAGTATTAAGTAACAAGGACAGTAATAATTAATAATGACATGTTCTATTCATTTTTTTAGAGAGAGGTTCTGCTGGCCAATCGAGTGCTACTGTCAGTACATCTCATTCTACTGTATTTTTATTTTGCACAGTTTTGATACATTCTTTTATACTTATTTAAGGTTGATTTTGCACTGTTTTGTCAAGGTTTTGGATTTAGACTATTTTGATATGTAATAAATATTTAAATATAAATCTTGGTGAAATTATTTCAATTTATCAGTGTATCAGTGTTTTTTCAACACTTTGATGACATTTTAAAATACCGCTGTATACCGATAATTGTGATAATTTTTACAGCTGTGACTACAGTTACATCCCTAGTCTGATAGTTGAAATACAGAATATTTAATTAATGTTGTATTTACGTTCTTTGTATCATCATTTAACAGTAGATGACATCTAATATAGCGATCCCGAGTTTCAGAGGTTCACAGTGAATTATCCAGTGTCGATTTTTCTTGTTATATGAAGGTTTTAAATGTGCAGCTCAACATTGTTCTGCCACAGTCAAAGGACTAAACCACAGTAGAAGAAAAAAGACTTTAGCATTGAGATACTCAGTCTGGATCAGGATATAATATTAGCCTGATGTCTGCAGTTTAGCGTCAACACAACTTTCACATCATATTAATCTGCGCACAGAAGGAAAATTGGTGTCTGACCTCAGAGTCTCCAGTCTACAGTGTGGACTCTGCAGAAAATCACACAGCAGACTGACTCCTGAATCCTGCAGGTTGTTGTCTCTCAGGTCCAGCTCTCTCAGATGGGAGGGGTTGGACCTCAGAGCTGAGGCCAGAAAAGCCCAGCCCATCTCTGACCAACTGCATTTCTGCAATCTGAATAAAGAATAACTGATGTAAGTTTAGAAGACAATGTTCCTGCTTGAAATCATTCAGTGATTAATAATCTGTTCAGAGCTGAAGATGGTTCAGAATGTAGAAGTTTAGAAAATGAAACTCCAAACACCTGAACCCAACAGGATGCAGGTTTAACACCGTCAAACACACAAAGTGAAACTCTCATTAATATTAATGACAACGTGCTGCTGCTACAATAAAGACGTAGTGACTTCATTTAGATTTAAGGAAACATTTAAGAGAAAATCCAGAGTTTCAGAGGTTCACAGTGAATTATCCAGAGTCGTCTTTTCTTGTTTTAAGAAGGTTTCAAATGTTCAGCTCAACATTGTTCTGACACACACAATAGAGTAAACCACAGAAGAAGAAATGGACTTTAACATTAAGATACTCAGTGTGGATCAGTATAATATCAGCCTGATGTCTGCAGTTTAGTGTCAACACAACTTTCACATCATATTTATCTGAGCACAGAAGGAAAATTGGTGTCTGACCTCAGTGTCTCCAGTCTACAGTGTGGACTCTGCAGAAAATCAGACAGCAGATTAACTCCTGAATCCTGCAGGTTGTTGTCTCTCAGGTCCAGCTCTCTCAGATGGGAGGGGTTGGACCTCAGAGCTGAGGCCAGAAAAACACAGCCCATCTCTGACAAACTGCATCTCTGCAATCTGAATAAAGAATAAATGATGTAGATAAAAATCAATTTATAATCCAATCAGATGTGTTAATAGAATAGAATATCTTTATTGTCATTGTAACAGGTACGACGAAATTAAGTGCAGTTCTTATTCAGTGCAAAACATCTGCTGAGGTAGTAGATGCATAAATAAATACCTAAATTAAAAACTACTGTATACATATTAATGCTAAAAACACAAGGGACACACCCATACATACATCCACATTCAAAAATTGCACATAGCCCTTTGACAAAGGTAAGAGGTGAGAATTATGTTAAGGTAGCACTATTCAATGCACTTATGGCTGTTGGATAAAAACTGTTTTGTAGTCTGTTTGTTCTGGTTTTCATGTACCTGTATCTCCTGCCTGATGGCAGTAGTTTGAACAGTGTGTGACCGGGGTGTGATGAGACCTGTACGATGGTTTTGGCCTTTTTGAGGCAGCGGGAACTGTGAAGTTCTTCCAGAGAGGAGAGAGGGCAGCCACTGAGTTGCTGTGCTGCCTTTGTGACCCCCTGGAGCTTCTTCCTCTGTGCCACAGTGCAGCTTGAAAACCACACACAGAGACAGTATGACAAGATGCTCTCAATTGAGCAGCAGTGGAAGGACACCAGCAGTTTTTGGACAGTGAACTGGGAGAGTGAGTGGTTGAAGATCTTAGTAAAGACCCCCACCAGCTGGTCTACACAGTCATTCAGCATGCGTCCACAGACACCGTCAGATCCAGCTGCCTTCCGTGGGTTGATTGCCTGCAGCGTATGCCTCACCTCATGCTCCTCTACTGTGTTGCTGTGGGCTGTTGGATGTGGCGTGGCTGCCTCTGGTGGCTTAACCTCAAAGTGTGCAAAGATGTGGTTCAGCTCCTCTGTCAGTGAGGCATCACCTTCAGCAGTCCCGTGGTTGGCCCTGTAGTCGGCGATGTGCTGGATTCCCTGCCACACCTGCCTGCTGTTGTTGCTGTCCAGGTGGTCCTCGATCCACCTCCTGTAGTCTGACTTGGCCTTTTGGATGCCCCTCTTCAAATTGGTACGTGCTGCGCTGTAGAGGGCCCCGTCACGTGATCTGAAGGCGGCTTTCCTCTCCTTTAAGGCCCCCACACACCACCCAGATGTCCAACTGCCTTATCCGACCACTCTCCGACCACTCTGCTGCCTCTCGACTGACCCTTTCGGCAGAAAAGTTGCATTGAACACACCGCTTTGACATGCTGCCTACTCCACTGTAGCGTGTACGTTCTGCACCTGCGCAAGATGCAATAAGCCTCCTTAGCAGCGGGTGGCGCTAGTCTCGTGCCAGTAATCCAAAACAGGAAACGACGGAACGAAGTGCATAGAAAAATAAAGCGCACACAGTATTGATTCAGTATTCGTCCGACCCGAGACAGACGTTTGTGGACTAAATACTTGGCGTACGTGAAAGATGACTATGGTTAGGCTCTCGGGCTCGTTATGATACAAAGCCGTCACCATCGCCACTTCTGCCCCTCCCACACACCGCGCTGATTCGCTAGCACACCGCCAATCAGAGAATCCAATGGCTCAGACGTCCGACAGCCCTGCCCTAATCCTCAGACTTCGCATGCTGAATCAGAGCCAACAACGTCCGCGTGGCTCTGAAAGCTTCCGACACAGATGAACACACCAAACATATTTGTTCCCGACCTCGTCCGAGTCTCCCCCAATGCTTCGGACGTCCATCGATTGGGCCGGTGTTTTCCTGCCTTTAGCAGCTGCTGGACCTCCCTAGTCATCAAGAGCTTCTGGTTAAGGTCGACCCGGATACATTTGTCTACTGTGACAATGTCTATACAGTTTTTAATGTAACACAGAACACTGTCCGTAAACATATGCAGGTCTGGATGTTCAAAAATGTCCCAGCAGGCCCTGTCAAAGCAGTCCTGCAGCTGCTGAGAGGCTCCCTCAGGCCATGTTTTAACAGTCTTTGTGATGGTAGGAGCAGCTTTCCTGAGGGGGGTGTAAACCAGGACTGAAAGCAGTGACAGGTGGTCGGACTGGGCCAGGTGTGGTAGTGGACTGACCCTGTAGCCCCGCTTGATGTTCAGGGTTGAAATGTGCAGCTCAACATTACTATGTCTTAATCAATGAGGTTTTCTCTCTAAAATGAGTGGAGTGACTTTGTCATTGTCTTATTGTGGATCATCATAATGTCAGCTTCTACAGACATCGTCTAAACTTCAGCTCAACATTCATAAACCTGTTTATGTCTAATAACAAGCTGCTGATCTCAGTCAAGTCTGTAACAATGATCAAATCAGACATGATGTCACTTTAGTTTCTTTCATTCCCTACTGTAAAAAAGGAATTTATCAAATTAATAATTATTAAAGTAAACACATGACAAGAAGTTTAACACCTGATCCAGCACTTGTGATCTCATTTCAGTGCACAGATTGAGACTTGAGATCTTCATCACCACCATCATCTTCATCAACATACAGCTGACTGACTGACTGACTTCATCCTCCATCATCTTCATCACTGGATCGAAGTCAGATGCCTGTTCTCTTTAATGGGACTGAGAACCTTCCTGTACAAATACAGTAAATCACTGATGCTCCTGTTTACTGGTTGAGTCAGAACATACAGTGACATCACTTCCTGAATGATGACATCATCAGAAGTGATGGATCAGACACGACACTTCAAACAGCTGCATCTGGATGTTTGTTTCACTGTGTGTGTCCGTGCGTGTCCGTGTGTGTCTGTGTGTGTGAATTTTTGCGTGTCTGTGTGTGTGTGTGTGTGTGTGTGTGTGTGAGAGAGCAGCTTTGTGTAGAAATATATCAGTTCCCTTTCAGTCGATTCACTCAGTACAACACACATATATATTATGGGATATCACGCCCCCGTGTGGCCTGACTGAAGACACCTCTATTAACGCCTTTATGGCAGATGACCTGTGGTGACGTATGTGCGGCCCCACCTGCACATATATACGTGCACCACCACAGTCGTCCTTGAGTTCTTACACTCTTCACCTCGCTAAGAACACCTCTACCGAGTCAGGCTAACTAGCTGCTGCCAGTTAGCTTGGTCTCGTTGTGGCTACTACCAGCTCGAAATTAGCTTAACTGCCCCTGTTGGTGTTAGCCGCTGGCTACCCGTGGAGCACGAATCTCGTCTGCCTTCTTTTGGTTTTTGTGTCTCGATATGAGCGCGCAGCCTAAGCAAGCAAAGGGAAAGTCTTCTGTTCGCCACTGTCCTCAGGAGTGCGGCTTCTCCCTGCGCGAAAAGGACTTCCACGAGGCGTGTCCCATCTGCCTGGGGATTGTCCACACCAGGAGAGCGTTGACCGAGCCCGAGTCCTGTGAGTCCTGTCTCCAGCTCCGGAGCTCAACCCTTAAAAGACGGGTCAGGTTCGTGGAGAGAGACCTGGAAAAGACAGCCATTACACGGCATGACCCCCTCCTCTCCGAGTCAAGGGACCCGGCTTCGTCCAAGTCCGGCGGCGAGGAGCTCTTGGTTGAAGACCTCGTTGGAAGCTGGGCAGACCATATGAAGTGTGCTGACAGCCTAGCAGGGTTTGAGCCGGCCCCCTCTGGGGGCACTAGCCAGCCGCTACCCGGGCTAGCTTCTTATCATGAGGACGATGACTTGCTAGACATTGGCCTGGATATGCATGGCTTATCGGAGGATGAACAGAAGCCGCTGTCGTCGGGTCAGTACGCCGCCGCTGCTGCGTCAGTTGACCAAGTCGACACATCCTTCCTTTCACTGTACCACCGTGCAGCTGAGAAAATGGAAGTGGACTGGCCCTCTCCTCCACCGGCTCAGAAGCAGTCGCGGTTCTCGGGGTTTTTCCCTCCTCCCGAAACGACGACTGTCAGGAACTGCTGTGCAGCGCTCTCCCTGGGAAGAGGGATGGCTTCCACAGTGGTGGCGCAGAGGCACCTGTGGCTGACTCTCTCCGACGTTCCGAACAGGGACAGAGCTATCTATTTGGACGAGCCAGTGTCGGCTGATGGTTTGTTTGGACAATCGCTCGACGCCATCCAGGCTAAGTTTGAGCTAAGAAAGAAACAGACCGAGGCTCTGAGCAGCATCATCCCCAGACGTGACGCTAAGCCCAAACAGCCAGCTAACCTGCACAAACTGGCACTGCCGCCTCCTCCCAAGAGGTCTGCGACGCCGGCTAGGTCAGCACCACAGCCGGTGAAGCAGCAAACACCCGGTCAAAACCTACACCCCTCGGCTTGGAGCAAGGGTCCACCACCGGGCATCCAGAGGGGCTCAGCGCCCAGGAGGAAGAAGCAGCAGTTGTCCTAACTTCGGCATCGGCTCGAGAGGGGCTCCAGCATCAGGGAGACACTGCTGCCCCTCGGTTGTTGCCGCCAAAAAGGCTGCGTTTAAGTTTTGTTCAGGGGTCAAGTCCGAGAGGCACTGCACTCCCCTAACACAGTCTCCCAAGCACAACTCCCCCTCACACACAAATGCCCCAAAAATGGTGCCTGTTCACTGTGTGAATGTTGTAAATGTGCATTTATTGAATTCAATAAAGATTTCGTTTTGTTCTCAAAACATTACAAATCAAATAAGCCGGAGCAGCCCAGTGCTGCTTACACTCAGACAGCTACTGAGCGCGATCAGACCGGGAGAGTGGTTTATAACTATCGATCTGACAGATGCTTACTTTCACGTAGCGATTCACCCGGACCACAGGCAGTTTCTAAGGCTTGCATTCTAGGGCACAGCCTACAAATACCTAGTGCTGCCATTCAGCTTGTCCCTCGGCCCCCGAACATTCACCAAATGTGTCGAGGCGGTGTTGGCTCCGCTCCGGGAGAAAGGCGTTCGCATATTAGCCTATCTGGACGATTGGGCTATTATTGCGAGCTCCAGAGAGCGAGCAGCGGCTCAGCTGTCACTGACCCTGTCGCACATCCAAACGCTGGGCTTTTCAGTAAATCTACAGAAAAGCTCACTGACCCCGAGCTAGGGCTGTCGCGGTTGAGGAATTCCCCCTGCAGTGAGTCAGGGCAGCTCAATATCGCGGTATGCGATATTATATCATATATTATATTATATCATATTCACAACATTCGTATTTTTTAGTAAACTCATTGGGCCTATCTAATGATTTAAAAAGGGCTATAGCTAAATAATTGCAGCAAGACGGGAAAATAGCCTGTCGGCTGCAAGGGCGTTTTAACTACGGTATGTGTTTATTTTGAGAAATCATAATATGGAGGCTCAATGATAATTGTGTTATTAAGTGGCCTTCTGAAAGCTTGTTTACCATTATGAGCCTGTGCTGCGGGATTTGGAGCTCCGTTTGCGCTTTCGCCAGATCTCGGGATGTGCGATCTTTAACGCTTGCCATTGCGTTTGTAACTGCCAGGTGTAAATTATGTCTGAAGCAGTTCAGTCACGTCCAGCTCAATTTTCTCACTGCTGCGGCGATATTTGCCCCGTTATCCGTCGTTATGCACGCTAGCTTCTTCTCATCCAGGGGCCACTCATCAAACGCGCTGCGTTTCTGGAGCAGCGACTTGAATGCAGGTTTCTCCACAGTGGAAATCGGCACCATCTCCTCAACCAGATACCGTGTAACAGCGCCTGTTAGGCGGTTATGTCTGTCACTGTCTCTGCTGTACTTGGCGACTCGAGCAAAGGCTTCGCCGACTCCAAGCTGTCGACTGGCACCGGCATGAGCTGCCCCGCGACCCTGTGTGGCAGGAGGCGGCGGCAGCCGCGCCTCAATAGCTGGATGGTAGCTTGCTAGGTGAGCCCTTAAATTCGTTGTTTCCTCGTTTTACTTTAACCGTTTTGCCGCAGATTTTACAGATTGCCTCATTTAAATTGGCTGGCTCCCTCTTTTCATTTGGCTGACAGCCAAAATGCTCCCAAAGGGGCGAAGTAACATTTGGTTTGGACACCAGTGCAACTCAACGTGTGTTGTGGTGAGATCAGGTCATGTGCAGTGATGGCGGTGGCCCATCATGCAGCGCGGTGGGCTTCTTAATATTGCGATATTTCATTTTTGCGGTTACCGCGACAGCCCTACCCCGAGCCAACAATTTTCTTTCCTCGGGTTGGAAATATGCTCCATTTCGAGCCAAGCAAGTCTGTCAGAGCACCAGGTAGCTGCATTTCAACGCTGCCTCACTCAATTTCAGTTGGGACGCAAACTGCGTTTCCAGACGACTTTACAACTGACAGGCATGATGGCATTTATGATAGCTGTAGTGCCGCTCGGGCTGTTAAAGATGCGAGCGTTTCAACGCTGGGCTCATTCTCTCCGGCTGTGCGCGCCGCGTCACCTCCAGAGGAGGCTGACGATAACTCCGTCGGCTCTTCTCTCGTGGAGGGAACCCGGTTAATTACAACAAGGGTCCCTTATAGGGAGGGTGTCTTTTTGCAAGGTGGTGTCCACAGATGTATCCCTGAGGGGTTGGGGGGCTCTGTGCGAGGGCACAGCAGTGAGAGGGGTTTGGACGCCAGCTCAATGCCGGCTCCACATCAACCACCTGTAGCTATTAGCGACCCTTTTAGCTCTGAAGCATTTTCCCGTTCTGACAGGCCATCATGTTCTGATCAGGACGGACAACACGACGGTGGTTTCCTATATAAACAAGCAGGGAGGGACATGCTCCCTCCCCCTGTTAAAACTGTCTCATTTTCTGTCTCTCAGAGTCACACATGTTCCAGGGCACTTGAACCCTCTTGTGAGAGAGTGGAGATTGCACTCACTGGTGGTGGCTCAGATATGGGACCACTTCAGCAGGGCAGAAGTGGATCTTTTTGCATCCAGAGCAAATACCCACTGCCCCCTGTTCTACAGTTTCCTCACTAACATCAGTCCAGTTTGAGTTCAAACTAAACTCTGAACCAAACTGTTCACACTCACAAACTTTAAAAACTGTTGTGGTGATTTGTGAAGAGAACTGAAGAGAATTTAAACCTTCTATTATGGATTTAAACTTGGTGGATAAACACTGTACGAGAGCAAAACACATGAACTGACCTCAGAGTCTCCAGTCGACAGTTTGGACTCTGCAGTCCAGCCGACAGCAGCTTCACTCCTGAATCCTGCAGGTTGTTGTCTCTCAGGTCCAGCTCTGTCAGATGGGAGGGGTTGGACTTCAGAGCTGAGGCCACGGCTTCACAGTTAGCCTCTGAGTATCCACAGTGAATAAATCTGTGAATACAGATAATAAAACAGTTAAAATATAATGAAATCTGACACTTTATTATGAAACATATCATTGTGCATCACAGAGCTCATTAACATGAGCGACTGTAGCTCAGCTAGTCAGTCACTGATCACCAGGTTTGTAGTTTGAACTTTGAGCTCCTTCTGTCCACATGTCCTCGTGTCAAATGACTAATGTAAACATGAGTCATGTGAAGACTTGGTACAAATACTTACTTACTGTCCTTCAGTAGATGTTTCATGTTTCTGTACTCTGAGTATCTGTGTGACTTCTCCTCTTTACATCTGAACACAAACATCTGAACTTTCTCCTCCTCACAGCTTCAGAACAGCCTTGTTACTTTAGTTTGATGCATCTGAGGTGAATTCTGGGTTATTGTTATTTCCCACTATCAGCAGACTGATGTGGACCAATCAGAGCACATCACGCACGGCAGACGCAGTGAGACAAGACAAAGACGTAAAAGACGTAAGAAGCCATAAAACAGACAGAGAGGGAGACTGGAATGTGGAGAAAAGCTGTGTTAGTGTCTCGTATCTGCAGAGAGTGTCTGATTTTCTCTCTTTGTTGCTGCTCGGGACGCTTTACCAGCCCAACATGTGTCTATTTGACGTCCTGGGAATGAGACTAAAGTCGCTTTGTTGTGATCAAACGACGACTGTCAGAACATTTTTAGCACAAACTCATAAGTCTTCAAATTTTCCTGCTGGATTTGTGGAGCCTCCATCAGCCAAAGACACAAAGACAGAAGATGATAAAAGATACACTATATTGGCAAAAGTATTCGCTCACCTGCCTTGACTGGCATATTGACTTAAGTGACATCCCATTCTTAATCCATAGGGTTTAATATGACGTCGGTCCACCCTTCGCAGCTGTAACAGCTTCAACTCTTCTGTGAAGGCTCTCCACAAGATTTAGGAGTGTTTATGGGAAATTTTGTCCATTCTTCCAGAAGCGCGAGGTCACACGCTGATGTTGGACGGGAAGGCCTGGCTCTCAGTCTCCACTCTAATTCATCCCAAAGGTGCTCTATCGGGTTGAGGTCAGGACTCTATGCAGGCCAGTCACGTTCATCCACACCAAACTCTCTCCTCCATGTCTTTATGGACCTTGCTTTGTGCACTGGTGCACAGTCATGTTGGAACAGGAAGGGGCCATCCCCAAACTGTTCCCACAAAGTTGGCAACATCTCTTGGTATGTTGAAGCAGTCACAGTTCCTTTCACTGGAACTATGGGGCCAAGCCCAGCTCCTGAAAAACAACCCCACACCATAATCCCCTTCAACCAAACTTTACACTTGGCACAATGCAGTCAGACAAGTACTGTTCTCCTGGCAATCGCCAAACCCAGACTCGTCCATCAGATTGCCAGATGGAGAAGCGCGATTCGTCACTCCAGAGAACGCGTCTCCACTGCTCTAGAGTCCAGTGGCAGCGTGCTTTACACCACTGCATCCAACGCTTTGCATTGCACTTGCTGATATATGGCGTGGATGCAGGTCCAAGCCATATATCAGCGTAAGTCAGTAGGGATGCTCCGATCGATCGGCCACCGATCGTCATCGGCCGAGATGGACCCTAAACAGGTTGATCGGTGGGCTCTCAAAGTGCAGATCAGAGAAGCCGATCGCATATAAATATGTTTATATATTATTTTTTTTACCCGAGACGGCATTTGAGAACGCGCCACACAACAGAATACGGC
This sequence comes from Diplodus puntazzo, assembly GCA_963678695.2. NCBI lineage: Eukaryota > Metazoa > Chordata > Actinopteri > Spariformes > Sparidae > Diplodus > Diplodus puntazzo. The sequence continues at coordinate 707,649 of OZ023175.1, forward strand.
GAGTATGAGAAACAAGCCCGGGCAAAACAAATCCCAAAGACACTCGTCACTCAGCTCACTGTAAGTGAAACGTTTAGACGTCCAGAGCCTTACAGTAGGGACAGTAAAAGGTGGAGCAGGGTTCTCCCCAGACGGTGGAATAGCGGCGCTGCGCCACTATACTCATTTTTAATGTTAGCTGCACTTTCATTATTAATTCATCAGCATTTTAATCTCTTCCATTGTCGTCACATATGTTTTGTTCCTTTCACCCTCAAGGAACTTTCCTGAAATGATTCAGGACATGTTTTGTGTTGTGATGAAAGTCAGACAGGATCAATGATTAAACTCTGTTTTCATCATCAAATCAGCTTTTTTTATATAACTTAAATTTTTTATTGAGTTTTCACATGTATATAGGCAAAAACAATACAGCAAACAAGGTACAAGTTAGAGTAACAACAATAACACTAACAAATGTCTGGAGATACTACTGTTCAGTCCAGTTTTTTCAAATACGTTCTCTTTGAGTCTCAACAGGTATGTCAATGGACAATTTCCAACCACTGCTCCTGGTTTGGAGTGTTCACATTGAGCCAGTTTCTTGTGACGGCTTTCTTGCTTGCTGCGAGTAATACTTTAGTCAAGTACAGATCTTCTTTCATTACAGCCTCCTCAATATTCCCAAGATACATCACTGGAGAAGTATTTGGGATTTCATATCCCAAATCATTTTTTACAACTGAGTTAACATTTTGCCAGTATGTCCTAATTTTTGTATTCCAGAAGATGTGTGCATGGTCTGCCTCAACGCTCCCACATGATCTCCAGCAGTCTTGTTGTATAGCGAGTTGCCTAGATGTAATCTTTGGTGTTATAAAATAGTCAGGAGTTAGGCTTTTCCAGCAGAACTCTCTCCTTATTAATGAATTTGTTGATGAACATTGTGTCTCACACATGTGGTACCATTCCTCCTCTTGCATTTGGATTTTTAGTCCTGCTTCCCATTTTGCTTTTATATAAAGTGTTGATTCCTTCCTGCTCTCACCCAAAGCTCGATAGAAAGCAGACATGGGCCGAGACCCCTTCTGTTTGTATGAATCGATAATAACTCCAATCACCTTATTTATAGTTTCATTTGACCTTATCTCTTTTGTGAAATAATCTCTCAACTGCAAGTATCTATAAAAGTCTATGTTTTCGAGGTTGTACTTTGTCTTAAGATCTTGGAAACTTAGAAATTGTCCACCTTCTGATACTGTACATATTGCTGTCACACCTTTTTGTGCCCATTCTTTGAATGCGGGATCGTACGTCCCTGGCTTAAACTTTAAATCATACGCAAACCACCTCGAGAGTGCATACATCCCTCTTAAGTTTGTATTTTCTTACAACAGTGCTCCATATTTCAAGTGTAAATGCTACTATTGGGTTCGTAGCATGTCTCAAAGCACCTATCAAATGTTTATCCCCCACCAATATCTGGGTTTGAAAGCCCTGTACTTCCCTTTCCATATCTTTCTATTTAGACTCATAGTCAGGTCTACACCAACAGGCCAGATACCTTAAGTTGAGCTGCATAAAAATATTCTGTAAGGTTAGGCAAAGCCATCCCCCCCTTGCTTTTAGGTAGTTGTGTAAATTTTGTTCTTGGTTTTTTACTATTCCAAATGAATCTAGAAATCATCTTGTCCCAGGCTATAAATTTGTTTTGGGGGATATTAATTGGAAGAGCTTGAAATAAATATAACATATAATCCGTATTCTAGCGCTGAAGTCTAATGGGAGGGTAGACCACCTTTCAAAATCTTTTTGGTTTTTTTTTTCAATTTCACTATAATTGTTTTCAAACATGTCGGGAAATGTTTTACTCAGAGTTACACCGAGATATTTCATTGTTTTAGAATTCCATTTCAAATTATATACATCTGTTATTTGTCGGGATGGAGAATAATTTAACGAGAGAATTTGTGTTTTTGATATATTCAGTTTATACCCTGAATAGTATTCATACTTTTCCAGAAGAGACATTAGGTGTGGGAAACATATATCTGGTTGTTCAAGAAAAATAATGACATCATCTGCGAAAAGGCCAATGATATGTTCAGTCCCCCCTACAGTGACACCCTGATGTTCCCCACTCTGCCTTATTGCCTGTGCTAAAGGCTCGACAAATAAAGCAAAAAGAGTTGGAGACAGAAAACAACCTTGTCTTGTCCCCCTCTCTAACTGAATCGAATTGGACAGGCTTCCGTTTACTCTGATCTTAGCTGTGGGCTCTTGATACATAGTTTTAATATATTGGATTACCTTTTCATTGAAGCCAAATCTCTTACCTCATACAAGAATAACCAACTAACACTATCAAATGCTTTTTCGGCATCTAAACTAACTAGAATTGTACTTGTACCACTTTTTTGGGTGTTGTCTAGAATATGGAGGGTTCTTCTAATATTATCATGTGTTTGGCAACATTTAATAAAACTGGTTTGATCTTCATCAATCAAATCTGGTATGAAAGCCTCAAGTCTTTTGCAAATAACTGATGTAAATAATTTGTAGTCTACATTTAAAAGTGAAATCGGCCTATAGTTTTTGCAGTCTTCTTTATCTTTGTCTTCTTTAGGTAGAACGGTAATAATCGCTTCCTTCCACGATGGGGGGGCCCCACTCTCGTAAGGGTCCAGTTAAAACAGGACAGAAGCAAAGGTGTTAGCTCCTTCTGAAAGGCCTTATACCATTCCGAAGGCTACCCATCACTTCCTGGTGATTTGCTAGTCTTTAACCTACTAATTGCAGCTTCTAGCTTAAATGTGAATTGTGACATAATAGTGTCATTCTCTGTCTCAACAGTAGATGGCAGGTCGAGTGCGTCAAGAAAACTTCTTATTGTTTTTTCATCAGCTGATAATGGTTTAGAATAGAGTTTCTTGGAGTATTCTTCAAATATTCTTTCTATTTTATCTGGTTCGTGATATAGTTGGTTGGTTTGAGGGTTCCTTATTTTATGAATTGTGTTAATGGCCTGCTGTTTCCACAGTCGTCTAGCTAAGAGCCTTGTTGCTTTTGGGCCTGATTCATAGTATGTCTGCTTTAGAAATCTTGCCATCTATTCTATATCTGTCCTGAGTATCTCATTTATCTCTTCCCTTGCCTTCTTTATTTGTTGTAATACGGACTGATTTTCTATATTCTTATGTTTCTTTTCCAGTTCTTGCAGTCTTTCTACTTTGTGTTTATATATAGCTAGCCGAGCCTTTTTTTGTGATGTTGTCAAAGCGATTAGTTTCCCCCGAATGACTGCCTTCATACCGTCCCACAGAATTGTAGGGTTTACTTCCCCGTTATCGTTATACCTTTCTATATACCTTTTTATTTCTTATCTTATCTGTTCCACATTTACCTGATTGTTCAAGATGCCCACATTTAGCCTCCATACAGTATTTATTTTCCTATTATTCAGGTGTATTGTCAAACTGATCCCACTGTGATCTGATATAGCTGCCACCCCAATTTTACATTCTGCGACCCTGTGAATTTCACTTGTATTAATTAAAAAGTAGTCAATTCTGGAGTAGACAGAATGGGGCACTGAATAGTGTGTATAGTCCCATTCTAGTGGGTGGAGTTCTCTCCACACATCGATTAGTCCCATTTCCTGCACTGATGTATTAATAAACTAAGCTTCCTGCTTCTTTTTGGGCTTGTTGCATCCAAGTTATGGTTCATGACCACATTATAATCCCCTCCACATATCAAAATACCTTCGGTTTCTATAGCAATAGTGTCAAACAGAGTTTTGAAAAAACATTTAGTGCTTTCTGGGGGGGCGTATACATTGATCATTGTCACCATTGTGTTTTCTAGCTTTCCTTTAATTAATACAAATCTACCTTCATTGTCCCTAACTTCTTTAAGACATTCAAATTGAACTGCATTTGTGATAAGAATAGCCACTTCCCTCTTCTGGCTGGGTCTGTAGCTACTATAAAATGTATTCCTAAAACCAAAACTTTTCATGCTCTTGTTGAGGCAGGTGAGTTTCCTGCAAAAATAATACTTGAGCCTTTTCTTTTTTCAATTTAGCCAGGACCTTGCTCCTCTTGACTGGATTATTCATCCCATTTACATTAAGTGACACCAGTTTTATATTATTATATGGCATTTAAATGATCCAATCCCGTGTTACATTCTTTAGCCTCCAGACAACTTAAAACTGCACAGACCTGAACATCTGGACAACATGTGCTAACTGAAAAAGACAAAGAAAAAACATCTAACTCCCAAGTTGGGATGATTCTTCGCCACCCTGGGTCCCCGTTGGTAGGCTGAGGGGAGATCCTCCTCCAGGAGGGCCCCTCACTAGAGGTGAAACACGCAATTCCACACATCCTAGCAGTCCAACGTCATCCGATAGCATGTATTTTGTATTCCAAATGAAGTCTTTAGCATTGGTCTGACTTATTTTGGCCCCATATACCAGCGTAGAAGAAAAAAATATATTAAAAATATATAAATTAATTATAATAATACAGAAGCTGCCCTGCCAAACAATCCTATTTGAATGAAAAGAGGATATCCCTCAAAATTAATACAAACTTGTGTTGATTGTCTGTTACTACTCATAATATGAGTGAAATAATCAAATAATAAAGAATGACGTGCGGATATTTTTTCCTTTTTTTCCCCCATATATAATGGTTTAAGGCTCACATCACAGGCAGAAGTGATATATCAGTCAAAACACCGCTGGTTTCTTTAAGGGGCCAACCAAGTTTCACATACCGTGACAAGGTAGAGAATAAAGATTAGTTGGAGGGAATCCGCTCAAACTCCTGTAATCTTTCCCTCGCGCGTAGTGCAGTGTCTGTGCTCCTCTCCCCGGCTCGCTGCCATGTCGGGGCACGAAGAAGCCGCTCCATCTCCCGGCTCGGGTCCTCGGCTCTGCCGCCTGGTATTTCCACTGAGTAACCTCTCTTCCTCAGCTCCTGAGCTGTGTCTTGTGCGCTCTCGTAAGTACGTGTTTCCGAGTCCCAGTGAATGCGCATCTTGTCCAGCGGAGTCTGGAAACAAATTCCTTTCTCTTTCAGGAGCCTCTTTATCCCCGTGTATGCCTTGTGCTTCTGAATAACTTCTGTGGCATAATCATGATCAAATGACATGCGTCGCCCTTTAATCATTTTTTCACTCACTTCAATCACTTTTTTCAATACTGCTTCTTTGGTATTAAACTCCAGAAAATTTACCACTATAGACCTGGGTGGTTGGTTCCGCTCTGGTTGACGAGCTAAAGCTCTGTGCGCGCACTGAATCTGCAGGCTATTGTCCGCTGTGTCAGTGCAAGTTCACTTTTCAGAAGTTGCTCCACAAAATCAGGCACGGAGTTGCCTTCTTTCCCTTCGGGTACGCCGTAAATGCGAATGTTATTCCGCCTAGACCAACCCTCCATATCTGTCAACTTTTCCTGCATTGTTTTCTGTCTTTCCATGGACTTAATGAGCGCCTCCTTCATGGCCATGTTAGCCGACTCGGTCTCATTGATCCGTGCTTCTGCTTCATTCAGCCTGGTTTCATTGGCCTGGATCCGAGCGGAGTTAGCAGAAAGTTTTTGGTAAATTTCTTGTTTGAGATCTTTGAGTTCATTTTTCATGTCTTCCTTAAGTTCTTCTTTGAGAGTGTGTAGATCCACTTTATGCTCAGTCCTGAAGTTGCGTATTTCCTTACTGATACTTTGAAGCAACGAGCACATGTTTTCCACAGGGTTGTCGTTAGCACACTGAGTGTCGTCCATCTCCGGTGTATTCTTCCCTTCTTGAATGTCACGTTTCGCTTGACTTCTAGTTTTTACTCCCCTATTCATTCCAAAGTAAAATTCTACTATGAATTGCTCAGCAATAGTGAATTTACTGGGGCTAATTCTGACTTGCTATCGGGAGCTCAAGCTCATGCAGCCATCTTGTCGTCTTGCGCCACCGGAAGCATCAAATCAGCTTTAAATTAATCAAATCACGTGATAATTAATTAACTCATGTTTCATCTCACGTACATTTTTATCATTTAATTTCTGTTACTGTCAGCTTCACAGCTGAGGCCTCACTGAGGTCAGCCACCAACATTTAGTCTTCATCGACAGTGCGTCATCTTCATCAGGTTAGTTTACAGTGAAAACAGTGTCTTACTTTGTGTCTGAGGGTCCAGGTTCATTACTGAATTCTGGAGGAAGAAGATCTTTAGACCGGTCACTCTTCAAAGACACACCTCAGAGTCACGTTGAGGTTTTTAAAAAGAGGCTCAAGACCCACCTTTTCAATCAGGCTTTTAATTGATTTCTTTAATTCTTTTTAATTCCTTCCTTTATCTTCCTTTACCCTTCCTTCTTTTATGCTTTTTTTTTTTTTTTTTTTTTTTACTGTTTTACTGTTTTAGTCCCTCATATTTTTAGCCTCTATGCTTTTTGCCTTATTTTACTGCCCGGGTTGGGGTGGTCTCTGTGGCGGCGTTCCCTGCGGCCTTGGACCGCGATCTCTCTCAGTGTGGCTGGCCCCCAAAGGTAGCTTTCTCCGTGCCTCAGGTCTCGTTGCCCGGCCATGTCTCTTTAGTGACAGCTAGTGTATGTGTGGGAGTGTGTATATGAGTGTGCATATCTGTGGGGGTGGGAGGGTTGGGTTCTTTTGATTTTCTTTTCTTGATTTTCTTTGTTGTTTTGAATCTCTGTTGTTTTTCATCTTTGTGAGGCACTTTACGCTACTTTCTGTATGAAAAGTGCCATACAAATAAAGGTTGATTGATTGACTGATTAATTGAGATGGATCCTGGAGACTTTGCTATCTGTCTGTTGGACTGAAATCTGCAAACACCAACATGTTTTCATTCATCTCACATGAATCTGAATTCTCTGATGAAAGTCATTGATGAAGCTCTAAATACACAAATTGCTGGAAGTGGAGGTTTTGCAGAGTATTTCTTCCATCCTGAAGCCTGATGTTACTCTACAGCTGGTAAATAGCAAATCTTTACCAGCAAACACTGAATGAGTCAGAAACAGTTCTCTTACTTTGTGTCTGAGGGTCCAGGTTCATTACTGAATTCTGGAGGATGAAGATCTTTGGACCGGTCACTCTTCAGAGACACACAGATGGATCCTGGAGGTTCTGATCTGTCCTCCTCTGTCTCCACACGAACACTCATCTTCTGGTCTGAAGTCAGTCTGAGAGGAGAAACAGGGACACTGACTGTGAGCTCAGAACAAGAATCAGGAAACCAGTTTGTCCATCAGTCTGAAGCAGGACTGAGAGGACAGGACACAAGTATCTGTGTGTCTTTATCTGTTTCTTATCTTCTGTATTGATCCATTATAGATCTGATGGTTCACACAGTTTGATTCTGCAGTTACATTTTGTTACTACTTTCACTGTGTTTGTGTGTGTGTGTGTGTGTGTGTGTGTGTGTGTGTGTGTGTGTGTCCTGCAGTGAGATCAGGCTGATGTGTATCTAGAGAATACGTCCCTATGTGTAAATGGACAATAACTGTTTGTATGCAAATTACATAATGACAATGGAGGCAGAGTCACAAGAATCAAGTTTGTTCAACAGTCCGAGGAAGGATTGAGAGGACAGGAACACACACACACACACACAGTGTAATAAAGCACCTGGTCAGGTTTCTTTCCCTCTGGGCTCCTTTTCTTTAGTTACAGTAGTTTAATGTGTTTATTCAGCCAATCAGGACTTTGTGTCCACAGAAGAATCAAACTGTCGACTTCATTCTCACATTTCTTTCCTCAACAGTCCACAGCAGTGCCGGCCCTGAGTAATTTGGTGCCCTAGGAAAGATCTTAGCTGGGCTTTTATTTGAACTGGTCCTCTGTGAAATAACTCTCATCTCACTTTGTCAGTCAGAAGAGATGTCCAGTCAGCAGGTCTGTTGGTGCAGCCTTTAGTCCTGATGCTGTGTCACTGGGCTGGTGGTGAAATATGTTAAAACTGCATCTGAGAGAGAGAGAGAAGAGAAATATATGTGACCACTGTATGTTACATTTTAAATAAAAAACAGATGCTTGATGTGTGCTATACATAAGACTAATATGTAAGGGATAATGTATAGAACGGTGGTCATTTTCTTCAGGACGGATCCGGTTCGTCCTGTCGGGACTTATTTTCCCGATAATGCCCGCCGTTCTATACATCCCGCTTATTACACGGCTACTTGCCAACACGAAAGAAAACGTCACACAGTGTGTCTTTTTACAATTTATTTGTTACCGTTCAGTGTTTTTCAGCAGAGAAATAGTTCGCCAAACCGACGCCGTTCCTCTTCTCCCTCTTCGCTTCTTTCCTCTCTTTTTCTTTTCTTGACCTTTGACGACAACTCAGCCTTTTGCCAAGACTCGAAATCACCGTATTTACCAAAAATATTAAAGTTAATGTGAAACTCATCCATACTAGTGACCTAGGAGTAGTTTTTTTCTGATATGAAGTAGACTACAGATCAGCTGACGTCGCTTAGCAACCGAAGACACTGCGGTGATAAGTGACCGGACTACTTACAGAGCAAAGACTTTAGAGCGATGATACGAAATACGTGAATCAGAGGCAAAAAGGCCACTTTCCTTGATGACGGTCAAATATGCTTAGCAGCGGTCAGTTATACGAAAATAACAGACCACCGAACGTTGGGAAGCCCCATTCAAGTGAATGGAGCATTCTGCAGCATTAAGAAGAGCCGTGTGATAAAGAGTAATAATGAAAATGTTTACCTAACCCTAACTTTATTGTCATTAAAAAGCAATTCAGTCTAACCAGAGTGCAAAAAGGACTAAAGTACAGTATGTATGTGTGTGTGTATATATATATACATATATATGTATATATATGAATTAAATGGGAAAGCTAAGGTGTGGATTACTCACAGTAATACACTTTAAAGGGATAGTTCGTGTTTTTTTCTTGTTTTGTGTGTTAATTCAGTTTTCGGCTGCAATTCCCGGGGCTCTTTCACTAGAGAAGAGCTCATGAACATCACGGGAATAACTCCAGCTGATCTCTTTCCCATTTTTCTTCTTTCTTCCGTGGAATTATTGGACATTGTGGTCAAAGGTGCGCTCACCTTTGCTCACGCAGTGAATCGCAGGAGAGGGAAACATGCCGGTGCGCTTGTACGTCTCCACCAGCGCAGACATCGCACACCGTTACCTGGGATATTCCTCTCCAACGTGCGTTCACTGTGCAACAAAATGGACGAACTTCAGCTACTTCTGGGGAAAAACAGTGACTTTTCTTCATCCTCTGTGTTATGCTTCACGGAGACATGGCTGTGTGGATCGATACCGGACTCTGCGCTGCAGCTGGCAGGCTTCCAATTCCTCAGAGCGGATCTTGACACGGAACTCTCTGGCAAATCGAAAGGTGGAGGTATCTGTTTTTATACCAACAGTAGCTGGTGCAATGATGTGACAGTGATCCAACAGCACTGCTCTTCTACTCTGGAATATTTCATCATAAACTGTAAACCTTTTTACTCACCTCTTGAGTTTGTCTCATTCATTCTGGTCGGTGTTTACATTCCACCGCAGGCCAACGTGCAGGACGCACAGTGCATGCTCGCCGTCCAAATACTGAGTGTGGAGCGGACTAACCCGGACTCCTTAGTTATTGTCCTTGGTGATTTTAACAAAGGAAAACTCAGTCTCAAACTTCCTAAATACAAACAGTTCATTAAACAGTTCATTAAATGCCCGACCAGAGAGAAGAACATACTGGATCATTGTTACACTACAGTCAGCAGAGTTTATCACGCTGTCCCCCGCGCCGCACTGGGCCTCTCTGACCATGCCATGGTCCACCTGATTCCTTCATACAGGCAGAAATTAAAACTCTGTAAACCTGTTGCAAGGACATTAAAGCAGTGGACCAGTGAAACTGCGGAGGATCTCCAGGCGTGTTTGGACTCTACGGACTGGGATGTTTTCAGGACTGCTACTGAAAGTCTGGATTACACAGAGGCTGTGACATCATACATCAGCTTCTGTGAGGACTGCTGTATACCATCACGCACCAGGGTGAGTTTTAACAACGACAAACCCTGGTTCACAGCCAAACTCAGACAGTTACGGTTGCAGAAGGAGCAAGCTTTTAGGAGTGGAGACAGGGACAAGTTTAAGGGGTCTAAGTACAAGTTTAAGAAGGCGGTGAGAGAAGCTAAACGACAGTACTCTGAAAAACTTCAACAACAGTTCTCAGCCAACGACTCTGGTTCTGTCTGGAAGGGGCTCAGACAGATAACCAATTACAAGCCCAAAACCCCCCACTCCATCAACGACTTGCACCTGGCAAATGAGCTTAATGAGTTCTACTGCCGTTTCAACAGACTAAGGAGCAGTCCTGACACTTTCTCCCGTGACACCCCTCAACAGCCCCACCCCACCAGTCCCTTCCCCCCCAGCTCAGCAGGAGCCGGGGCCACTCCGCAAATTCACACCTATGTGAATCCCTTCTCCTCCACCACAGCGACGACTCTCTGCCTACAAGAGAGGGACGTCAACAGGCTCTTTAAGAGGCAGAACCCCCGCAAATCAGCCGGACCAGATTCTGTCTCTTCATCCACCCCGAAGCACTGTGCTGACCAGTTGTCTGTTACATGGTTGACAGTATGGTAGACAGACGTCACGTTTACATGTCAGGATCCGGTTATTACAGACACAGATTAAATATTTAACTGTCATGTATCATCCCAGGAGCGTTACATACATAAGCAGCTGTAAACACTCATAAACACAACACACGCCAACCTGTACACTGAAAATATGAGGAGTAGTTAACGTTTATAATCATCAGAGAATGTTACAGAAGTCGTTTTTGGTTCCTCTGTTTCCTGAATATATCCGTATATGTGTGAATGTGTAAATGAGACATTAACTTATAGCACTTTGTAGAACAAGCTTTATAAAGTTCTCTCCATTGACTTGTATTAGTTCACCGGGCTGAGCTGCCACATCCAAGATGGGGGCGACGTCGACATACGGTCCAGCTGATACCTTCAGTTTATTACCGGGAAGAATGACTGTACCGTGTGTGTTTCACGGTTCTGACTGTGAGACTGCAGTGGACCCATCACTCACTACCAGCAGCTCTTCAGAGCGGCTTCGTTACGATCACCGTAAATGTTAGAGCATTTGCGCACTGGGAAAAAATGTGCAGCTGATTTGACCAAGCAAACGCGAACCATGGCTGTCCTGACCGCAGTACAGAACTGGACATGGTGGTGATTTCTCCGCTGTTTCTAAAAAACATGTACCACTGTCTATGCTAACAACAACACAGCCTTCACACTGTCCTCTTGTCTCTCCTCTTGCTCCAGCATCGAATATGCACACCGCCGCCCCCTAACGTAGATGCGTAGTACGGTCGATCAAATTGGGGGCTGCAGAAGAACAGAGGCCGCTGACGTCACTCTCCTGCGCCGCTTGGGATTGTGAATTCAAATTGAATTTTGGAACATTTTTTGCGGGGGGCGGGCTTGAAAACGAAAAAGCATTTTTCTTTTTAGTCATGTGACAAAATGGGCAGTCTTGAAGAAGAAAATGAAAATGCAACTTGGATGATTTATTACTGATTTTATTTATGAGTCACATAATGCAGCAATGACCTTAAAATGAAAAAGCATTTCTGTTAATCCATTTTAATTTGAATTATGAAACAGATTCGCTTCCATACTCTGCTCCTCCAAACTGAGGCTGCGCTGATTACGGTAGGGAACAGACAGACTGTAGATACTTTATGACCCCACTTCAGAAAACCTGAATTATCCCTTTAACTGCACTTTAACACCAGTGTTGGGAGTAACGTGCTACAAAGTAACGCGTTACTGTAATTCCATTACTTTTAGCGGTAACGAACATGTGACGAAATATTTTTTTTAACCAAGTAACGCAATTACAATTACTGAAATTTAAATGAGTTTGTTACTCGCGTTACTCTCTTTTGTGAAAAATGAACACTTGCAGACAAGACAGCGTTACACCATTCCTGTTCAGCTCCCGGACCGTGGTCGGGAAGCACAGGGGAGATAATTTCCTCCAGGGCCGAAGTTTGTTATTAAAAGCTATATTTTAAAAAAAATAATACATCCATGGGGCGTTTAGAGGGGCGCAATGCATTTCCTTGAAAAATTATATTTAGTCTGAAATAAATAATTTAAGAAATTGTGACGGGTTCGACAATGACTTCCTGTTTACATCGTACCAACCAAATAGCGGCCGGCATTGCGGGTTGCCAATTTCGCAACCTTGGCAAAGCTCGGCACAGCGAGGCTGACACTGGGTAAAATGGCGGAGTCTGCAAGCTGTTCAGAGCCCCAGCGAACGGTGCGTTATCTGTCCCAGCAGCTGAGTGACCGGAGAAGAGCAAAAACCAGAGTAAATATCGTTGAAGCATATGCTCGATGGCCTCAGGTAAAGGATTTCATCAGAACACATGCGGAAATGGTGAACTTTCTCCTGGATCGGTAAGCTAACTCGCTTGCTAACTTAGCTAACATTACTTGTCGGTCAAAATCCTCTGCTATACTTATTTTCATTATATCACGTTGATCCTAGATATGAGAATACTGATCATGACACACTCGGCAACAAACCTGGCAACCCGACCGCTGGAATTACTTTTTTGTTGTCACAACTACGATCTTGAGACACTAGATGGCGGCATTCAGCTCATATTCCATATTTTACCTTTAAGCTGGTCAGGAAATAATACCAGGGAGCTTTGCTGTATCTGGAGCAGCCGTTGCCTTTATTCACAGCCAAACTGCAGACTATACTGTACATTAACTGCTCGATCTACTACTGCTACCTGCTTCGCTCTTCTTCCTCTCCCATTCATTCACCTGCTGCATGCATGCACGCTCCCTCACTCTCGCCCGCCCACTCACACCTCACACACCGCCCTATTCCTGAAAGAGAATAGGGAATAGTTGTCTTATAACAACAGACAGGCCTACTTTAGCTGCTTCTGATCTAACGTTGCAGGACCTTATGGTGATGCAATGATACACCAATCAAATCAATCAGCATTAAATCACATCATGGCCGACAGTGTGGACATGAGCTTTCTCTCCTGGAAGTATGGACATTACTTTTGACTTGTCAAAATTAAAGACAAAAATGTAGTGCTGAGTTGTCAATCATGTGCAGGTGTAAAGAACCTATCCACAGCAAAGAGCAGCTGTGAGTCACTGATACAGTTGATATAAGCACTGCTTGATTTGAAGGCCGGTTGCCCTGTTTGTTACAATTAATAGGTCTAAAAATGATGTTTATTGTATTTGACTGTTCAGTGCTGTTCATATTTTCTTTTAAAAAGCAGACATAAAAGTAACTTAAGTTTCTTTCCCTAGTAACTAATTACTTTTGATATGCAGTAATTGGTGAAGTAATTCAATTACTTTTAAAAGAAGTAACTAGTGACTGCAACTAATTACTAATTTTCCATAACTTGCCCAACACTGTTTAACACTGATGTAAACGTGAACAAACATAAACTGTGACACAATAAACCAAAGGCTTACAGCGACCCTGTGACAAAGGGGATGGAAAACTAATAGCATTTTAATTGACATACTAGCAGGAAAGACACCTGCAAAATAACACCTGAACAGGCCTAACGTTAACTTTCCAAACGTCCCTGATGAATTTAAGGTGGAGTAACATTAACACATGTCGACTCAGCTATTTACTGATTATTAAACAATGCTGCTAACGTCCGAAGTAAGCTAGCAAGCTAACACTCTTCTCCAACAACAGTGAGTACGATCATTAAACTGTTAATTTCATTCACTTCATCACACTGACGTTACCGTACCTGTATCTTCTTCACGTTTTTCTTCCTCTTCTTTCCTTCTTTTCCTTCACTGGGTGCCGGATGGTTTCAGTCTTTTGGACCTTGTGGTTCCGCTACAGCATCAGTAAATCTCTCTCTTGGTCTTGGGGTCTTGGTGCGGTCAGATTCAGGCAGCTCGCCTCTCGACCTGCCCCCCTCACAGAGGTCAGGTACAGAGCAAGGAGCCAGAACCCCAAGAAAAGGCCTCTCCATTATTTAATACTCTTTGCTATTAAGTTATGTTGCTGTGGGCTGATATAATATAATAATAATAATAAGAGCACTGGTAATTTTTTGTATTCATTTTAATCAATTAATTAATTCATTAGTGTGAATGCTGACACAGCATTCACACTATTGTTCTTCTGGAGTTTATTATTATTATTATTATTATTATTATTATTATTATTATTATTATTATTATTCTTCCGTACGTTTTTTGTCCGCTATCTTCTCCTACAAATCTTGACCGATTCAAACCATTCAAATATCAAAATGTTCAGCTTTTTAAGGACATTACTGCTTGTATTTTTCTTTTTTCTAACCATTATACTTTTGGAAATATTCATCTTTTTCTGCAAAATTTTCCCCATTCATCCTTATGGGGATTTTTTCAAATTTCATTCTGCTATAACTTCAGCATACCTTCAGCTATTCAAACCATTCAAACATTCAAATTTTCAACTTTTCAACTTTTTTAATAATTCAGCTTTTTCCAAAAAAATTTTAACATTGATTCAAATGGGAAAATCTTCAAATCCTCTTGAAAACTCATCGCCTTTCAACCTCATCTTGTACCTCATACGTTGAGCGAGAGACACCATTCCAACTTTAAACGAGTCAGTGAAAGTTGAACTATTGACACTGTATTCAGTTTTTAAAAATGTAGTACGGTTTTGAAAATATCGCAGTTTTAGTTTTAGGAACTTTTAGCTCCTCTTTTGATTTTATAATGGATGTGTATTGCGTCGGCTAGAGTGGGTGACATCATCGCCAGAGTGGGGAGCGGCTTTCGAAGATAGGAGCGAAAAGTCTCTTCAGCTTGATTTTGGTCCCAAATCTTTTACTTGACATAGACAATATATGCATAGAAATGTAGGAAATCTTGTCGGCTTTCAGCTGATGGTCTCGTTTCAGATGTACGACTTACGGTTTTGGATTTAGAAGTCCAAGAGCGACATGAAGTTCAAGTATCGTCCCATAAGCCGCAATGTTAATTTTGAGCCTAAATTTCTGTCCGAGAGCAGACGGTACCTAATTTGTCTCTCGCTCCTGTGCCCTCATTTCTCACTCGACAGAAATAAAAACGACATGAGCGCGTTCAGCCATGTCTCCTCTCACTCAGCATATAAATATTTTGGCCATAACCATTGCAGTTTTTTTAAAAATCGCAAGAGTTTGGGAGGTGTTTTCTCATTCATTCTAATAGGGATCTCTTAATTTCTGGCTGTCCTACTTCTCCCCGCGTGTGTATCTCAAGAGTGCGTGTGTAGTGCCTGAGCTCCAGTGGATGACATCATCTTTCGAGTGGGGAGCAGCTGGAAAATCTGGAGAAAGACTTTTCTTCAGCTGGATTTGGATCCCACATCTTTTACTCTACATAGACGATGCAGCCATTTTAAGCTCTTTCTGCCTTTAACTTTCCACCTTTTCAGTCTTTTTTCACCTTTTTAAGCTCTTTCAACTCTATTACTCCACAACTTTTCGGCCTTTTCAGTCTTTTTTCACCTTTTTAAGCTCCTTCTGCCTTTAACTTTCCACCTTTTCAGTCTTTTTTCACCTTTTTAAGCTCTTTCTGCCTTTAACTTTCCACCTCTTCAGTCTTTTTTCACATTTTTATGCTCTTTCTGTCCCCTTACTCTCCAACTTTTCTGCCTTTTCAGTCTTTTTTCACCTTTTTAAGCTCTTTCTGCCTTTAACTTTCCACCTCTTCAGTCTTTTTTCACATTTTTATGCTCTTTCTGTCCCCTTACTCTCCAACTTTTCGGCTTTTTCAGTCTTTTTTCACCTTTTTAAGCTCTTTCTGCCTTTAACTTTCCACGTCTTCAGTCTTTTTTCACCTTTTTAAGCTCTTTCTGCCTTTAACTTTCCACCTCTTCAGTATTTTTTCTCATTTTTATGCTCTTTCTGTCCTCTTACTCTTCAACTTTTCTGCCTTTTTTCACTTTTTTAAGCTCTTTCAACCCTGTTATTCCACAACTGTTTGGCCTTTTCACTCTTTTTTCACCTTTTTAACCTCTTTCAGCCCTCTTAATCTACCTTTTGAGCTTCTTTATACATTCAGATTCATGTTCAGCTACAGAAACTGTTTAGCTATCAACATGTTCAACTTTTTAAACTCTTTCGGCCTTTAACTTTTCAACTTTTTCAGCTTTTCGGCAGTACATTCAGCAGATTTCGCTTCATCCTTCAGCATTCACACTGTATTTTCGCAGGAAATGCAATTTTTCTAGTTCATTTATTAATTCGTTTATTTTTCCTCGTTTGTGGCGCCCCTAGCATTTGCCTATACTGCCTATGCCCAGGGCGGGCTCTGGTCCACAGAGACAAACTGACACAGACAGTGAAACAACAAAAGTGTTATTCTAATACTCACCAGCCTCAGACTTCAGTTTGTCTCCTCAGACTTCTTTCTGATCCGTCGAGCCGAAAAGGTATCTGAACACTTTCACTTTCATGTTCTTCTCTGTTCTCATGTGTCTGTGTCACGGTCACTGTGGCTCCTCCCCTCTCCATTTACAGGAAATAAGTTGACCTAAGTGACTTCCTCGTCTCCTCCTCTCGTTCTAATTCGTCCATCGTGACACGCAAGTGGAGGAGACACGAGGAGGAGACAGGAAGCGAGAGAAGGAGTCTCTGTCAGTATGCTGCCACAGCTCCTTTGTTTCATTATAGGTTGTTGTGTGGAGAAATGAGATGAGTCCTAGCTGTTAACATGTCTCAGTGAACTAAATTATGATTCCATTTCATTTTGGACCAAATGAAATCAGAGAGTAATCATCACATCATCAGTTCAGTTTGAAGGAAAACAACATAAACGGTGACACCTGCTGGCAGAAAGCAGCTCCAGCAGGAGCTCCAGAACACGAAGCTGCTGATCAGAACTGCTTCAACACGGACTTCAGAAGCTCCACAGGTCGACTTCAGGGTCACATTCAACTGAAGTCACTGATGAAAATGTGTTTTCAATCATAAAACTACAGTTTTAAAGGAGCTCTGTGTAGTTTTACAATATTAATGAGATAATAATACAAGCTTTATTCCATCAGTGAATAAACAAGCTGTTCTCAGGTCCCAGAATACTGTTTGAAGCAAGAGAGGTGGCAGGGTCCGCCACATGTAAACAAAGTAATGCAGTGTATGTGTTGTCCTTTAAAGCTGCAGGCTGGAGTTCTGAGAATAAAGTGGACTTAGTCAGAACATTTGAATGATACAGCTTCCAGGTCAGTTCTTCTTTCTCTCTGCCTTCTCAGCCTCTCCCACAGAGGAGGAGCCTGCTGTGCACGAGCAGGCTTGTAACCATGGTAACAGAGGACACCAGACAAACAAGATGGCGCCTTCAAAATAACAACAACAACAGAAGCCCTGATTGTTCTATTTCTGATCAATACAACTAAATTACAGTGAGAGTGCCTCATGCAGATCACTGTAGATATCCAGAGTAACAATCAATATTCCTCACATCGCTGTAGACGAGTTACCTGAGGGGTGTACTGCAAAGCCAGTTTAGTGGGTTAGCGAGCTATGTTGAGTCTAAAGCCAGGCTTCCCTGTACTACAAAGGTGGCTCTTTTAACCCGGCTAGATCACCATGGTAACTTATGCTTAGCTCATAACCTGACCCGACCAGGTTCTGTTCAGAGTTTCAGCTTAAAATCGCTATAAAAGCGCCGCGGTTTCACTGTGTAACTCATTCATTGAGAACCCGGTGGACCTGGGAGCAAGAATAATTCGGGCAGCACTACGACGTGAGCGGCTTCTTCGATGGTCAGTAGTTTCCTGCCAGCAGCCCTCCCTCGCTCTGTTGGCAGCGACAGTGTTACTTTTTGCCGTGATGGTTTCTTTGAATTCCTCATAGTCTTGCATAATAAGAATCTGCTCATCTTGAGTAAAATATGTGGCCCGGGATCGATCCATTTTCGCACGGAAGTAGAATAATATGACGTCAAACGCCCCCTTTTATGTGAACGCGCAGAGCACAAAGCAGAGAGCCGGACTTAACAAACTAGGTTGATAACCACCGTCGCAGAACCGTTTAACTCTGTTTTGGGACTTGGGGCTTTGTTGAGCTGCATCATGAGCACAAAGCCTGGCTATGTTGAGCCCCCTTCGCAGAACAGTCCCCAGGTGATCATTCAGGTGATCATCATCACCTGCTGCCTTTCTGAGGCATGAGGAACGTTATTTCTCTAAACCAGTTCAACCACTTCAGAGCGTCCTGAACACAAACTAACGTTATTATAACTGCCCGCTCACTTAAAGACACTTTTGCTAACCAGCAGCCATAAACACAAAGCTAAACATTTAGCATACAAACTAACAAGCTAGATTTAGCAACAAGTTATGTAGCTCAACTGCAACATCATCCGGTGATATGAACTATTGTGAGTATTACTGTAACCGCCGCCATCTTAGCCTTGTGGTTAAAACATAGAGTTAAACTAAATCCAGCAGGTTCTTACCTGTCCAGCAGAAAAGTCCTGACAGATCCAGCAGCTCCACCACCTCTGAAATGACTCTGATATTTATCCTTGTTTTCTCTCTGGCTCGGTCCAGTTCTTTGTTTTTACTCTGCTTCTCTTCATCAGTCTGCTTATTTCTTCTCTTTGACGTGGACAATGCTGGAGCATTCTTCAGCTCTGTTGTTGTTCTCTGTGCTCCGCCATTGTTTACACTTTGGGCGGAACGTGTGTGACCAGGTAAGAACAGACAATGCGCCTGCGCAGAGGAGGGGGGCGGCCAACAGCCTGTGCACGAGAGTGATTGACACTTCTCAGATACGCCCCGGCTCTGATTGGTTGTGGATTCTTGCAGATCAAATTACAGCCACTGGGCGGAGCCACAGGCAGCTGACCTGTATCCGATTCTACTGTCAGATCATAATGACAATTTTAGCAAATATAACAAAACAATAGTTACAGACTGCAACTTTAAGGTCAGTTTGATTATTTAGATCTTTCTCATCAACATCCCTTCAGTGCAAATTTAACGAAATCAAGTACATCACAGAAGTTAAAAATCATCAATGAAAAGTTTTTTTTTCTCATCACTCTGACTGAACACGTGACCCTGCTGGAGGTCCAGAACCACATGTTGGGGCTAAAACAAGAGTTCTGTTCACTGGAACTGAAAGACTTTAATAAAAGAGGACTGCTAGCTGGTTAGCATGCTAAAATACTTTTAGGTATTTCCTTCTTTTATATTTTATTTCACCTGTAAATCAGGAAAACACCAAAACTACACAAAGTCTGGTTGGTCGTGTCTCGACACAGCTGACTGAATCTTCACCTTTTATTTTGGCGGTACACTTCCTGTAGAATAAATTAGGCGGGCGCAGCAGCTCTGTACAGGTACACCATTTAATAGTTATTATAGACATTTTATATACAGTTGTATTCTGCTATGTGGTACAATCTTTAAAATCTGATGTTTCATAGTTTGTAAATCAAAAAAAAAAAAAACTTACAAAACTCATCAAAACTCGCAAACTGATCAGAACTTTTTTTTCTCCGTTTTTTGGAAACAAAAGTCTTTAGTTACACAGTAAGTCATAGCGTGGTGAAAAGAAAAATAAAGATTTGTTGGTTGTGATCGATGAGGAGCCGCTCGCGTTACAAATCCCTTCAGTTCAAAATATTAAATTAAAACAAACCACAACATGAAATCAAACATCTGATTGGACAGTTCCTCCTGGAGCGCAAACCAGTTCTTTATAAGGACGAGATTAAAAACTGCATCCGCGGCGACCGGAGCGGGTTCATGGAGGAAACGAGATGCCACAGCCCTTTTTCTCTGTTTTCTCCGGTCATTTAGCACCAGCTTCAAATGTCTATATATCTTTCTACTTCAGAGACAGTTCAGAGTTTCTCTCCAGGGGTGAAAAACGTATTTAAGGAGCCAATAAAGACAAAACCACCTTTGAGTTTACTGTAAGAGTTGTTCAAATTCTCCAAACGCTGAGGAAAGGCATCAAAGACCAGTTAACACGAGGAGAAAGCTAATGTTTGAGTGTTTCAATGGTTGAACTGACTTGACTTGATTTGAGATCTCTTTTTTATAATGAGTTATGCCTTTTAGCTGCACGTGTAGCTCTGTTCAGGTTAATCAAGCATTATTTGATGGTTAAATCACCCCATAAACTCGTGTTTAATCAATAGTTATAGTAATAATAATCAATAATTACTTGGTAAACTGCTCTCTGCTTACAGTCAAGCTGTTAAGTTGACCAGCCAACCTTCTGTTGTGGTGAGACTTGAGTGTTCCAGTCAGGTAAAGAGCGGTTGTAAGAATGTTAATAGTGGATTGAAGATGATTATGATTCACATAATTAGATGTATTTCCATCAGGCACAACAAGAGGAGCAGGGCCCGGGTCCTGAAGGAACACCTGGCCACCTCTGGACGCCTCGGGTCATCTTCCATTCACTGCTTATGTTTTTATCTGACTTCGGTTTTACGAGGAAGTTCCTCTGATCAAGATCTCTGTTAACTAGAGAGACCTGACGGAGGTCACAGCTGTGCAAAATAACAAGATAAAAAGTTAATATTTGATCAGATAGACTGTCGACTGTCACCAGACTCCATTAAAAAAACACTCATTTCTGAGAGTTTCTGCGTTCAGAGACACTTAATATACTTTGTGCAAATGTTATAAAGGTGATGGAATGTAACTGAGTACATCTACTCAAGTACAATGTTGAGGTACTTGTACTTTACCTGAGTGTTTCTATTTTCTGATACTTTATACTCCACTCCACCACATTGTTGTGGTAACTTTAGTTACTAGTTACTTGACAGATTACATTCTGCATCAGAGACAAAAGTAAATCATTCTTATATCAATTTAATTAAAAACAAACAGTGACTCCAATAATGATAAAGATGCTGAATATCAGATGCAGTGATGGGTCGACCCACAGCTCACAGTTTATACACACATATATGTAAAGTTTACTTTGAAGAACATTTTATATCAGATACTTTCAGACTTTTACTAAAGCAGGACTTCTGGGTAGTTTGTCCAACAGTGGTGAAAGGCACCAAATGAAACTGTCGTTACTGAGTCAACTTGTGGATTTGTGTTTGAACATTGTTGGACACATGTGGGATAATGTAAGAACACAACTCAGCAACACACAGAACAAAGGTGGAGTCCATTTAGACATCTGAATGCAGAAATCTGACAGATTATACCTTTAAATCAAGTTGAACTGAATGATGATTTAATTTATTTCATCACATCATCAGTTCAGTTTGAAGGAAAACAAGATGAACGGTGACACCTGCTGGCAGAAAGCAGCTCCAGCAGGAGCTCCAGAACACGAAGCTGCTGATCAGAACTGCTTCAACACGGACTTCAGAAGCTCCACAGGTCGACTTCAGGGTCACATTCAACTGAAGTCACTGATGCTGCAGGAAATATGATGATCGACATGTTTTCAACTTTACATTTCAAACTTCACTCATGTGGAGCAGATCCACTGTATGTGACACTTTGACGCCTGCAGCATAAAGACAGTGGATGGAAAAGATCTTCATCTCAGAGTAAAGCCTTCAGTTCACTGAGCGCACGCTGTCATTTAATGTACAATGTCATGTAAAGTAGAACGTCGTGCTGAGTCGCTACCAACTTACTGATGCTCCATTATCTGGTGATTATCATGACTCAGCATGTTGTTTCCCCTGAAGCTACACAAGTGACAAACAGCTGCTGAAGTTTACCTGTAATGTGTAAAAACTGTTTATAAGATATATTGATAAATAAATATTCGTTGAAGCGACAGGAAGTAAGATTTTAATGTTATTGTGTTTTTATTGTGCACAGTCGTCTCCACGTGTTGTGATTGGTCCGTCAGTCACTGCTGGATGAAGCTCTCCTCTCCACCTCCCAGTAACACGGCCCAGTCAGAGCCTCTCCACCCACCAGCTGATGGTGCTGCTTCAACCTCTGGATCATCAGGACACAGCTGATCCTCTCAACACCTCCACCTTCATCATCACTCAGAGTCTGACAGAAAGACAGCAGAAGTGATAAATGAGTATTTACAGAGACTCCCTCCATCAGCTGTCAGTCAGTGATATAAAGACCAGCAGGACTTCAGTCCTGTTCAGACCACAAGTGGAGTGGCTGTGTAGCGTAGCCAGCGAGTTACCGAGTGCAGCAGAGTTCCGCAGCTCAAGAGTGAAAATGTATGATTATTACTCCATGGAAACTTACAAGGAATATCTCTTTAATGTGTTGGAGTGAAGCTCACAGGTTTACTCTGCAGGTTTCACTGAAGGACACAGTGGAAATAAACTGCTAAGAGTCCCTGAACGCATCATCACTGCAGAAACAGAGAGACATTCACTGCTCACTTTAATGATGATTTACTGCTGTTAAAAACAGAGTCTCAGTTACATCTGAATATTTCATCATGGTAAATATGGAGCTTCTTATAAAATGTTTGGACAAAACAAACGAGATGGACGGATAAATATAAGATGTTAAAGCTCCCACATGTTCATACAAAGACAGAGAGTGAAACATCAGCTGTGGTTTCTGGACTTCAGCAGTGGTTCTGTTCTGTAGAAAGACCTCATGGTTACTAATGTAAGGATAGTTCTCTGAAATAGGAGCCAGTGATTTGCAGGCTTTTGTCAGACTGATCTGAGAGCTGTGACAAAGATGAACTGATCAGTTCTTGAAGCGCGTCACCGTTCTCCTCTCACAGCTTCACAGAGGAAACCAGGAAATACTAGATCTTTACTTTGATACTATGTTCAGTACAATACTGCTGAAACCAGCATGGACTGATTCCAGCCCTCTACTGACCTCACAGTCTCCAGTCTACAGTGCGGACTCCTCTTCAGATCACACAGCGGCTCCACTTCTGACTCCTGCAGGTCGTTTCTACGAATGGTGAGCTCTCTCAGATGGGAGGGGTTGGACTTCAGAGCTGAGGCCAGAGAAGCACAGCCGATCTGTGTCAAACTAGAGCTCTCCAATCTGAATAAAGAATAAGTGATCTAAGTTTAGAAGACAAACACCTGAACTCAACAAGATGCAAGTTGGAAACTGTCAAACACACAAAGTAAAACAGAGCTCTCATTAATATTAATGACAAAGTGCTTCAGCTTCAATAAAAACATAGTGACTCCACCTCCTAAACTCTGTCAGCTCAGTGGCTCCATCTATACAAACTCATGTTGTGCAGCCAAAGACAAATAAAAACCCACAGAAACTGATTTAAAATTCGACTCAAGATCTTAAGTTTCCAAAGATGACAAACATGTCAGAATGAATTTGGGAGAAATGTAAACATAAGACATTTACAATAATTCTTTAAGGAACAGTGGAGTCATCAAATCAAAGCATCTTCAGTTTAAACTCTTCAGTCAGTATCCGCATCATATAGCTTCATAAAACTGTTGGAAAAAGAAAATACTGAATATATTTGTTATTGTTTGATAGTTGGGTCATTCTATGAAAATGGTATCTTTTTGAACAGCAATTTCATGTTTCATTTGTATCCTTTTTTTAACAACTTAAACATGGTCACATAACAGTTAACCACTTACCATTATAAATCAACATAAATTACAGCTTAATGTATTTTAATATTTTTATTATATTACATTAAAAAATGCTTGGTCTGCCTTTTTGTCACTGGTGTTACCGATGTTTTAGATGAGAATTCAGGTTTCCTGGGATGTAATTGGACTATTTAATTTGCAGATATAATCAAAGAAAGAAAAGTTTAATGACATTATTAAGAATTTTTTTTAAATGGATAATAATTTAGTTAAATATGTATGTGTACAGTATTGTAATGTGACATTTTTCAATTTCTGTCAATCACTTTTTTACATAACTTAAGAATTAATTGGCACTGAGTCTTCAAATTTGAAATATCATATCCTTAAAATGTTTAATAATGAATGTTGCAACAGTTAGTTAGACACAAAAAACATATTCAAATAAACTTGGCAACTCTGATGCCAGAACACCAATATGCCATACAGTAACACCAGTGACGCACTGTAACACCAGTGACACAATGTGAAGGAAATCGTACAACAGACAATGTTTGAAACAGATATCATCAATTTATTAGTATTTCATCTCAAATAATTTCACATTTAATTATTTGTTTCATTCAAATATGTATTTATAACACAATATGTAAACATAAAATTCATTACAGTAATTCATGAACTTAGCAACCTAGGAATGAGTATGAAAGAGGCGGCTGACAGAACAACAAATATAAAAAATCTAAATGTTGAAACAGGGTTTTTCCGGGTATCACAAAGGAGTCTGCGCTGTTTCTTGATTTTCCTCACTGTGATGGTGTTTTTCTTGCCAGGAGTTTGCCTGCTCACGTCATCTCTGAGGTAGAACTGTTTCACAGCTTTCTGGTTTGCTCTCCGGTTTGTTTGGCGGCAAGGGGATGGTGGCTTCAAGGCCTTGTATGAAAATCCAATGCTCTGCTCACACAACTTTCTTAATTTGTATTTCCTGATGAGCTTTCCTGACAGTATATTTACAAATGCCTTCTTGTCTTTGTTGGCTTTGGCTGCTTTGTACTTTGCTCTTAGCTCCCCCAAGAGAGCATAGTGGAAGATGAGAGTCTTTTTAGGACTGCCTTGTAGTGTTTTTTGTAGTGTTTTTTTTGCCTTCTTTCTTGGGCTGTCAGTGTCTCGACCTTTACCCTGCAATCTGTGCCAGCGTTTTTTGTATTTGTCGTGTAGTCTTTTGTGCTTTTCCAACTTCTCATGCAACTTCTGACATTTTCTTTGCCATTTCTGTCCTTCTCTCCTGTGCACTCTCCGCGCCTGGATTTGTTGTCTGTAACACAGAAAGATGGAATACAGTGTAATTGTACAATATTTTGGCCTGTGTCACTTATTGAAACAATAATACATTCTATAGCCATGTGACAAATATTGTATAGACCTTCATTTGTGTGTGTGTGTGTGTGTGTGTGTGTGTGTGTGTGTGTGTGTGTGTGTGTGTGTGTGAACTTGCAGTTACACTATCTTAATTTTGACCTTGAACTTCTGGGTTCGCTGTCTGGAGTTGGTGGAGGAGTTTTTCCTGCTCTGGCTTTCTCTCTGTGCTTTGCCTGTCTGACCCGCCATTTCTTTTGCTCTTGTCTTTTCTCCCTTTTTGTGAGGTCCTTCACTCTCTTTCTTTTTTGAGTTTCTATATCATTTAAGTAAGTTTGTTGCTTTTTTTCAAGGTAGGCTGCTCTGCGTTCTGGGTCAGCATCCCTACGCTGTCTGTAGAGTCTTTGCTTTTCAGCTGCACTCAACTTAGCCATATCTATAAAAAGGATAGTCATATGGTTACAATATTGAAACAGCAATGAAATGTTAACAAGTCTGTTTTATGTAAATGCTGACCTATCTATTTATTTGGGGGAAAGATAGGGAAAGATTTGTGGTGTTACTGATCGTCACTGGTGTTACCCACTGGTCACTGGTGTTACTAGCTAGAACAGTAACACCAGTGACAGTAACACCAGTGACACATCGACAGACAAGATGGCCTATTCAAGATGGTGGACATTGCAGGCAAAACCACACTTCTTAACTTGTAAATATATCAGCTTATCATACAATTTTATCAATTATTTTAATAAAATTTCCTTTCCCCTTACTATAAACTATATAACACCAGTGACGCATCTTAAGTCCTCATATGAAATTACTCGTTAAATCTTAAAATTGTCAACATATGAAGAGAAGGTGCTGACTTACCATGTGCTCTTCAAAATGGCCCCGCCTCCAATAAACTCTTCACCAGGAAAGATGCTTGCAGAGATGAAGTAGTTTTTCAAAATAAGAGGTTTTACAAATAGTAACACCAGTGACATGAAATCAAGGGACAGCTATTTTTTGTAAATTATTTAAATTATTTATTGATATTTTAATTTTTTAAAGTATTTTCCTACATAGCTATAACACTTAACTTTGTATTATGATCTTTAAAACAGGAGAAAAAAATGTATTTAAATTCAAAATATGTCACTGAACCATGACTCCTTACCCGAGGGACAAGCCAAATTCATGGCACTAACCAGATTTTCAAGATATATATATATAAAAAAATGCATTATAACTGTCTTATGCATGGTTTAATAACAATAACACACTTTAATAAAAAAAAAACATGTATATTTTATGTCATTGTTTAACACTTTAGAGCACTTTTCCTGGTGAATAATGCAGGGACAGGAAAGTGACCATTTCTATAGAATGACCCA
>OZ023175.1:734067-931567 GCA_963678695.2 Diplodus puntazzo
AGTTGAAATACAGATTATTTATTTAAAATTGCATTCATGTTCTTTATATCATTTATTAAAAAACAGCTGACATTTAATGTAAAGATCAAGAGTTTCAGAGGTTCACAGTGAATTATCCAGTGTAGATATTTCTTGTTATATGTCGGTTTTAAATGTGCAGCTAACATTGCTCTGCCTCACTAAACTGACTAAACCACAGAAGAAGAAAACAGACTTAAGCATTAAGATACTCAGTCTGGATCAGTATAATATCAGCTTGATTTCTATAAGTTAGCGCCAACACATCATATTAATCTCAGGTAAAAATTGGTGTCTGACCTCAGAGCCTCCAGTCGACAGTTTGGAGTCTCCAGAAAATCACACAGCAGCTTCACTCCTGAATCCTGCAGGTCGTTGTCACTGAGGTCCAGCTCTCTCAGATGGGAGGGGTTGGACTTCAGAGCTGAAGCCAGAGAAGCACAGCTGACCTCTGTCAACCAGCAGTTCTTCAAACTGAATAAAGAATAAATGATTTAGATACAAATCAATTTATAATCCAATCAGATGTGTTCAGGTTTGGAATGTACAGCTCAACACTACTATGTCTTAATCAATGAGCTTTTCTCTAAAATGAGTGGAGTGACTTTGTCATTGTGTTATTGTGGATCATCATAATGTCAGCTTCTACAGACATCATTCAAACTTCAGCTCAACATTCATACACCTGTTCATGTCAACACAGATGTCACTTTAGTTCCTTTCATTCTCTTCTGTTTTCTTCTAATTTGGAACAATCATTTGTCATCCAATGAAAAAATTACAAAGACAGATGTTTTCTATAGAATTCCAAAATGTCCAAAATGAAATAAAGGACTTCATCAAATCAATAATTATTGAAGTAAACACATGACAAGAAGTTTAACACCTGTCCCAGCACTTTCGAACTCATTTCAGAGCATAGATTGAGACTATCTTCATCACGACCATCATCTTCATCAACACACAGCTGACTGACTGACTTCATCCTCCAACATCTTCATCACTGGATCAAAGTCAGATGCCTGTTCTCTTTAATGGAACTGAGAACCTTCCTGTACAAACATAGTGAATCACTGATACTCCTGTTTACTGGTTGACTCAGAACACACAGTGACATAATTTCCTGAATGATGACATCATCACATGTTGAAGTGACTGATCAGACATGACACTTCAAACAGCTGCATCTGGATGTTTGCTTCACTCTGTGTGTGTGAGAGCTTTAAGCGATAAATGAGTGTTTACAGAGACTTCCTCCATCAGCTGTCAGTCAGTGATATAAAGACCAGCAGGAATTCAGTCCTGTTCAGACCACAAGTGGAGCGGCTGTGTAGCATAGCCAGCTTCCTTTCAGCTTCATGTTAACGTGTTGGAGTGAAGGTCACAGACCTGCAGACACTTTGTTCATCAAGTCAGGTTTAACTGAAGGACACAGTGAGTGAAAAAAACTGCTGAGAGTCCCTGAACTCCCTTTTACAACTTTACTGAGGAAACCAGGAAATACTGAATCTTTACTTTGATACTAAAATGTGTTCGATAAATACTGCTTCAACCAGCATGGACTGACTCCAACCCTCTACTGACCTCAGAGTCTCCAGTCTACAGTCTGGACTCTTCTTCAGATCACACAGCAGCTTCATTCCAGAATCCTGCAGCTTGTTGAGACTCAGGTCCAGCTTTCTGAGATGGGAGGGGTTGGACTTCAGAGCTGAGGCCAGAGAAGCACAGCTGATTTCCGACAAACTGCAGCCCTCCAATCTGAATAAAGAATAAGTTATGTAAGTTTAGAAGACAATGTTCCTGCTTGAAATCATTCAGTGTTTAATAATCTGCTCAGAGCTGAAAAAGGTTTAGAATGCACAAGTTTATAAAATGGAAACTCCAAACACCTGAACCCAACAGGATGCAGGTTCAACACTGTATTAACGACATTGTGCTGCAGCTTCAATAAAAACATAGTGACTCCACCTCTTAAACTCTGCAGCTCCACCAGTGGCTCCATCTATACAAATTCATGTCGTGCATCCAAACTCAAATAAAAACCCATGAACCCAACTGATTTAAGATTCAATTCATCACAAAGTTTCCAAAGATGACAAACATGTCAGGATGAATTTGGGAGAAATGTGAACAAAAGACATTTACAATATTTCTTTAAGGAACAGTGGAGACATCAAATCAAACCATCTTCAGTCTGTATCAGCATCATATAGCTTCACTGCTGGAAAAAGAAAATTCTGAATACATCTGTTATTGTTTGATAGTTGAAATACAGATTATTTATTCAATATTGCATTTATTTCTTTATATCATTTATTTAAAAACAGTGGGTGACATTTAATTTAAAGATCAAGAGTTTCAGATGTTCACAGTGAATTATCCAGTGTAGATATTTCTTGTTATATGAAGGTTTTGAATGTGCAGCTAACATTGCTCTGCCACAGTCAACTGACTAAACCACAGAAGAAGAAAATAGACTTAAGCATAAAGATACTCAGTCTGGATCAGTATAACATCGCGCTTGATGTCTACAAGTTAGCACCAACACAATGTTCACATCATATTAATCTGAGCACAGAAGTAAAAATTGGTGTCTGACCTCAGAGTCTCCAGTCTACAGTGTGGACTCTGCAGAAAATCACACAGCAGCTTCACTCCTGACTCCGGCAGGTCGTTGTTGTGACTCAGGTCCAACTCTCTCAGATGGGAGGGGTTGGACTTCAGAGCTGAGGCTAGAGAAACCCAACTGATCTCTGATAAAGTGCAGCGACTCAATCTACGTAAAGAACAAATTATGTCGATAAAAATCAATTTATAATCCAGTCAAATGAGTTCAGGTTTGAAATGTGCAGTTCAACATTACTATGTCCTAATCAATGAGCTTTTCTCTAAAATGAATGGAGTGACTTTTTTCAGTGTGTTACTGTGGATCATAATGTAAGCTTCTACAGACATCATTCAAACTTCAGCTCAACATTCATACACCTGTTCATGTCAACACAGATGTCACTTTGTTCTTTTGATTCTATTCTGTTTCTTCTCATTTGGAACAATCATTTGTCATCTAATGAAAAAATTACAAAGACAGATGTTTTCTTTAGAATTCCAAAATGTCCTAAATGAAATAAAGGACTTCATCAAATCAATAATTATTGAAGTAAACACATGACAAGAAGTTTAACACCCATCCCAGCACTTGTG
This sequence comes from Diplodus puntazzo, assembly GCA_963678695.2. Classification (NCBI taxonomy): domain Eukaryota; kingdom Metazoa; phylum Chordata; class Actinopteri; order Spariformes; family Sparidae; genus Diplodus; species Diplodus puntazzo. Next base: position 737,287 of record OZ023175.1, read on the forward strand.
ATGCTCTCATTTCAGAGCACAGTCCTGAAGTTCACAGACCTGCAGACACTTTGTTCATCAAGTCTGTTTACTCTGCAGGTTTTACTGAAGGACACAGTGAAAAAAACTGCAGAAACAGAGAGACATTCACTGCCAACTGTAATGATGATTTACTGCTGTTAAAAACCAGAGTCTCAGTCACATCTGAATATTACATCATGGTACAGTAAATATAGAGCCTGTTATAAAATATTTGAACAAAACAAACGAGATGGATGGATAAATACATGATGTTAAAGCTCCTACATGTTCATACAAAGACTGACAGTAAAAGATCTGCTGTGGTTTCTGGACTTTAGCAGAGGTTCTGCTCTGTAGAAAGACCACATGGTTACTAAATGTAAGGATTGTTCTCTGAAATCAAGTGATGTGCACAATTCAGTCAAACTGATCTGAGAGCTGTAACAAAGCATGTTGCCATTCTCCCTTTTACAGCTTGACTGAGAAAACCAGGAAATACTGGATCTTTACTTTGATACCAAATGTGTTCAGTACAATACTGCTGAAATCAGATCGGACTGATTCCAACCTTCTACTGACCTCAGAGTCTCCAGTCTACAGTCTGGACTCTCCTTCAGATCACACAGCAGCTTCATTCCAGAATCCTGCAGTTTGTTGAGACTCAGGTCCAGCTTTCTGAGATACGAGGGGTTGGACTTCAGAGCTGAGGCCAGAGAAGCACAGCTGATCTCTGACAAACTGCAGTCCCTCAATCTGAATAAAGAATAAATGAGTTTAGAAGACAATGTTCCTGCTTGAAATCATTCAGCGTTTAATAATCTGTTCAGAGTTGAAGAAGGTTCAGAATGTACAAGTTTATAAAATGGAAACTCCAAACACCTGAACCCAACAGGATGCAGGTTCAAAACTGTCAAACACACAAAGTGAAACAGAGCTCTCATTAATATTAATGACAATGTGCTGCTGTTTTGATCAAGACATAGTGATTCCACCTTTTAAACTCTGCCAGCTCCACCAGTGGCTCCATCTATACAAACCAATGTTGTTCAGCCAAACACAAATAAAAACCCACAGAAATTGATTTAAGACTAAACGTCAGATCAGTTTCCAAAGATGACAAACATGTCAGGATGAATTTTGGGGAAATGTTAACAAAAGTGTTATTGTTATGTTATTGTTTGATAGATCTTTGTATTAATCTTTTTTTAAATAAAAAGTAGGTGACATTTAATTTAAAGATCAAGAGTTTCAGAGATTCACAGTGAATTATCCAGAGTAGATTTTCCTTGTTATATGAAGGTTTTAAATGTGCAGCTAACATTTCTATTCCACAGTCAATGGACTAAACGACAGAAAAAGAAACAGACTTTAGCATAAAGATAGTATATAAAGTATGGATCAGTATAATATCAGCCCGATGTCTGCAGTTTAGTGTCAACACAACTTTCACATCATATAAATCTGAGCACAGGAGTGAAGAAATCGTGTCTGACCCCAGAGTGTGCAGTCTACAATGTGGACTCTGCAGAAAATCACACAGCAGCTTCACTCCTGAATCAGGCAGCTTGTTGTCACTGAGGTCCAGCTCTCTCAGATGAGAGGGGTTGGACTTCAGAGCTGAGGTCAGAGAAGCACAGCTGATCTCCGACAAACTGCAGCGACTCAATCTGAAAAAAGGATAAATTATGTAGATAAAAATCAATTTATAATCCAATCAGATGTGTTCAGGTTTGAATGCGCAGCTCAACATTACAATGTCCTAATCAATGAACTTTTCTCTAAAATGAGTGGAATGGCTTTATATTGTATTTGTGTGTATCTCTGTGTGTGTATGTTTGTGTGTCTGTGTGAGAGCAATTTTATGTAGAAATGTAACAGTCATAACAGTTCAAAACCCTGTGTTCTGAAGGCTGTTCTGAAGGTTGTTATTAAGACATTATTAAGACATTATTCCTGAAAATGTGTTGAAGTCCTTTAGGTTTTCTATGAATTGATGTCTCACATGGAATTAAATCACAAATATTGATTTCATTTCTCAGCACACTGAAGGATAAATCCTACAGTTTCCTCAGTCCAGTTTGAGTTCAAACTTAATTCTGAACCAAACTGTTCACACTGACAAACTTTAAAAGCAGATGTTGTGAATTGTGAAGATAACTGAAGAGAACTGAAACCTTCTGTTATGGATTTAAATTTGGTGAGAAAAACTGTAAAAGAGCAAAACACTTGAACTGACATCAGAGTCTCCAGTCTACAGTTTGGACTCTGCAGTCCAGCCGACAGCAGCTTCACTCCTGAATCCTGTAGCTTGTTGTAGCTCAGATCCAGCTCTGTCAGATGGGAGGGGTTGGACTTCAGAGCTGAGGCCACAACCTCATAGTGAGTCACCGAGAGTTGACAGACACTAAATCTGTGAATATAGATAATAGAACAGTTAAAATATAATTAAATCGGAAACTTTATCATGAAACGTATCATTTTGCATCACAGAGCACATGAACATGAGTGGCTGTTGCTCAGTTGGTCAGATGAGTTGGTAAGTTACTGATCACCAGGCTAGTAGTTTAAACTTGAGCTCCTTCTGTCCATATGTCCTTGAGCAACAAAGGTAACCACAAATTCATGTTTTTGGACAAAAGTGTCAAAATGACTTATGCAAACATTTAAAGGGTTATTTTTCATTTTTTTCTTTCTTTCTTTCTTTCAAATGGGTTAAAAATATATTAATAATTATCGATATTGACTGATGTGAAACCCTTATATCGTGATACATTTTTCAGCCACATCGCCCAGCCCTAGTCTATATTGAAGATGGACCAATGGGCCGCCCCCTCTAGATTGTGGGCTGGCCTCTTAGAATTTTTTTTTTTTAATCCAACAGCATCGGTCCCTGAGGACTGTCGGCCCACCGGGAAAATGCCCAGTATGCCAGATTACCAGTCCAGCCCCTGCAGTCAGAACATTTTCAGCACAAAATCAAAAGTCTTCAAGTTTTCCTGGATTTGTGGAGCCTCCATCACCCAAAGACACACAGACAGAAGATGATGGAAAAAACTTGTGTTCAGTGACTTTATACAAACGCAAGAAGTATTTCTGGACACATTTGTAGTTCAACACATGTAGAATTATTTCAACCAGCAGGTTTCATTCTAGTTGCACAAAAATTTGATAGTGTGGAAGTTTCATATTGTGCACGTGTGTAAAGTGTTGATCTTTAATACTGAAGGTTTCAGCTTTATGTTGCTTTATAATGTGAATGAGATCTGGACTTACTGAGCCTTGCTGCAGTTTCTCACAGCTGGAATCAGTCTCTGTCGTCCCTCCACTGATGTGTTGTACATCTTCAGGTCTAACTCATCCAGAACCTCCTCTGATATTTGCAGCATGTAGGCCAGAGCTGAGCAGTGGATCGCAGAGAGTTCCTTCTCTGATCTGTTCTCTAACTTCAGGAACTCTTGGATCTCCTGATGGACTGAGTGGTCGTTAATCTCCATCAGACAGTGGAAGATGTTGATGCTTCTCTCAGGAGAGATACCATAACTATTCATCTCCTTCAGGTTGTCGATGGCTCTCTGGATGATTTCTGGCCTGTTGTCTGTCTGACCCAGCAGGCCTCCTAAGAGTCTCTGGTTGGACTCCAGAGAGAGGCCATGAAGGAAGCGAACAAACAGGTCCAGGTGGCCGTTTTTAATTCTGAGAGATTTCATCATGGCACTGATGAGAAACTCATCCAGGGATGAGGCACTCTGTTCACCCAGGAAGTCTTTCACAACCTTTGTGTTCCTGTCGGTGTGAACAGTAAAACAGTGGAACATGTAGACTGCAGCCAGAAACTCCTGAACACTCAGATGAACAAAGCAGTAGACTGTTTTCTGGAAGATCACACTCTCTCTTCTGAAGATCTCTGTACAAACTCCTGAGTAAACCGAGGCCTCTGTGACATTAAGACCACAGCGCTCCAGGTCTTCTTGGTAGAACATGATGTTTCCTGTCTCCAGATGTTCAAACGCCAGCCTCCCCAGCTTCAGAAGAACTTCCCTGTCAGCCTCCGTCAGCTCCTGTAGACTCGTCTCACATCCCTCATCGTACTTCTGCTTCTTCCTCTTTGTCTGAACCAGCAGGAAGTGTGAGTACATGTCAGTCAGGGTCTTGGGCAGCTCTCCTCTCTGGTCTGTAGTCAACATGTGGTCCAGAACTGTAGCAGTGATCCAGCAGAAGACTGGGATCAGACACATGATGTGGAGGCTCCTGGAGGTCTTGATGTGTGAGATGATTCTGCTGGACAGATCTTCATCACTGAACCTCCTCCTGAAGTACTCCTCCTTCTGGACGTCAGTGAAGCCTCGTACTTCTGTTACCCTGTCGACACACGAAGGAGGGATCTGATTGGCTGCTGCAGGTCGGGAAGTGATCCAGACGAGAGCCGAGGGAAGCAGCTTCCCCTGGATGAGGTTTGTCAGCAGCACGCTGACTGATGACTTCTGTGTGACATCAGACACGACCTCATGGTTCATGAAATCCAGTGAAAGTCTGCTTTCATCCAGGCCGTCAAAGATGAAGAGAAGTTTACAGACAGCGAGCTTCTCTGCTGTCACCTTCTGTAATGTTGGATGGAAAACATGGAGCAGCCTGAGAAGACTGTACTGCTCATCTCTGATCAGGTTCAGCTCCCTGAACGACAGCAGAACCAGCAGACTGACATCTTGGTTTTCGGAGCCCTCTGCCCAGTCCAGAGTGAACTTCTGCACCGAGAAGGTTTTTCCAACTCCAGCGACGCCGTTGGTCAGAACGACTCTGATGCGTCTCTGTTGGTCAGGTGAGGCTTTAAAGATGTCGCAGCACCTGATTGGAGTTTCACTGAAGGTCTTCTTCTTGGAAGCCGTCTCAAGCTGCCTCACCTCATGTTGGGTATTAACCTCTTCACTCTGTCCTTCGATGATGTAGAGCTCAGTGTAGATCCTGTTGAAGAGGGTTCCACTTCCTGTTCCATCACTTCCTTCAGTCACATGTTCACATCTCCTCCTCAGACTGATCTTATGTTCATCTAAAACCTCCTGCAGACCAACATTCACTGAAAAGAGACAAAAGTTTGAGACAGAACAAAGAAAATTTGACAATCTGGTGATTATTTTCATCACCAATAACAAAGGTCAATGTAAGAATATATAAAGAAGTGAAGGTTATAAAGCCCAGTTTAGAGGAAGCATCAGAAATGTGTCTCTGGGCCTCTGACTGTGTGTCGGTGTTCATGTTTGACTGACAGCAGAGGCGACAGGCTGAGTCTGAACAACTCACTGTGGCTCTTCCTACCTCCCTGAAATATTTACAACTGATCCACTATCAAATAAGGCACAATATGTTCACGTCTTCTTCTCTAGATCTGTTTTTATTGAATAGCACCACTAACAAGACAAATACTCTCTGTTTCCTGTATGTGCTTCAGGATGAAAGCCTCCTGCTTCAGGACATGTTGGGTTTCCATCAACAGCAAACGAACAAAGCTCTGATGTGACTTCAGTTACAGTAAACGGTCAACTAGATTCAGTACTTTGTGGTTCTCTGCCTCCACTAACAAGTCAAGTTACGGTTTATATCCACTTCTGTCCAGACTGAGATCATATATGTATCCACATGAAGGAATACACTTATTGGAAGTTTAAATCAAAGTCATGAAAAGCAGCAGGATGTAAACACACATTCAGATGTTAAGTCTTACTTTGTACAGTTTGGCTCTGACTGTCCGTCCACAGTCCAGCTCTTGTTCTGGGTCTTACCTCCACACTGGGGACAGGAGGAGTCTCCTGGTGAAGCAGACTGGACCCAGTCCGAGGTGATGCACCGTCTGCAGAACCAGTGTCCACAGCTGGTAGAGACCGGATCCTTCAGGTCGTCCTGACACCAAACACAGCAGGATGGCTGCTTCTTCTCAGAGACATGACTGCTCTTCCTGTGGAGACATTTTTTCATAACTAAAATGATTTGTTGGTTTTTGTTTGATAACCAGATTTATTAAAAAGAGCTCATCATGTCCTTTACTGTGTCACGGTCACTTTGAGCAGCTCACAATGAGTCAGTCAGCTTTGAACTGTTAGAAGTGCTGGAAATAACTGTGATAGACCAGCAGTCACAGACACATAGCATGAAACAGTGGTGTGATATAACGAGTGTAGAGCTGTTCACTGCGTGGACGCCATCTTTTTTAAGGAACAAAAATTGCGGGCTGTAAAAAGATAAATGTGTTGGGACCGACAGATGATGTCGTTCATTGTGGATTTCAAAATGGACTCTGAACTGAACTCAGTTTCCCAGAATTCCACAGTATTCAGACCTTGGTGCAAATTCAAAACTCCAGCATATTCCTTTGTCCTCTCTTCTCCACCTCTCTCCCGACGGGGCTGCCTGCCCTCAAGTACTCTTCACCTGGATTCTTCAGGGCCTAATAGCTGCTGAGAGCTGCAAGTTACATTTCCAGCAAGCCGAAAGAACTTCTCCTCACAGCAGCGATGCAAGGTCCTCTTAGTATTCAAGCTCAGTCAGCACCAGCAGCTGCAACTCAAAGCTTACCAGCTAACTCCACAATCTGAGGAACACCAAGCAAGTTAGCACCAAGCTGCTATCCCTGCAAAGAAAAGGAGTGAACCGTTTCCTCCTCTGCTGCCTTTGATCAGACCTTGCACAGAAAGAACAGTATTGTTGAATTATGGAATTATAACCTTTTCCTGCAACCACCAGAACCTTTTCTTCAAAGACTGGTAACGCTGAACTGGGCTTAGATAGCATAGCATAGCATAGCATAGCATAGCATAGCATAGCATAGCATAGCATAGCACGGTTTAGCACAGGACTTTAAACTCTGGTTGATCAAATGCATATGTGTTCAATTTATGTATTTGTTCACTGTTGTTATTTGTCACATGTTATTGTGATCTCAGGTCAGTTATTGGTAATAGGTTTTGCTATGCGGCTATTTTGACATTAGTTGAATGATGCTCCACACAGACTCACGGTCTCTGCATGCAACTAACCATCTTCAACAACACACACACACACACATACACATATATATATATATATATATATATATATATATATATATATATATATACATATACACACACACAGAGAAATTATTATTGATCGCCAAATTTAACACAAAACTTCATTTTAATGTCACATGTCACACTAAACATGGTGCCCTGTGTGACATTATACTGTTGGTAAGCTTTATTTTGCCAGGGCTAAAATGGGGTGAGAACTGATTGATTGACTGAAGCACGAACTATGTGCTGGGACCCAGTTTGTACTGTTGCTGAAGTTTGGTGCTGTTCTGAGCATTATTTGTGGCTATGAGTGGCTTTTTGATGGCAGTTTCTTGGTTGGAGGCGTAGACTGCAGTGTATTGTTATCGTGCAGTCTTTTCTGAGGTTGCTAAGCGGTCGGAATACATACTCGGTGTCACGGTGTGTTAGACCATGGATTAAATTTACACCGAAATATGTTGGGATATTTGCTCGCAAACATAACTTTTTATGTAACTGACTTGCCACATCTCTTCCATCTGTTTTATTATTAAAATGATATTGGAAGTAAATTCAGTATGGATCATTACAAATACTTTGCTTTATTAACAGTGAGAAAAAAAGATCAGTAATCGTTTTGTCATCTCATTGCAGCCCTGTGAATTGTAATCAAATCTAATTGGGGATGTCCGGATTAGAGATGCACCGATCCAGTTTTTTCCGATCCAATTCAATCCCGATACCGATACCTGGACTGAGCGTATCAGCCGATACCCGATACCGATCCGATACCTTTGTTGAATTAATAATAAACTGTATACCTTCCACCATGTGAAAGGGACTAAAGGCACCAGACTTTCCTAACTCAGACAAAATAATCAAACAGTTCAATCATTGTAAACATGTGCAACATTAATAATAATAATAATAATAATATTAATAATAATAATAATAATAATAATAATAATAATAATAATAATAATAATACATTTAATTTATATAGCGCCTGTCAGGGTACCCAAGGACACACGTAACAAAGTGGAACAAACAAATCAAAGAATGAATGTATGTTGCGCCTGTCAGTCAGCACGGAGGGAACACTAGCACCGAAGTCAGTAGCACCGTCTGTAAACAAACTAGCGTCTGGAGGCTCCGTGCACACAGCGGGGCGACCATCCAGCATCGCTGCGAGCCGGGGAGACCGCAGCAGCAGAGAGGGAGACAAAGCAGCCCGGCGGTGAATAACCCTGAGGCTGTGGCGGAGGGGGGACCAACGGAGCAACGATGGACAGCCCACAGAGTACTGAGTACGTAGGTTTGAAAGTTAGCGTTGCTAGGCTAACAGCTGACCGGTGAGGCTAACAGCTGATGGCGGGGCTACTAGCTAATCAGCGGAGAAATGTGATGTGAGTAAGTGTAACGTCCTGCAAACAGGAATACAAAATAAAACATAGCAGCTGAACCTGAGAATAAACTAATGAAGAGTTGGTCAAACAACAACTTGCGCTTTTCCAGCATGCGACACACTGACGCTGACGAATGACGTAGGATGTGCTGCGACGGCGAAAAAAAAAACAAAACTGGATCGGCCGGTGGATCTGTTTCATTTTACCGATCCCCGATCCAGCCGTTTTGTCAATATCGGCCCGATATCCGATCTTAATATCGGATCGGTGCACCCCTAGCCCCGATCCCGATCCGAGTCATTTAATATTTAGTAAATGCTGATACCGAGTCCCGATCCGATACTCAGCCTTAACTAATATTTTCCTGGATAATACAGTTGCATTAAGAAAAAAAATCCTACATCCAAGCTGTTCTTAATAGGTTTTTTTATTTTTTTTAAAAAAAGGTATATATTTCATATGGCTCTTTCTTATTCTGCTATTCCAACATTGGCCTCCACGACTGTTTTACATGCTCTGCTGTATGAGACCCACCGAACTGGCGCGCATACGGCACGTTATAACTCCAGAGTGGAGTCAGTGATGCAACGCAGAGACGGTCGGGCACAAAAACTCCAGGTGATGAAGAAAACCCTGATCCTCTATCACAGAGATGAGCTGGTTATCCAGAGAGATTCATTTAATTACCTCTGTGTAATATTTTTGGCCATGTCGCTGTCTCGAGGATATTTCTCTGTCCTTTTGAAAGTATCTGCGAGTGTTTGCTGCTTCGGTGTCTTTGCCTGTGTTGCTGTGTGAACTTGTTGTTTAACTTTGAGTGTTTGTTTTTATATGCAGTGTCAATTGAGTAGTATTAAATGCAGCTCTGAGAAACGGAGCTACAGATCGGATCAACCCTAATTGTCAGGTATGTTTTGTTCCTTTCACCCTTAACGAACTTTCCTTAAATGATTCAGGACATGATCTGTGTTGTGATAAATGATGAAAGTCAGACAGGATCAATGATACAACTCTGTTTTCATCATCAAATCAGCTTTAAATTAATCTAATTATCACGTGATGATTTATCTTGATATTTTTAGTTTCATCTCACATATATTTTTTATTTACTTAAGTGTCACAGCAGAGAACTCACTGAGGTCAGCCACCAATCTGCCCAGCCAGCAGCTCTAGATGATCTGAACACATCTGAAGCAGACTCACATTTTAAATAGTTAGAATATTTACAGCCACTTCAACATCTCAACAAACATATGAAACTGTTGTCGAAGTTTAAGTTCTGAAGTGGAGGTTCTCAGGTGTCAGATAAAGAAATCAAATCCATCTTAGTTTCTGCACCAGTTGAGCATCATGAATATAAATCTTTCAGCAGAACATTTAGTCTTCATCCTCAGTGCATCATCTTCATCAGGTCAGTTTACAGTGAAAACAGTGTCTTACGTTGTGTCTGAGGGTCCAGGTTCATTTCTGAAGTTTAGAGGTTCAGGTTTGGACCAGTCACTCTTCAGAGACTCACAGCTGGATCCTGGTGGTTCTGCTCTCTGTCTGTGGGACTGAACTCTGCAAACACCAACATGTTTTTATTCATCTCACATGAATCTTTGATAAATTATCTGATGAAAGTCATTGATGAGGCTCTAAATACACAAACTGCTGCTGTTGATCAGCAGGTTTAAAGTTTGGATCAGTCCTCTTGGATTAGATTACATCTTTTCTCTGTGACTGACAGCTGTCACAGACACTCAGAGGCAGATGGACCAATGATTTCTCTCTCAGTCAAACATTTTAATTTGCAGCTACATGAAGAAAATGTGGACAGTTGAGTCATTTCCATGACATGTTAAAGGTCCAGTGTGTTTTATCCAGTGACGTCATTCTGTTGTATTCATGTTTCACACAGCGTCACATCTTTTTGGAATCAGGGTTTCACTTCCTGTTATTACTGCCGCTGTATGCTGACACACTGGAGGTACAACAGGATGTTGATCTGGTTACAGCTCGTCACAATAAAAGCTTTGGCTCTAACATGTGGAGGATTTCTTCCATCCTGTTGCCTGATGTTACTCTACAGTTAAAGCAGGTGAAGGGCAAAAGTTTACCAGCAAACACTTAAGGAGTCAGAAACAGTTCTCTTACTTTGTGTCTGAGGGTCCAGGTTCATTACTGAAGTTTAGAGGTTCAGGTTTGGACCAGTCACTCTTCAGAGACTCACAGATGGATCCTGGAGGTTCTGATCTGTCCTCCTCTGTCTCCACACGAACACTCATCTTCTGGTCTGAAGTCAGTCTGAGAGGAGAAACAGTGACACTGACTGTGAGCTCAGAACAAGAATCAGGAAACCAGTTTGTCCATCAGCCTGGTTTTATTAGCTCCTATGCTAGCCATGATGATGGAGCAGTTGTCAGGGTAATCGTAGTTTGGTTATAATTAATTCATGAAATAACGTTGCAGCAGTGACAACTGGCCATCAGGACAAACGGTTAACAACGGATGCAGGTGCATATAGAATCATATTCATGTGAAAGTTGTGACAGAAAACCTGAAGTTACTAAAATACCTTCAATTCTCCTCGACACTCTCACACAGACACATTCTCTCGGCTGTCACAGTGACACTAAACACGTTTGTTGTGTTCTGTTATTATACACAACAGGTACTACTGCTCTTTATACCACAGGGGGCGCTGTTGTATAAGACAGGTCATCAACACGCTGCAGGTATACAGGTCAGAGTGCAACAAGGTGGCGACTGTGTACGATACGATGCTGCTGCTGAGAGCTATGTTACAGTCCGAGTTGTTGAAGTAAACAACACTTCATGATTCCAGCGTCCCATCAGTGTTGAGCTAACACAACAACGTTCACTTCATTCACTCATTTGAGCCAGAGAGCAGCTAAGTAACACACACACACACACACACACACACACACACACACACACACACACACACACACACACACACACACACACACAGTGTAATAAAGCACCTGGTCAGGTTTCTTTCCTTTGGACTTCTTTTCTTTAGTTTCAGTAGTTTAATGTGTTTATTCAGCCAATCAGGACTTTGTGTCCACAGAAGAATCAAACTGTCGACGTCATTCTCACATTTCTTTCCTCGACAGTCCACAGAGACAAACTGACTCAGACACTCGGACAGTAAAAGAAGAAAAGTGTTGTTTGAACACTCACCAGCCTCAGACTGCAGTTTGTTTCCTCAGACTGCAGTTTGTCTCCTCAGTCTTCTTTCTGCTCCGTGGAGCAGGAAAGACATCTGAACACTTTCACTTTCACGTTCTTCTCTGCTCTCATGAGTCACGGTCACTGTGGCTCCTCCCCTCTCCATTTACAGGAAATCAGTTGACCGACATTACTTCCTCCTCTCCTCGGACGGACGGACATTAATCCTGGTAGCCCTCCGCCTTATTCATTAAAAATAAACATGAAGACTAGTAGTCTATTTGCTTTAGATTAAATCGTGTTTGACCCTATTATTACTGAAATTAATTAATTAAATTAATTAGTTAACAAACACACTCGAGTCTGGCTCTGAAAGCGTTTTGCATCACGTGTATTGCGCAGTATCATAGCCCATGATTTACGAAAATATACTGTGTCAACTAGTGACATCAGCACAAGAACTGTTGAGGAATATTTAGACAACTGTTTTTGTCACGTTGTAGTAATTGACAGACACGCTCAGCTCAGCTTCGTGGCTGAGACACGAACTATTAACCTAAAGCTTTTACCCTGTAACCGCTGCCATCTTAGCCTTGTGGTTAAAACATAGAGTGAAACATCCAGCAGGTTCTTACCTGTCCAGCAGAAAAGTCCTGACAGATCCCGCAGCTCCTCCACCTCTGACATGACTCTGATATTTATCCCGGTTTTCTCTCTGGCTCGGTCCAGTTCTTTGTTTTTACTCTGCTTTTCTTCATCAGTCTTCTTATTTCTTCTCTTTGACGTGGGCGATGGTGGGACGTGTTTCTGCTCTGTTGTTGTTGTCTGTTCTCCGCCATTGTTTACAGTTTGGGCGGGAAAGTATCTGACCAGATAAGAGCAGACACTGCGCCTGTGCGGGGGAGGGGGGCTGCCCCTTGGCTCTGATTGGTTGTGGATTCTTATTCAGATTACAGCCACTGGGCGGAGCCACAGACAGCTGACCTGTATCTGATTCTACCGTCAGATCATAATGAGTTTAGCAAATATAACAAAATAGTTACAGACTTTGAGGTCAGTTTGGTTATTTAGATCTTTCTCATCAACATTTCTTCAGTGCAAATTTAACGAAATCAAGTACATCACAGAAGTTAAAAATGATCAATGAAAAGTTTTTTTTTCTCATCACTCTGACTGAACACGTGACCCTGCTGGAGGTCCAGAACCACATGTTGGGGCTAAAACAAGAGTTCTGTTCACTGGAACTGAAAGAGTTTAATAAAAGAGGACTGCTAGCTGGTTAGCATGCTAACATACTTTTAGGCAATTCCTTCTTTTATATTTTATTTCACCTTTAAATCAGGAAAACACCAAAACTAGACAAAGTCTGGTTGGTCGTGTCTCGACACAGCTGACTGAATCTTCACCTTTTATTTTGGCGGTACACTTCCTGTAGAATGAATGAGGCGGGCGCAGCAGCTCTGTACAGGTACACCATTTAATAGTTATTATAGACATTTTATATACAGTTGTATTCTGCTATGTGGTACAATCTTTAAAATCTGATGTTTCATAGTTTGTAAATCAAAAAAAAAAAAACTTACAAAACTCATCAAAACTCGCAAACTGATCAGAACTTTTTTTTTTCCTTTTTTGGAAGACTAGAAAAAATACTTTTATCGTATTAATCATGCATTACACAAACAAAAGTCTTTAGTTACACAGTAAGTCGTAGCGTGGTGAAAAGAAAAATAAAGATTTGTTGGTTGTGATCGATGAAGAGCCGCTCGCGTTACAAATCCCTTCAGTTCAAAATATTAAATTAAAACAAACCATAACATGAAATCAAACAGCCAATCAGCTGGCAGCTTTGTTTTCGGCTTCTGATTGGACAGTTCCTCCTGGAGCGCAAACCGGTTCTTTATAAGGACGAGATTAAAAACCGTCCTGTGATATAAATAAACTGTTGAAGCTGTGATGGAGAGAAGTCAGGTGTTCTCCAGGTGAAGAGAAAACTCACACAGTGATATGAACAGGAAGAGGAAGAGGAGGAGGAGGAAGAAGAGGAACAGGAAGAGGAAGAGGAAGAGGAGGAGGAGGAGGAGGAAGAAGAGGAACAGGAAGAAGAGGAGGAGGAGGAGGAGGAAGGGGAAGAGGAGCTGAGGCGTTCCAGCAGCTTCTGCATCAACAAGAGCGACTAATAAAAATGGCAGGAGGTGTAATATTACACTGACAGGAGTCGTGCTACATTCAGGTCATCTGGGAGTTTAAAACCTTCATCACTGCCGATCTCGTGGTTTTGATTCTAAATCCAAAATCAAGCAAAATGAGCTTCGAATCTAAAACGAGACCGTTGGTTCTCACAGGATTCGACCTTCCCTCCCGCCTGCATCCACGAGTCAGAAGGGAATAACGCGACCGCTAGCTCAGCGTTAGCCTGCAGCTCGTCTTCCTCCTCTCGCTTGTTTTCTTACAAAATTCTGATTTTTTTGTTTGCTGCCAAATTTTTTTTTTTTGCATTTTACCATTTATTATCATCAGAGGAAGTTTTATTAACCAACAGTCAGAAATGTTCAGTTTGTTTATATCTCTCGATATAAATAATCCATTTGTCCCACATGGCCTGAATGCAGCATCATTTAGGTTTCTTTCATGATCACTAACACAGATGATCCTCAGCTTGTGTGAAGCTACAAACATCGTTATCAGAGCTCGTTAAGCTCCTCCTCCCACGCTCCTTCAGTGAGTCTCTCACAGGGACCAGACTCCATCGCTGGTGATGGAAACGTGACAGGAAACAGGAAGTAGAAGGGCGGGGCCTGTGAGTGTTGGTGGCAGGACTGGACGGGAATGAGGAGCCAGAATCCTCCTCGGTGCCGTTAACGAGACGTTTCCACGTTTATAAAAACGATTATAAAAACTAGATTTATTTTACACAAACACAAAGCGTCCATGTTGAACTACAGTAACGTCTGAATCCTTCGCTCGTCACCTCGGGGGGTCAAACGCAGGGCTGTGATTGGCCCACCAGGGGCTGAGGTGGGGGCGTGTTAACCAATCCTGTGTTCCCGTTTGGACGGAGGTCCAATCAGCTCGCAGCTCGTCGGAGAGACGGAAACAGAAAATCTGACTTGTAACCGGCGCGGTCGTTCACCAGCTGACGTTCAGTCTCTGTAACGCTCACATTAATTTATAGAATTTAAAAACACTGTAAAAAATTAGGCAGGGCAAAATCTTTTCCTGAAGCTTCAGTTCAGTTTTTAAAAACTTAAATACGACAAAACCACCGACGGTTAAAACATCACATGATCTGCTGTGACTGTAAAGAAAAATCCCCTCAGATGTTCAACAACATTTAACAGATCGTTACTTCTCTCTGTCACCTGGTTTCCTTCAGGTTGTGTTACTGATGAAGCGTCTCACCTTTAGTTCGACTGTTTCACAGCACAGTTTAATATGTGTTTACGTGTACGGAGGTGAAAACTAAGTCTTGTGCAGCTCGGATACTGAAACCTTCACTGCTGAAGGAGGAACTCCTCAGTCAGCAGGACGTTCAGAGAACAGCTCCTCTGTTTCTTTAGCAGCAGCAGACGGATTAAATATGAGACACGAGCAAGAAAACGTCACGTCAGCCTCCAGGTTGTGTTTCTGAGTCGGAGATGATGTCGACTACAGACGACAGACGGAGACGATAAGGAAATATTTTGTAGTGGCTCAATCACTAACAGGGCTTCGAACCAGCAGCAGAGAGACGCCTGACGAACACCTGATGGCTTTTTAATGTTTCCTCTTCATCTCCTGATGTTGTTTCTGGACTCATCTTTTGTTTTCTACAATCTCTCAGCAACAACAGAAACAAAGCAGCCGTTCCTCCCGATCAAAGAGTTGAAACAGACTCAACTTCTGGAGAATCGCAGCCGGATGGCGAGCTGCGCTGGCCAATCAGGTAATCTGGAGGCCCGCAGAGTAAAACGTGATGTTTCACATGTTTGTTCTCAGATTCAGAACCACAGATTTATAGAAGAACTCGACACCAGCTGTAAAGATGGCGCCTGCTCGCCGAGCACGTACGTCAGAAAAGATTTCTGGCTTCTGCGTTTACTTCCTGGTTATGCACAGTAGAGTTTCCTCCACTGGCCACTGACATCAGAGTCCAGCTTCCTGTCAGCTCACAATGTCAGAACTTACTAGAAACCGAGCCCTCACCATCAATGAGTTCTGAACAAACAGACGCCAGCCGACACAGAGCCGTCTGTCCTCGAGGACGTGACGGGACAGACGGACGTATGAGCTTCCTGTCGTGGCGGCTGAAGACGGAACGACGCTCGCGCTGCGACGAGGTTTTAGACGTGACGAACAAACCGCTGAACATGTGGGGGGATTTTTCCTATAAGAGGGTCCTGCTGTCAGCTGGTCTACACATCAGACTAGTGGCAACGAGGGGGGCGGGGCTTCATGTAGTGTCATCAGAGGGACGTTCAGGTGATGACGACGTCACAGGACAGGTGAGCTGCAGCGTTTAAACAATGTTTCCACAACGTTTGTGCTGCTGAACGTCTCTTCAGTCAGTCGGAGGGAGACACACACCTAAACAGAGTGTGTGTGTGTGTGTGTGTGTGTGTGGTTGTGTGTGTGGTTGTGTGCGTTCAGTCGTCTGATGCAGATCCGTCACCTTCAGTCCTTAATTAATATTTATTCTGTGTTCAGAGACCTGAACAGACCTGAATACTGTCAACATGTCTCTCTCTCTCTCTCTCTCTGTCTGTGTCTGTGTCTCTCGCCCCGCGGTCCTCCTCTGCTCCTCCTCCTCGTCTACACGTAGACCCTGGCGAGGGCGTCGGCTCCAGCGGAGGCGATGTAGGCTTTGGAGGGGTGGAAGGCCACGTCGTAGATGGCCTCCTCGCTCTTCTTCCTGTGAGCCGTGATCTCCTGAACGCACGTTTTACTGTCGAGGTTCCACAGACGCAGGGAACAGTCGTGGCCTGAGGAGGAAGAGGAGGAGGAGGAGGAGGAGGAGGAGGAGGAGGAAGAGGAAGAGGAAGAGGAGGAGGAAGAGGAAGAGGCAGAGGAGGAGGAGGAAATGGAACAGGAGGAGACTGATCAGCACTCTGAGGTCAAACCTGAATCATGTCATTGAACTGCGATAACTGATCATGTGACTCACTTCCTGACATCAGGTAGATCCCGTTTGGATCCACAGCCAGACTGGTGACTGCGTCCAGGTGAGCCACCATGGCATGGATCACTTTACCTGCACACACACACACTTTTTAAAAATCAAATAACACCCTGAAAGATGAATGTGCTCATCCCATTACTCAGGGAGAGACAGGTGCAGACAGACAGGTGCAGACAGACAGGTGCAGACGGACAGGTGCAGACAGACAGGTGCAGACAGACAGGTGCAGACAGACAGGTGCAGACAGACAGGTGCAGACAGACAGGTGCAGACGGACAGGTGCAGACAGACAGGTGCAGACAGACAGGTGCAGACAGACAGGTGCAGACAGACAGGTGCAGACAGACAGGTGCAGACAGGTGCAGACAGACAGGTGCAGACAGACAGGTGCAGACAGGTGCAGACAGACAGGTGCAGACAGACAGGTGCAGACAGACAGGTGCAGACAGGTGCAGACAGACAGGTGCAGACGGACAGGTGCAGACAGACAGGTGCAGACAGACAGGTGCAGGCAGACAGGTGCAGACAGGTGCAGGCAGACATGTGCAGACAGACTGACCTGACTTGTTATCGTAGAATTTGATGTGCCGGTCTTCATGAGCAGTGATGGTGACCGGTAACGTGGGATGACTGACGACCTTATTGATATGATTCGACCCCGGGAGGGCTGAGAGACAAATCAAGAGAAGAAGAGTTAGGAATAAAAAACAGCGAGGAAGAGGAAAGTGTGTGTGTGTGTGTGCGTGTGTGCCTGTGTCTTACTGCCTTCTCCCTGCCCCTTCAGCACCAGTGTATTCTGGGAGGTCTCCAGGTCGTACACCACCACGTCTCCACTGTTAAACGACGCCACCATGTGGGCGGGGTCACAGCCGTTGAAGTCCACCGACGTGGGGACGCCGTGCTCTGCAACACACACACACACACATTAGTAAGTCTCCCATGATGCCGTCCCCGTCATGTCCTCCAGGCGGCGCTCTCCGTCTTCTGTCCTCACCCTTGTTTGTGTTGAAAGTGCTGATGCAGGGGTTCTTCTCCGTCGGGTTCCACAGTTTAACTGTTCCGTCGGCCGAGCAGGACAGGAGGCGGTTCTTGATGCCGCTGTAAGCCAATCCCCACACAGCGTCCGTGTGACCCGTCCACGAGCCGGCCAGGACGCTGGGATCTGATTGGATGAGAGGGAAAAGATGGGAGGGGTCTGTTATTGATTCTGGACCAGAGAAACAACGTGAGGCAGTAGAACAGAACTACGTGTGTGTGTGTGTGTGTGTGTGTACCGTAGGTATCGTATGGGTCCACGTTGGAGCTGGGGATGTTCCACCACTGGATGGTGGAGTCGATGCCGCCACTGTAACACTGCTCACCACTGGAGGTCATCGCCAACGACAGCACTGGACCACTGGAGACAGAGAGAGATTGAAGAGGTGAAGTTTAGGGCCCAATAATTAAATGACAGTGGACAGACAAGAAGAGACAGGTGGAGATGGAGTGTGTGTGTGTGTGTGTGTGTGTGTGTGTATACGTACACATGAGCTCTGAATGTGTAGACGGGCTCGACATCAAAAGAGGCACTTCTGAAAACCAAAAGGAAACACGAGGTCAGAAATGAAACATCTTCAGGACAGTTTGTGCTGCGCTCTGCTCGGCTGCAGTGGAGGATTATGAGCGGGACACTGATGCGTCTGTATTTTCATTTGAATAGTGTCAGAGACGCTGCTGTGAAGAGAAAATGAGATGCAAATACTGAAGAAGGTGTCAGGACTGAGCAGAGGGGATTTTCCTCTGAAGCTCAGAATCAACACAGAAAAGCTGCAGCGACTGAAGGAAACAACATCCAGCGTCTTTATCCACGAGACTCACCAACACATCGACACTTTCTCACTCTGCAACTCTTAAAATCACCACATTTGTTAACGGAGTCTGGTGCTGCTGCTGTTGGATCAGTCGGAACATACAGTGTGTTCACAAACATCTGCTGGTTCAGAGAACACAGAAGTCAACGAGTGTTCGGATCTGAATTGTGTCCTCATTGTGTGTCGAGGACATTCACACCTGACCTGAGCGCGTCCACCTGTGACTGGATCCTCCAGGACCTGTGAACCTTGAACACTACCAACTGCAGAACCCTGTTGTGCTGACTGACTGCTGGATGTTTATAGAGCAGACGTGGAACATATAGAGTCGGTGTGGACGTACTTTTTGGCGGGGACGGTCTTGGTGAGGTTCCACAGTTTGAGGGTGTGGTCCTCGGACACGGTGACCAGACACGGCTCGACGGGGTGGAAGGCCAGCGCTCGAACGCCGTCAAAGTGGCTCCGCAGCGTGTACTTGGGGTTCCACGTCTTCCTGAACGAAGACTCCTTATTGGACGGCAGCTGAGGTCAACAAACGACAGATCATGTGATTAAAAATTAAATAAGTGGACCAGTGAACGTCCTGAACTCCAGCCGCTGAGCTTTGGTTTGTGTCTTACGTCGTAGCTGTAGTCCGTTT
This sequence comes from Diplodus puntazzo, assembly GCA_963678695.2. Taxonomy (NCBI): domain Eukaryota; kingdom Metazoa; phylum Chordata; class Actinopteri; order Spariformes; family Sparidae; genus Diplodus; species Diplodus puntazzo. Next base: position 756,537 of record OZ023175.1, read on the forward strand.
CGTCGTTGGTGACGGTGAGGTCGGCGAGGTCGCCCAAACCCAGCACGCTCTCCAGCACGTCGTCCGACCCCAACAGGAAGGACTTCCCCCCGCCAGGAGGAAACGGTAGAGGCTCCGCTGCAGAGAAACACACTTTCATTTAATTAACTTCTGATTGTGTTATCGATTAAACCTGTGAACTGAATCTTTTTACATTTCAGAGAGTTGAGCAGAGAGAACTTTGATGACATCAACGCAATTAATCTAGAAAATAACCAACAGCCAATCAAGTGATCAAACAAACTAATAACAGAGTCAAACTCAATGATTAAAATGAAGCTAAACATTATATCAACTCTTTTCTTTCTTGTTTACGTTCACGTGTAGAGCTGACGTCACTCTTTTCTGTCAACACAGCATCTCATTGGCTGATAACTCTCCTCTACTTAAACACCAGCATGTGATTGGCTGGAGGAAAACATGATTCTTTATGTTTCTGTACGTCTTCAAATGAATCGTGAACTGAACGACCAGGTGTGAATGTGTCCCGTGGCTCTCACCCCACTCCGTCCCGTCCCCCGAGCTGCGAGCCTCGCCCGCTCCCTCGCCGTCCTCCGCCGTCACCAGGAAGTCAAACTCCTTCAGAGCCTCCTCTGTGTCGGCGTCGTCCTCCGACGCCAAACCCTCATTCCCCACCTGCAGGAGGAGACGAAACAGGAGGAGGAGAATCAGAGAGGAGTGAAGAAACTGAGGAAAGGTAGAGAGGTGTGTGTGTGTGTGTGTGTGTGTGTGTGTGTGTGTGTACCTTGGTCTTGTGTTTCTTGGCTCGATGGTGTTTGTCGGTGCTGATGTCGTCCATCAGGTCTCCCTCCTCGTCCTCCTCTTCGTCGCTGTCCTCTGCGTTCTCCAGGAAGTTGAACGTCTCCAGAACGTCACCTGGACTCCTGACACACCAACACACACACACACACACACACACACACACACACACACACACACACACACACACACACACAGGTGTAACCAACATGCAACCTCTGACTCCCCTTCACCCTGTGTGTGTGTGTGTGTGTGTGTGTGTGTGTGTGTGTGTGTGTGTGTGTGTGTGTGTGTGTGTGTGTGTTCACCTCTTGCCCTCCTTGCGGCGCTCCGTCCCGTTGATCAGGTGCTGCAGGTTCTTGTTCTCCACAGATCCGTTCTGCTCGGAGCCCGACAGGCCGAGCAGAGAGCGAACCCTCTGAGTCCGAACGTCCAGGATGGTGTCTGTGTATCCCACTTCCTGCAGGTACCTGAACAAACACATGGAAAAACACATTTAAACTTCTCGTACCTGTAATTTGTTTTATAACGTCCTAAACCAAACCCTGTCTTCTTCAGTCTGACCAACAGACCAAAACTTTAGAATATGTAATCACAAAATGTGTCACAAAGAAAAGCAGCACACTCCGACATAACGACACAAAACAGCAGAACAGTTTTAAATCATGATAATTATTTCTTTTTATAACAAGAAAACAAGACAGAGATTAATTCACTGAAGTATGTTTAGACATTTTAAGAAGCATTTTACAAAGAGTTACATTTTTGTAAAGAAATAAAATTCTAGCTGGTAACAAACTGGTTCAGCCGACATGTAGAAACAGAAGCTCTTACTGTCTGAGGAGTTGTCTTCCTTGTTTCCAGGTGAGCTGACTGTTGGCAGGAACAGCAGAGACCTCGGAGTCTTTGGTGTCTGAAGGACAAACAGACGATGAGGAAACACTGAGAACATCGTCAGCAGTCTTGCTGACACGACCAGAGTATCAATGCTAAGAGGTTCTATAAATAAAGTTAAAGAGAACGCTGTCGTGTTCACATCGCCACAAAACGCCTGCGAGATTCAACTTTATGATCCGTCCAGGTTCTGTTGATCCAGATAACCTCCACAGATGAACTCCACTCTGTGATGTGTGAAGCTAAATTAACTGTGTAGCAGTAAGAAGCTAATGCTAGGCTACAAACAGACGTCATGGTCACATGACTGAAACGTCTCCACCACTAAGAGTCTTACTGCACAATTACTATCCAGGTTTTCTATAAACTGATCAATGCACAAGTTGTAAAGTCAGAGTTGGAACAGTGTGTAACTAAAGTGGCTGTACAGACGGACTAGTGAGTAGATGAATCTCCGTGTTCGCTGTGAGGACGTTTAATGTCCCCGACAACCTCTGTAGTCTCATTCAGACACTCGTTAGCAACCGCTAACTGTTTCTAACACATGAAGAGCTTCAGGATCAAACTGTGGGACATTAATGATGAATGAAACCTGTAAATGTGTTCAGCCTGTGGAACCACACAGCTGATTACACACATGTAACTGAAAACAAGAGGGAACCAGATGTGCTAACATGCTAACATGCTAACTGATGTCAGGGTTTGGGACTACAGACTACAACACTGTTTATGTGAGGATTTTAATTGAAACATTTAAAATGTACTAATTATTAACAGAGTGTAAAGAAATAGCAGTTTGGATATTATGATGTTTTATGTTGTTATGCTAACCAGCTAAAATCTCTTACTGAGCTAACTAGTTACAGTTAGCAGCAGTTAGCAGCAGTTAGCAGCAGTTAGCAGCAGTTAGCGGTTACTCCAGTGATTTAGTGTTCTTTTCTTTAGAGTGTGAATTTCACAGGTGGCCAATTGCTACATGCAGCAGCTTTCAGAAAACTGGTGGATAATCGTCTCTACTGATAGTTTAGATGTCAGCCGGTAGAGACAAACAGCACTGAGGTGACATACGCTGAAGTGTCAGGAGAGAGGAGGTGAGGGAGAAGGAGGAGAGGAGGAGAGGGAGAAGGAGGCAGAGGAGGAGAGGGAGAAGGAGGCAGAGGAGGAGAGGGAGAAGGAGGAGAGGAGGAGAGGGAGAAGGAGGCAGAGGAGGAGAGGGAGAAGGAGGCAGAGGAGGAGAGGGAGAAGGAGGCAGAGGAGGAGAGGACAGAGGATGAGGAAGAGATGAGAGCAGGATGTGGAGCTGAGACAGGTTACAGAGCAGAAGGACGATCAGAGTGGAACAGTGAGGAGAGTTAAAGGCTTCAGTCCTTTTTGTAATGAACAAACATGTTGCTGCATCACTCACCAGATTCAAAGCTTGGCATCTTCATCTCTCCCTGATTTAACTCTGTTCCATATTTTAACTTGTGATATTTTGCTCTGAGGATGAAACAGAAGAGATTTCATCAACATAAACACATTTAAACATCAAAACATTCAGTAAGAGTCTCGTTATCAATAACACCATGATCATCACACTAACACATTTATAATAGATTTGTTGTGTATTTTATCATTAACTAAACATTATAATGTTCTCAATGATACAGTTCTGCTATTCTACATATTATCTGTTACTATTTTATCACATCACGGCTGATGTTTCATCAGGATGCACAAACTGTGAAACTCTTCTGGCCTGATTTGTTGGTGAGTTTAATGTTAAAGACATAAGTTTCCCTGTACACTGAAAGTTCTTCCTTTGCCTCCCACTATGAGTTAGAAAACTATAAGAATAAAACAGATAAACATATATACTGAACATGTGCAGCATCATACAGTATAACTGTAGATACAGATGAACAATATCAGTGTGTTTGTTCCAGGGAAACAAGAAACCTTTGAACAGAAAACTCATTCAGCCAGAACATATTTGGAAACACACGAGTTAGCAGCACAATCAGAAATCTAGTATCTTATAACACACGTTAAAGGTTGTTTGAGCGTCACGTTACACGACGGACTGCAGGCGGCAGGAAGTGATTTTCTGATGGCGAAGCGCTTTAGATGTTGATGTTTTCCTGCTGTGCCTACTTTCATTCTAGTTCTGAAAGTAGTGACACATCAAGGCGAGAAGTTTAAGAAATGTCAGCAGACATGATTTAAAAACCTTCATCTAAAGTGTGGAGGAGCAGAGTGTGTCAGTGACCAGGTGACAGGTGAGGCTGCGATCGCTCTGCTACGTCACTTTATACATCTGATTTAAATCTGCAGAAAAACAGAAACAGTTCGAAGCCTCAGGACTCTCGCACGCCTTCATTTAGCGAGCCGAGTAGCAGGAGGTCGACAGGAACAAGTTATTTCTGATATCGATCGCCTCCACGCCAATAAAGACAAATCACTTTTCTGTAAAGTGCATGGATCAGATCCAATGTGTCTGGAAGTTCTGATGACGCCGGCTGTGTGCGGGTCCATCTTCATTCTCTCTCCTTGATTCCCAACAGTCCCAATCCTGCTTTTAAAGGCTCCGGGCTGCTACCTGTTCTAATACTTGTCTTTACCCACTCTGTCATTATTTATAAGAAATCTCTTTGTGTTTATATTTTGGGAAAGTTCCAATATTGTCATTGAGGTTTTTGGTCAAAAATGTTGCTATCTGACATTTAATCCAAGTGTTCAGAAGTTCTTTTGAGCCTGTAAATACCGTGATACCACTTATAGGCCGTAGTGCCAAACGCTTGTTTACTGTGGTACAAATGAAACATACCACCAGAGAAGATTTGGTCTGTATAACCAACTTTTACACACCGCATCCACAGACATCATTATAGTTCCTGTACTGAGTGGTGACAGAACAAAGAATCGGGTTAGAAACACTTCTTACCTTTCCTGTTTTAAAGCGTATTCTAGCATCTTTATTCTTCTAACCAGGTCGTTCTTCAGGTTCTCCTGACCTTTCCTCTCTCCCTGCAGGAACGCTATCCTCGCCTGGAGACACAGAGAGAGACAGTGATGAGAGACTGATGGACACGTTAACGATCAGCAGACGTCACAATGAGCTTCACTTATTCATTTATTGACAGTGTTCACCATCAACTGGTTCATGTGTTCGCTGTCAGCTGGTGTTTAGTTACTGCTGCTGGAAACAGAATGTTTACTGTGATGCTCCTTCAGAATAAAGGCTTATGAGTGACTGAACAACTGGGGGCTTTTATTGTGAAGACGTAACAGGAAATGATCATTGTCACTGAGTTAGCGGAGCCACTTTGTTAGCGGTTATTCTTCAGGCAGCTGAACAGGACGAGCTGAAACAGGGACAGACGTCTCATCACATCGCCTCCATCAACCTGTCTGACTGACCACACCTGTCTCTCTGTCCATCTGTCTGTCTGTGAGCAGCTGCTGCTGAAACCCAACACGCACCAACAGCTATTAATACACACACACACACACACACACACACACACACACACACACACAGCAGAGTGCTCTCTGCCAGGGTGCCCATGGCAACAGGGGGGATTCAGAGGAACACTGGGGGTCGCAACTTCCTCTAATGAAGGTCGCCATGACAACGAAGAAACCAGAGGTCCTCCCCCGAGAGAGAGAGAGAGAGAGAGAGAGAGAGAGAGGAGAGAGGAGCGAGACGGAGGAGAGGGAGAGGAGAGAGGAGAGGAGAGAGGAGAGAGAGAGAGAGAGAGAGAGACAGAGAGAGACAGACAGTCTCATGGTCAGTTAATGTTTGTTGTGTCGCTGCACTTTGGACCAAAGTTCCTCTCTGACATCATGCGTCCATGGAACCAGTCCTGTGTACAGAACCTGGAACCCTTCATGTTCAAACAGACAGTTAACTCAGTGATCAACAGAACTGCAGACTGAACAGTTGGACGTCTGTCTGGTTGCTGGATATCTATAAGAGTTAGCGTGCTAGCCACATTGTAGCTTTGTAGTGAAATGAGTTTACAAGCGAACAACAGCTACAGTTAGCAGCAGTTAGCAGCAGTTAGCAGCAGTTAGCCGTTAGCTGGTGAAATGCTGCCCCTCCATTTGTTCGGAGAATAAATCCGACAGGTGGCTAATTCTCACCAAGTGCACATTTAAACCTTAAAGGAACAGTTCACTAAAAAAGAAACAACCCAACAGAGAAAACATAAAAAGGCTCTGAGCTCATCACACAACAATCTCAGAGCGCCGCAGAGTTTTCTAGTTTGTTCTCTGCTGAAGTCACTCCACCCGTCCTGGACAGAGCACCTGGTGAACATGAATCAAGCGCTCCTTAGGGAGCTGGAGTGAGGTCAGAGCACCGGGGTGATGATGATGATGAAGGAGTGAGCTCACTGGCCCACATTTACCAGGCTGAGCTCAACACAGGGGGGTCTGAGGGGCCACACACACACACACACACACCACACACACACACACACACACACACACACACACACCACACACACTAATGAGAAGACAATTCTCTCCCATAATCTCCTAAATAACAAAAGTTTAACAAAGTTGTCACATTTAATCATCACTTCATTTAGTGACTGACAGCTGGTTGAACCACGACCTGTGTGTGTGTGTGTGTGTGTGTGTGTGTGTGTGTGTGTGTGTGTGTGTGTGTGTGTGTGTGTGTGTGTGTGTGTGTGTGTGTGTGTGTGTGTGTGTGTAGTTATTCTGGGCTGGTCTACTTTTAGCGCCCAGCTGGGATCGGGCTGTCAGAGCAGGGCCCAGCAGGCCAGGACGCCTGATTACAGCCCGCCTGCTGCCTGCTGCCCTCTTTACCAACACAGGGTGATGCTCCGCCCACTGACATATGTCTCCAGGTAAACAGGTGACCTTTGACCTCATGGATTAATAAAGTATAACGGGACAGACGCTTTGGTGATGCTGCTGTAAACAGGAAGAAGATTGCTTCCATGGAGACAGTTAGTCGCCAAACAGTCTCCACTCAAAGCAGCAGAATTAGCTGTTAGCTTTCCTTTTAGCAGCTCCTGTTAGCATTCCTGTTAGCATTCCTGTTAGCGCTCCAGTTAGCTGCTCCTGTTAGCAGCTCCTGTTAGCTGCTCCTGTTAGCATTCCTGTTAGCGCTCCTGTTAGCTGCTCCTGTTAGCAGCTCCTGTTAGCAGCTCCTGTTAGCTGCTCCTGTTAGCTGCTCCTGTTAGCTGCTCCTGTTAGCAGCTCCTGTTAGCAGTGTGTCCACAGACGTTCAGACAACCATCACTGGATTATTGTGAGACTGAAGGAAACTTAAACCATGATGATGATTCTTCTTCTTTCTATGTTTTCTGAGCAGATTTACAGATTTTTACTTTTTACCATTCCTTTTCAGCTTCTGAGTCAACATCCACAGACTGCTGCAGACTTTATCACAACATCCATCTGTAACATGGCGATGGTGAGACAAAGTCAACGGTGTTCTTGTGCTGATCATACAACTGGGTCACAAGTAATCCTGCAGCTAAATCCAGTTTCTCAGTGAGAGCACGTTTGTTGTACTGGAGCTGAAATGATCCACATTTCCAGTCATCATAATAAGCAGACAGCGAGTTCTACTGAGCCGTATCCTGCTGCCCATCAAGGCTAAATGTTCTGTTAGAGTCCAGATGTTCTGCTGACGTACCACCAGACTACAGAGCGGCTTCCACCCTCAGATGATCCTCAGCACTCCGCCATGAAAAGTAGTTTTCATCTGCAGAATCTGACCGCTGGCAATAAGAACCCTGTATAGAAACAGCTGATCTTCTTGTGGATGGTCATCTATCAATTTAAAACACCTTGCAGTACGTTTAAATTCATCTGATCTGAGGTCAGTGTGAGCGGCTCGTCAGCATCTTTACTGGAGACTGAAGCAGGAAGTTTGTGCTCCTTGTCCTCCAGCCGGCTACAGAAACAGAGTGAGCATCAATATTTTACAGCTGAGCTGCTTTTAACACGCTGGGACCATGAAACTCATCTGCTGCTGCTTCCTGTGGAGCGTTAACATCTGCACCGCCTGGACCGGACCGATCACTCAGAGCTGAACATACACAGAGAAGTTTCTGAACATCGAGTCTTCCTCGATAAAATCACGGTGAAAGTGCAGCAGGACTGCGTTTACACAGCAAACATGAAAACTGACCCAATCAGAAGGCTCCACTGAGCTGCAGAGGATCAGACAGAAACATGTCAGAACCGACTCGTCTATCAGGAAACTGACCACTGTGGGCTGATAATTCACAGCGCAGTGACAGAAACGTTTATATGACTTCAGGACATTTCTCCTGTTTTTTCTTTCAGTCCCAGAAACTAAAGCAGGACGCTTCAGTCGAGCTCAGAGCGGCTGAGTTTTTGAAGATTAGGCAAATTAGACCAATAACGGATTAAAAGCGTCTGCGTGATATTTCTTAACAACAGCAGAGTCATCGTGGTGATTCTCTGGGATTTACTCTTGTACTGTGTTTAAACGGAGCGACTGGAAACATCCGACAGGATGAGAACACGGGGAGGGTTTTTCTGCTTTAGTGCAGAAATAATTTCAAGTATAAACAAAATACATTTTGGCTGTGGGACTAAACTGGACGCTGGTGACGACCCACGCTGCCCCCGAACAGCCGGGGTTGTCTCTCTGACACCATCTGCAGTTATCGATAGTGTGCTTCGTTGTGTTCACACGGCTGAACGAGTATTAAACATGATTTGTTGATATCTTTAAGATGCAGGTGTTACCTGTTCAACTGTCCGCAGGGCAACATCCATCCATCAGCTCTTTATGATGGTTAGAGACGTCCGACAGAGCTGAAGCTCGACTGACACACAACATGAGCACAGAGACGACAGGAAGTGGACTTCATCTTCATGCAGACGTAAACAAGTCGACATGATCGCTTTTAACAAGCTCAACCGTTCATGTCCAAACAGAAACACGCAGCACATCTACTGCATCCATTCAGAACAGAATCACAGAAGCTCGACGACCAAACGGCCTTTAAACTCTTCACCTCAGAGTGTGATTGGTCGTCCTGGTGATCATCAACCTGTGGAGCATCAGACAGAACTAAACTCTCCTTTACTCTAAATCTACTGATTCAATTTCTTTATTTGTTATGAGACATCAGTAAGAACCAACAATAAATCTGAATGTTAACACAAGATGACGGGTTGTAATAACTGACATGATAAAACTATAACGGCATCGTCAAACATTTTGATTCATCAAAACACGGGATTCTGAATGTTTCGGTCAGCGTCGATCCATCAGAACCAGCTGAGCTCTCTCTCTTCTCTGACCGAGTTCAAATCAAACCAGCCACTCAGTCAATGAGGCGCATTGATAAGAGAGTTCCAGAGAATGTACGAGGATTTATTGGCTCTCAGCAGGAACGTCGACACCTTCACTCATTTGTTCTGTACAAACTCTTATCAGGAAGTGCGACGGAGTCATGCTGAAGGCATCCAGTGTCACAACGCAACAAGTCAGAGCACACACACACACACCACACACACACACACACACACACACACACACACACACACAGCTGGGTGTGTTATGACAAAGGCACGAACTGCTCCACATATCACACATTTCAGCACTTCATGCCAACTTTCTCCAGCAGTCAGAGAAGCCGAAGCCTGAATGAACACGTCTCCGCTCTGATGCAGTGACACACACACTGAGAGCTTCTTGTGAATCAACGTCATCGCTTCTTTAGATGTAGAACGAGATCGAGTTCATCCGACCAACTGTTCTAACCAAATCACTGCCGTTATCTGAGCACCAAGACGTAAAGCAAGATTCTAACAACACAGAAAATAACAGAACTATGACAAAATAACCAATTATGACGTCACTGGATGTTAATGCCGTATTCACTGCATCAGCAGACATGTTTCCTTCAGGGCCACAACTTATTCAGAGTTCTTAGAAAACAGTGACACTAAAAACACGATACATGGGACATAAAAATACAAATCTTTGTGTTCGTATCTTTGTTTTGGCACCATATAAAATAAAGATTGATTGATGTTTAATAAAATGCAGAAAAGTGAAGTTAACCCTAACCCTAATATTCAGCATTATGATGATGATCTGTGGTGTGTGGTATCACACTGTCTGATGTCACAAGTCACAGCTGATCAGCACTAAAGTTAGTTAGGAGTGAAATGAAAACACTTCAGTAAACTGTGGTTAGTAACATTCACCACTGATGATTCTCTGCTGTGTAACTAAGAGTTTTAATCTTCCTGTAAATATACATCAGTTAGCGTCTCCTGGATTACTTCTGATCAGTGTGAGCTCCCAGAGGAAACTACTGGTCCAGACTAGTAATCAGAGTAATCAGGTGATAGTGTAAATGAAGTCATCATCAACTCTAAATGATCTCATTCATGGTCAGTAGGCTGTTTCATAATCTGTTAAGATCCTGTTAGCAGGCAGATAAACAATCTGAGCGTGATGCTAACACTTAGCACACATCTTTACTGACATATTCAGCCTGTAACACCTTCACAAACAGCAGCTGTCCTCCGGTAGAAACACAGTTCGGTGGCTGCGGCCCAGCTGTTGATTAGACAGTTAGCCACATTAGCTCCCACTGGGTGACAAACCAAAATGGCTGCATGGAGATTAGCTGACAGTCAGCTGGATTCACTTCTCCTTTAACAGCCGCTGACTTCATGTCCACAATGAAAAGTTTTATTACACTCATAAGCTAACAGAGCAAAGTGACAACAACGGTGAATGCTAACTGCTAAGTTACCCTTTGACAGCGCCATGAAGCTAGCAGCTAGCAGCAGATACGGCAACCTATCGCATTCCGCTATTCGAGCTCTGACCCGTTAGCTTAGCCGCTTAGCCAGCTAGGTTACAAACATTAAGTTAGCCGTGACAGTTTGACGTGGTGGTAATAAAGTGAGGAGTCATGGGGGTTAGCGTGTGTGTTAGCATGTGTGGCTACTTCTACACAGCTGTATTTAGACCAGTAACGTTTAACTGGAAACGTCCGCAGCTGTTGTTGTGCTTAGCTTCAGTTTGCCTGAGTGCTAAGCTAAGTTTGCTAACCTGGAGCTCGGCCCTCTCCACTTCCCAGTGCGCCCGCTCCATCTCGAACCGGGCCCACTCGTGCTGGATGTAGTGCAGGATGCCGGGGATGGTGTACTGCTGCTGCGGCCGGGGAAGCTCGTCCGGCTGGTGCGGTACCATGACTCCGCCGCCGCCGCCTCCGATCGGCGGATTAGCGCTGCTGTTGCTCCCCTGCTGCTGCTGCTGCTGCAGCGGAGGCTGTCGTGGGGCGCCCGCTCCGACCCCTCCTCCGCCGGGGTGCTCATCCATGTTTTTCTTTTTTTTTTTTTTTTTAGAAAAGTAGAAGGAAAGTCCCAGACAGAAACGGTCCGCTCAACAATTCCCGTCCCCCTGAATCCCGTTCCCCCGCTCCGGGACTCTCGCGCTGTCTCCGCCGCGGTGTGTGCGCCTGGTTGCCCCCGGAGGGCTGCGGTGAGTGCGGCTGGTTGCGGACGCGGTGTTTGTGTGTGGATCTACCCGGCCGCCATTACTGCTCTCTCTCCCTGGATGCGATGATCACGGAGGGAGAACCCAGCCGCACTGCATGCCGGGAACGATACATCCTGCATTTTTCCCTGTCATCCAAATACACTACGTAACGTTCAAACACTAGGAAAACGTAGGAAATCACAAGTGAGTTTTTCAATTTAAGACAAATTTTCTTTTTATTAGTCTTTTAATATAATGTTGTTTTCTCTGTGGTAATATTGTATGTCTTATTTAATGTTTTGTAACTGTAAGACATTGTTGTCTTACAGTTTGTAAACTGAAATTTTGTAAATAAATAAAAAAAAACATTTTGCATATCCACGTATTTGTATTGAGGATGAAATATATACACACACAAATAGATTACAGATTAATAAGAAGTTGATGTTTAGTTGATTAATTAGCATAATAAACATTAAACTGCCCGCTGAAACAGGTTGTGTCTTTCTCATAATACATTTTGGGGCTTGATCCTGTTTGTTCATTATATGATTTGTATCTGTATATAAGAAAACCAATATGAATTAATGGCAGGTATCATAAGGCCAAATTTTAATGTTCTAATATAATTACATTATTCTATCATTACTTATATCTCATACAAATATCTATGAAAGAATACCAATTTTTAATCTTTTCCTTCAAAACTTCACGTTTGATCAACTCTAAACAATAAAAGTTGGAATTTTATTGAATATGTACTATGCAGTTTCACAGGTCTATATATACTTTTACATAGACGGCATTACTGATGCTGTAAATGTAATAATACTAAGAAGAAGAAAAACAAGAACAGCAACAACAACAACATCAACATCAACAACAACGAGGATGATAATAAATATTCGCTTTATTTGATCGATAATATGTGATTGATAGTTTAAGTACTGTGATAACATGAAATGTTTTTGTGTTTGGTATGTGGCCTGACTACTGAAGTTGTTTTTTCACCATTTATATTGAACGCACCACAACAGGACTCTACTGCGCATGCGTTCGAAATGCTAACAGGACCAGTTAGCTTCCTGTCGTTGACAGCTGAGTCTTCTCGTTGGTTTAATAGAGAAATAAAACTTTAATATAATTTTAATTGAACTGTGAGTGTGTGACTGGCTTCCACGGTTTGTTGTCTACAAAGAAAAACTTCAGACAAGCTAACAGCAGCTAACAGCCGTTAGCTTGTTGTTGCTGTTGTTAGCCCGTGTGATGGAGCTCATTTAGCTGCAAGCTACAAGCTAACAGCGGCCGGTGAGTCCAAGAAACCTCCAGGATTTTTACTGATACGTGACCTGAAGTAATCTGAAATATCACATTTAATCTTGTTTTCTGTGTTAAACGTTTTTTTTTTTTTTATTAACGGCTTTGACATGAGTACAGTGTGTTGCCTTCAGGTGCTCCTCGGAGACTCCCAACCCTCATAAACGGAGGCCGTGAACGCAACTTCTGGCATATACAAACACCTCAGCAATTATAAAATCTAGTGATATTTATTATCCTGCATAATGAGTACATTTACTCTTTGAGTGCATTTTGATGTTAATACTTGTATACATTCTATGTGGTCCACTTCTACTGTGGTGTCAGCAGCTTTTATTAGGTCATTTATTTGACTCATATGAAAGAATTTGAGGTTTTCTTTCAGTAAAATGAACTGAATGATCTTTTGAGCTTTAAATGTGTGTGTGTGTCTGTCTGTCTCTGATCAGACAATGATAAAGTTCATGCTGATGGTGAACCGGCAGGGTCAGACCAGACTGTCCAGGTATTACACACCTGTGGAGCTGAACAGGAGAGCCGTGCTGGAGGCTGACGTGGTCCGCTGCTGCCTGAGCCGCAAGAAGGACCAGGTGACCTCCTGTCTGTCTGTCTGTCTGTGACGTACACCTGTTGCTGGAGTTAAAACAAAAACAGTGGTATGTTCCTTTAACTGAGCTGGTGTCTGTTCCCAGTGTTCCTTTGTGGAGTATAAAGACTTCAAACTGATCTACCGTCAGTACGCTGCTCTGTACATCGTGGTGGGAGTCACAGACAGCGAGGTGAGGAACAGATCAATTGTGAAAGTGTTTAACTTTAAATTTAGAAAAATATCAATCCGCCACAGAAGATAGTCCTCAACAGAATCATCATTTCCTCCAGTTTGTTAGATAAAAACTACACTGAACCTTTTTAAACATGAAGCTGTATTTGTGTTGTACAAGTCATTAAGTATTGATACTGAATCAGTGTGAGAGCAGCTGACAACTCAGATGTCGAGTTGAAGTCAAAGACAACATCACGTCACTGAATCTTTGGGTGTTTTATTTTATTCTCTGGAGGTGTTTCTTCAGGAACGTTTGGTTTTAGGTTCCTCAATGTTTCTCAAGGATTTTAGGACGGAGGATGTCGTTCACTGACTGTGATTTTGGTCCTTATAGATGAAATGTGGCAGAAAATGGAAACACTATAATACAAAAGTTTGCCAGTCTGTGATGATCTGTGTCTCCTCAGAACGAGCTGTCCGTCTACGAGCTGGTTCATAACTTCGTGGAGGTTTTGGATAAATACTTCAGCCGGGTGGTGAGTTTGGATCGGCCTGATCGTCGCTGCATCACGTTTGTTCTCCTGTTCGTCCTCCAGTCTGATCGTTGTGTTTGTTTGTCTCCACAGAGCGAACTGGACGTATCCTTTCTCATCTGCTGTCTGTTACCATGACAATGAGTCAGCACTTCCTGTCTGATACATAACTGTCAGGTGTGTTTGTGTGTGTGTGTTTCTTTGACTCGGAGTCGCCATCAGATCATGTTCAACCTGGACCGAGTCCACATCATCCTGGACGAGATGATCCAGAACGGACACATCGTGGAGACGAACAAGAGCCGCGTGCTCGCACCGCTCACCGCCCTCGACAAGATGGCCGACAGCTGAGGCTAACAAACCCACAGGAAGTGATGTCACAGACTCAAGGAGTGACGTAGGAGCAACAGAATACAGATCACCAGTGTTGATGATTTGATTAGCATGTTAGCTGCTAATACAGCAGCACGGGCTCAGTTTGTGATTCAGCAGGTCGACTTTAGTGAAATCTGGTTCTTCAGACCCGAACACACAGATTAAAGGGTCAGTTCACCAAAACTATAAAGACGTCTGCAGTTATCATGACGACATGTTGACGTTGTGTGAAGAGCGATTCTGGTGCAGAAACACAAACAAACAGTTTTATATTGTAATAAAAGTTAAAGTATAAAATAAGTCTAAGTTTTCTGGGTGTTAATATGAAGCTTCACACTGAGCAGCAGAGACGCCTGCTGGACCGAAGACGTAACTGCAGCTCACGTCTCAGCAGTACAAGTTTGAGAAGAGAGGAGGAGACAAGGAAGCAAGAAAGGTGAGAAAGAAGAGGAGGAAACAAGGAGAGAGGAGACGAGACGAGACAAGAGAGGAGGAGAGGTCACGTCGGAGAACTCAACAGGAAAGAAGCTGTTAAACTCTCAGGAACAGACCGGCGTGTCCTCATGTTAGCTGTTAGCTCGCCGTTAGCTCACAGACCACAGGACTCAGTGTTTACTTCATACTTTGCAAACATTTTAATGATTATTTTTTTGGAGCATACACATTTGAAAATATCTGTTTACCTCAAACTGCAACTCGAGTTAAATAAATGTTTATAATATACAAAGAAAATACAAGGAGAGCAGAGCTTCTTACATTTGTTTCTTCTCTTCTGATGTGCCTCGCTGCACACCACCAGTGTTTGTGTCTCTATAGCTTCATCGTAAAAGAACACACAATGCACTCTGACCTTTGACCTCTACAGCTGGTCAGAAACAACCCCAAAACTGTCGCACACACACGGAAACAAAAAGCAATAAAACAAAAAATAAAAACAAAAAGAGGAAGAGGAGGAGCGTGATTGTTTGAGGAGGAGACAGAAGCTACGAGTCAAACCAGGCACTAAACTGAGGACAGACAGGAGGAGGGACCACACACACACACACTCACTCTCTCTCTCTCACACACACACACACAGCAGCTCAGCTTGGTGAGGATAATGATGGTGATGATGAAGGTGATGAAGGTTAAGGATGTGAGCTTTAATTTATTCTGCAACATGAATCCTCCTCCTCGTCCTCCAGCAGGCGGTCGGTCAGTCAGTCAGTCAGTCGGCTGGTTTGATTGGCTGGCTGATCTGTCAATCACGCGGCGAGACGGACTCGAGGAGCATGCTCAGTGTGGCGGCGGCGGTGGCGTTCAGTTGAGGTGGAAGCCTTTCTCCATGGTGGCGGCGAGCAGACGCTCTCTCATGATGTCCTCGGAGGAATATTCAGGAAGCTTCAGGTAGTGAACGCACGTGTTGACTGACGGGTAGCTGGAGTCTGTGGCGTCGACCTGCAGGGGGGGCAGCAGCCAATCAGGTTCACACACTCATGACATCATCAAACATTAAGACCTGAAACTACAAGAAAGGGACAGGAGTAGGAGCAGCAGCCAATCAGGGAGCAGCTCACCTTCCTGACGATGGTGAGGCGGGGGTGCAGGTTGGCGAGGCCTCCGGGGGGCAGCGTGGAGCAGCCGGTGGTGAACTGCAGGAACGCTTTCCTCTCGTCAGACGACATCCCGCACAAAACTCTGACGAAGCGCAGGAAGCCGGGACTGAAGGGAGACGAGACGGACGGATCAGAACCACACACACAACATGTGCTTCTCTCTCTCACCTGTCTGTCAGTCTGTACGACTCACCTGTCTCTGGTGTAACCCAGCTTTGGTTCCGTGTAGTTGATGATGTCATCAGCAGTCCACGAAGGTGATTGGTTACCGCAGAGGATCATCTGGACCTCCTTATGACTGAAGGAGCTCAACTTCTCCATCGGAAAGACTCGATTAAAACCCTCTGAGGAAGAGAAAGAGGAGGAAGAACAGGAGGAAGAGGAGGAAGAGGAGGAGATTCTTGTCAGTTCATGTGATATACAGAAACATGAGTAGTGTGTGTGAGAGTGTGTGTGTGTGTGTGTGTGTGTGTGTGTGTGTGTGTGTGTGTGTGTGTGTGTGTGTGTGTGTACCTCTGAAGGCCTCCATCTGTTTCTGGATGCCGGTGTGCATACACAAGTCAAACATCAGCTCCACGTACTCCTCTGCGTTCTCCATGGTAACCATCTGTAAACACACGCAGTTTGAGTCAGTCTGTCCACACCTTCATCATCATTGTCACTGATGATGTCATCAGCTCTCAGGTGGGCTCTTACCTCGTCGTCTCCGTTTGGTTTCAGATCCACAGCTGAGAAACCGTGAACCTTGGAGGACGGACAGAACTGGAAGTTCAACCTGGAGGATGAGACGACAGTTAGCTTCCTGTGAGTGTGTGCGAGTGCGTGTGTGTATGTGTGTGTGCGAGTGCGTGTGTGTGTGTGGGGGTCATACCCGAGGTCCTCGATGCTGAGGGGGGGTCCAGAGCCCAGCGGGTTCCTCAGCATCAGGTCCTGCAGTCTGGTGTTCTTCTCATCTTCAGATAAACTCTTACTGGACAGAATCTGCCTCCTCTTCACCGCCAGCTCCTTCACCTCCTTCAGGAAACTAGCTCTGCAGGAGGAGGAAGAGGAAGAAGGAAGAGGAAGAAGAGGAGGAAGAGGAGGAGGAAGAGGAGGAAGAGGAGGGGGAGTGGTTTCATCAGTGCTGTTTGTGTTCATGCTGATTAATAAACGTGACCTCACTGTCATCAGGTCGCTCTGAGAAGAGGAGCTCATTAAAAATGGCCGCCGCGCTCTGTCCAGGGCCTCACCTGTGCGGGTTGACGAGCTGGAAGTCGTCCCAGGTGAGAATGCCGTGGTACCAGGCGGGCGGTTTGGGTTTCGGGGGGTCCATGATGAACTCGGACTTGGAGTCCTCGTCGAAGCTGCCCACAGAGTACGTCTCCTGGCTCTCCTCGGTGGACGCCTCCGACTGCACCTCCGACAGCAGCAGGAAGGGCGTCAGGTGAGGCCTGTCGGGGTCGTGGCCCTGCGGGGAGCTGCGGGACTGGTACAGCAGCTTGCTCATGTTGGACTTGATGTCTCCCATGCAGAGCAGCTTGAAGAAGGGCTGAGAGACGGGCAGGTCCACCAGCCGGTTGTCCTGGATGCACTTGGCCAGGAAGACGCCCAGGAAGTGGAAGAGCTTGCTGATCCGCTCCAGCTCCTCGCTGTCCTGAGGGAACGGCGCCGGGAACAGACCGCAGGAGCGCTGCACGTAGAAACCAGGAGGCTTCAGACCGCCGCCCAGGTCCACCTGAGACACGCAGACAGGTTAATGACATCACAGGGCAGATTAATGACATCACAGGGCAGATTAATGACATCACAGGGCGGACACACTCAGGTCAATTTCTTTTTCACGGAAACGAGAACTATTTCTGTTCCAGAGATCCTTTATTGATCATGGAGGGCTCACTCGTAGAGGAAACACTTAACTGAACTAAACTGATAACACTTCCAAAGATCCTTCATTGTTACACCAGAGAGGGCTCACTCTGACAGATTTGACGAAGAAGAGGTGTACTGTGTAAGAACTGGCCACCTGTTGAAATACTCCAACAAACAGATGGCAGCATATTACCAGACTAACGGCTAAATGCTGCTAACTGTAGCTGCCATAAGGTAGCTAGCTCGGTTAGCCGTGCAGTTAGCGGTCCGGCATGCTGTGTTATGTGTTGGTCTTTGGATCCTGACGGGCCGGAGCTAGCTGGTACACCAAAAACTTTCTTCTTTGATTTAACTTTCAACTCAAGTTCTTACAAATTGCTTCTCAGTGTCAAATCAAATCGTGACACATTTAACTTCACGTGTACATTAAATATGTTTTAGTGCTGAAAACAACCTGAGACGTGTTTCATGACGGCATTCTAAAGAACGAGACGTTTAGTTTCTACAGTTATACAGACGACATCAGTGCAGTTTTAGTGTCTCACCTGTCGGGACTCGTCGTCGGGGAAGTCGTCGTCACACAGCCAGATCCCCAGAGACGTTCTCTGGAACTCTGCAGCCACCAGAGCGTAGAACTCCAGAGTCGGACCGAGACCGGTTCCCTCCTCACCCTGAAACTCCACCTGACACACAGACCACATCAGACATGTTCATGAAAGGAAAGAAACTGGAGGAAGGCAGAAAACACCGAGAGATGATTCATAATCTCATTGACTCGTCACCAGCAGGTTGAGTTTGTTCCTTTGTGGTGAACAGTCAGAATCAGAATCAGGACAAACATCACGTCAACTTCATACATTTGTAAGATGGTGGCAACCAAACAAAGACCAAAGCCTCAGAAACACAAAACTTGATGTGCTGAATGAAACTGTTGAAGTAAAATGCAGCTGCAGGTGTCGCAGTGGTTCCGTGGCGTGGCTCTCTCACCTCCAGCACGGACTTCCTGTCGGCGTGGAGCTGCATGACGGACTCGGCCCACTCCATCATGGCTTCTCCTCGGGGCACTTTGACTCGCTCGTGTTTGAGCCGACCCACCCTGAACTCTCCGGGGTCGTCGCGTCTCACCGTGGTGGACGGCCGAGAGCGCTCCATGGTCGCCTCGCGCCGGTTCTGGAGCCACACAATCGCCCTGCAGACACGGGTCAGGATTCAGAGGTCAGGTTCAGGTTCTGACTGCTGGAGGGTTTATTATGATTAACAGACTCAATAATGATGCTGCAATTAAGAAATGACACGAGGACATAAAACACATAACTAGAAGCTTAAAGACGACTTGTGAACAGACTTTGTTCTACGTTCAGTTTCAAGATTTCACATTGTGTCCAAACTTTCCAGGTTCTCACATTTGGAGCGGAGTGGAGACTCCAGACAGCAGAAAGGTTGTTTATGTAGAGGCTGACTTCTGCTGCGTTAATCTTTTATTTTCAGAAAATGTGTAGAATGTAATTAAGTATTAAACGACTGTAAAGCTGCTCTGACAGTTTAAAGCCCTGCTGTTTGTCAGGAGAGGCTCAGGAGTCGCGTTTAGGTTCTGCCGGGTCGTCTTCAGTCTCACCTGGATGCTCCGAATGCCGTGCAGGTGAAGTAAAGCTGTCGGGTCTCAAAGGGGATGAGGAAAGGACACTTGGAGGTGAGCTGCTCACACCAGTCGGGCAGCGCTCCGCTGGCCAGAGCCAGAGGCTCCTGAGGACGGAAACATCACATCAACATCTAAAACTTCTTCACTTTCTTCTAAAGACATGAAGTGTGTTTAGAAGAAACGCCTTCATGTTTGTTTTTTTATCTCTTCATTGTAAAAGAAAAACTAAAACATGATTAATCACTGAAGATGATCAGAACCATCAGACGGACCTCGATCTGCTGCAGGATCTTGGTTGTGATCTTCTTACTGGTGAACTCCTCCGGAGACGCGTTGAACTGCAGCTCGTCAAAATCTGAACCAAGACACAAATTTAGCTCAAACGCAGAAACAGGAACATTTCATTCAAAGCATTTTCTGTAATCCAGAGATCGGCTGCCTGATCAATCGATTAATCATCAATATTATATGAAATATCTTTAAAGTGTGTGTTCGTACCTTCCTGCAGCGTGCGAGGGTTGGAGGTGGCGTCTCCTCCGATGATGTAGAGGATGCGCAGCAGCTGTAGGACGTCCTCGACTCCACAGGCGTTCTGGCTGCAGCCCGCCTTCGCCTGCGCCACCTCGCGAGCGATGCCCAGAATCTCACTGCTCTGATTGGCTGAAAGGGAGCTCGGGCTCAGACCACCGGAGCGACCGCCAACGCCGTGTTCACACAAGTCCTGCAGGAGGGAAAATGACATGAAGTGAGATTTGTAACAAGGAAACCACCAAGTGTGTGTGTGTGTGTGTGTGTGTGTGTGTGTGTGTGTGTGTGTGTGTGTGTGTGTGTGTGTGTAGCGTGACTCACCATCTTCCCGCTCTCCTTCTCTTTGTCGGAGTCCTTCAGCTCTCTGTACATTATCCTGCACGCACACACACACAAACAAACAGCCAGAATCAGAACCCAGAACTCTCTGAGCCTCACCAGGTCCAGACTGCGGTGCTGCTCTTACGTGTACGTCGGCTCCCAGATGCGTCGCAGTTTGTCCGTCTTCACGGCTCCGTTGCAGGACAGCTGCAGCAGCCGCTGGACGTAGTAGAAGATGGTGGACTTGTAGTTGGACAGAGGAAGCTCCACCTCCCGGGTCGTACCCAGGCCCGCCACCTGAACACACACACACACACACACACACGTTTATATCTGACTTTTACAACCCGCAGCATCCGGCAGGTTTTCTGAAGGTATAAATAAAAACGTTCACATTTCGAGCTTCAGTGTCCTGACTCTACTGGACCGTGGGAGAACTTCAGCTGTTCTGGCGTCGTGCGGCTGGTTGTGGTTCTCTTACCTTCAGGGTGAGCGACAGGTGAGGAGACGGAGCGCACTCCACCTCCTCCTGAACCTCCGAACGAGGAGTTCCTGACAGAAGAGAAAGGAAAATGAACCTGAGTGGAAATACTCGCCGAACTGAGTGAGCATCACTTTAACAGACTACACTTACTGCACTTTTCCAGGTATCTGTACTTTACTCGAGTATTTCTTTGACTTTCCCTCCCTACATCTGAACCTGCAGCCGACTGCCTGGATCTTCTGATTGTCTCTCTTTGTTGCTGCTCGGGACGCTTTACCAACCCAACATGTGTCTGTTTGACGTCCTGGGAATGAGACTCAACAATCAGCTGTCTTTGTGGTGCGTTCAGGAACAGCTGGGACAAATCCTACTGATTCTACCTTTAACTTTAATTTGAATTTTATTAATATGACGTGAGCTTCAGTTAGCTTTGACCACAAATGTCCTTCAGAGGGAGACTTTTTACTCTGAGACTCTGAGTACATGTCAGAGCCTGTAATCTATTACTTTACTGGAGGAAACAAGCTGGATCAGAACTTCTACTTTTACCAGAGTCTGTTTTTACACAAGTACCTGAACGTCTCCTGGAGGAAACAATGTGAGGACTTCACCTCTGATTCTCAGGTTGACACGGCGACTGACGGCTCAGATTTAATTTAACTTGAATCCATCGGTGCAGCAATTATTGATTTTGATGACATGGTTAGAATCTTAGAAAATATCTTAGACTAACTGTCATTAATGGATCTATTTATTTCACAAAACTATGGATGTATAAAATAACTGCAGATTTAAAAAGAGGTTTGTTGAGCCTCTCTTAACGTCGAGGGGACGACATTCTGTAATCTATTAAAAGTGCATTGCTGCTTTTCCTGCTGTGTTGCCGTTGGTTACAGTTACCTGGCGGGGGGATCTCGAGGTCTGTGGTCTGCTGGACGTTGGTTCTTCCTGGTCGGGGGTCGAAGGCGGGGACGAGAGCAGAGAACTGTCTCTTCAGGACGAAGTCGTCGTCCCACGTCCTCCTGCGACCTCCTTTGGTCTCGTACTCCTCCTCCTCCTGCAGGACGGCAGCAGCCACATACTCATCATCACGCCCTCTGACATCACTTCCTGTTACTCACTACTCATGCCACAAACAGAGAAGGTGCATTACCAGGACCTCCTCGTACTCCTGGTCCTCCTGATTGTCGTCTTCGTTCTCGTCATCGTCGTCGTCGGGCTCCGGGAGGTCCTCCTCGTCGTCCAGCTCAGCCAATAACGTGTTGGCACGACAGCTGTCCAGGAAGTCTACAGGAAGTTCAAAAGACACACAAGAGGAACGATAATGTAGTTTTTGATGATTATGTGATGCAGCTTCAACTTTTACGTATTCAAACGAACTCAAACAGACGGAGCTGAGTCATCCAGATAATCAACAGACAGAAAGTTAAATCAGTTCTAAAATGTGGATTTGCTGCTGTGAACATCTGCTGCTCAGACAGAAGGCAGAGAATCAACTTTCATTTATGTACAACAATAATAATCTTTTGATCTGATTTCTGAACACGTTCTTAACAGGAGTAAAGCTGCAGATCAATGGTTTTATCTTTAGAAATAAAGATACAAAGTGCTGAAGTGTTTGAACTCTTAGTGGTGTTATAAAAAACACCAAGTGATTAGAAACCAGACTGTCAATAATCAGAGACACTGATCCACATTCTATCACATTTTCTGTACCAAAGAAATCGATTAATCCAGAAAAAAATTGACAGATTAATAAACAACAACAATAATCTTTAGCTGCAGCTCCTTTAAAAGGTTCTCATCAAACATTCAACACTAATGAAACTCTGTTAGGTCATATATTAACAAATATCTGCAACAGTCCCACAGAGTAAACAACCAAAATATGATCAATACATTAAACCTGCTCTGCTTTAAAGAGGATTTATCCAAAAGACAAGAGAAGATGGTTTGCTGACAGAATGTTACATCCAAAATACGTGAACAGAAATGTTAGCAAGCACATTAGCTGAGGCAGGCTGTGTGTGTGTGTGTGTGTGTGTGTGTGTGTGTGTGTGTGTGTGTGTGTGTGTGTGTGTGTGTGTGTGTGTGTGTGTGTGTGTGTGTGAGACCAGTTAATTGGTGACGGTTAAAGGACAACAGTCGTGTCAGTTAGTGGTCAGTCTGCAGGAGATTACTTTAAATCTAACAGACCATTTTCACTGATCACAACAGACACAAAATGTCTGTTGTGTGTGTGTCTGTGTGTGTCTGTGTGTGCAGTGTGTGTGCAGTGTGTGTCTGTGTGGTCACCATAGAGAGAGAACTCCGCCTCCTGGCCCGTGTCGCTCTCGCTGGACGTGGACGTTAGGCTGGTCGTCAGGGTGTTGCTTAGCAACTGTCCCACCGACAGCCCTGTGGTTGCTGTGGCTACGTTATTGCTGCTGGTTACTATGGAGGTTGACATGGTAACGGTGGAGGTGGTGCCGGTGGTGGTGAGGTTAGGAAAGCTCTGAGCGCCCATGAGAGGAGAAGCTGCAAACAAACAAACAAACAAACAAACAAACAAACAAACAAACAAACAAACAGAGGGCAGTTAGTGAGCAGCAGGTGAAGCTCGTTAAGTTCCAGTCAGCTGACTGGACACAGCTGCTGTGATTGGCTGGAGGAGGCTCATGCTGTTCACCCAGCAGGATGCAGACCAGAGCAGCCACCCTGCACCTGGTCGCACCTGGTCGCACCTGGTCTCACCTGGCTGGCAGCTACAGTGTAGTGTTAGTGTAGTAATACTGCAGTACTGTCTGCTACAGTGTAGTGTTAGTGTAGTAATACTGCAGTACTGGCTGCTACAGTGTAGTGTTAGTGTAGTAATACTGCAGTACTGGCTGCTACAGTGTAGTGTTAGTGTAGTAATACTGCAGTACTCCCTGTCTGCTACAGTGTAGTGTTAGTGTAGTAATACTGCAGTACTGGCTGCTACAGTGTAGTGTTAGTGTAGTAATACTGCAGTACTGGCTGCTACAGTGTAGTGTTAGTGTAGTAATACTGCAGTACTCTCTGTCTGCTACAGTGTAGTGTTAGTGTAGTAATACTGCAGTACTGGCTGCTACAGTGTAGTGTTAGTGTAGTAATACTGCAGTACTGGCTGCTACAGTGTAGTATTAGTGTAGTAATACTGCAGTACTCACTTGCAGTACTCATGACGTTCCTGCCCAGCGTGTTGGTGTTGTTGTCGCTGCTGCTGCGGCTCAGGTTCATGTTGTTGGTGGCGTTGGTGCGCGACATGTTGGGAGCACGGCGGACAAACGACTCCATGAGGCTGGCCTCCCGTGACGACAGGTTGGGCACGCTGGCGCTGGAGCTCATGGGAGCGCCGGCGGCCAGCAGGGAGCTGACAGAGAGCCGAGCGTTCGCCGCCGAGCACAGAGGCCTCTGGGATGGCGTGTCCTTGCTGGATGACTCCGACACGGAGCTGACGTCGGGTGAGCTGACGCTCACGAGCCCCATTGAGATCGCCGTAGCCGGGTCGGTGCTCGATGCGGATGAGTCCTTGTTTCTGGATTCGTCGCCGGGGGCGGGTGTGTCGGCGGTAAGCGTGCCGGAGCTGGATGCCGAGCCGGAGCCGCCCTCCACCGCGGAGGACAGCACGACGATCGGCTCCTGCTGCTGTCCGTCTGAGCCGACCCCGACCCCCGTCACTCCTCCCACCCCGGAGCCCTGGTCGAGCAGCAGCCCCTCGGCCCTCCTCTCCAGCCGCAGACCCCCGGCGCCCGGCAGCCCCACGGAGGAGCTCAGGCTGATGTCGGAGGAGGAGGCGACACTGCAGACGGAGCTGCTGCTGCCCTTCCTGCTGGAGGAGCTGGCCCCGCCCAGCGACGTGGCCCCGCCCTTGTCTGGACAGTTATTTTTCACCAGGCTGCTCCACGACTGCTGCTGCGAGGACGACGAGGTGGAGGAGGACGAGGAGGACGTGGTGGTGGTGGTGCCGCCGCTGGCCGCCGGCGTCACCGAGGGTCCCACCGTGGAGGAGGCGGGGCCTGAAACAGTGGATGAGACAGGTTTGGGTGACGGCGCTGTGGCAGCCGACTCAGGGTCGTACCCTGGAGCAAGCTTGAGGTCAAACTTCCCTTCAGCGCCCATACGGTAAGAGTTAGAGCCGCCAGCATCCCAGGTTACATCAATCCAGCCTGGATGGACAGAGAGATAGGAGGGAGACGGACGGATGGATGTCAGAGACCCGGCAGAGAGAGAGACAGACAGAGAGAGAGACAGGTAGAGGTAGAGACAGATAGACAGACAGCAGAGAAGCAGCTTACAGTCAGAGCAGCTCCACACTGGACCAGGACTGTTTGTGTGAAATGTTCCTTTAAAGTCACAGTGAATCGTCCTGTTTTCTAATTCGTCTGATTGAAATCATCAGGAAATGTAACAAGGACTTTTCACCAGCCGTCTCGTCTCGTCTCAGCAGTTTGTTCAGTCATTAAAGTTTAAGTCGCCTCTTTTTGCATAAATCTCATTTTAGTCTGAACTTTTTTTAGTTTCATGTAAATCAAGTCAAATGTTTGTGATTCTACAACAAATTTGTACATTTGACAGATAACTGATTGTGTTGTTGTACGATCGGTTATCGTTATTCGGATCAAACAAAGTGTCAGTTTTTAACGATCTTGGTCCAGAACCGCCTGCTGCACCTTTAAATGATACGTTTGGGTTCAATCAACCTTTATTTGTTCAGCGCCAGTTCACAGCAAAACTCGTCTCATGGCACTTTTCAAACTGAGCAATTCATTTATTTACAGAGAACCAACATTAACCTGATGAGCAGCACCAGCTTTAACAGGCAGAAACCTCGAGCAGAACCGGGCTCAGTGGGACCATCTGCCTCGAAACGGGTTTTATTCCTTTAACTTTCACAATACGGTACAAAGATCACTACGGCCGGGTAATAAACCTCCATACCGTTTAAATACGGACTGAATTTAGTCTGTAGTATCAAGAAATTAAAAATATTTATTATTCCATTTATAAACTATTACTATCATTATTTCAATTCACATAAACTTTTAATGATTACAAAGATGATCCTTCTTTAACATTCAGTGAGGATGAAGTATTTTTTAAATTAAAGAACTGTTCTGTATTTTCATATTTAAATCATATTTGAAAGACGTAACTTAGTGCAGAATAAGGAAGTAATTTCACTTTGAAGAAATGTTTTCAGTTTGCCACAAGATTTATTATAGAGTTGTTAATTTATTGTGAGTTTTAATTTAAGTTCGTCCACATTAAAAGAAGAAAAAGTTTCAAACATCTCAAAACAGCTGAAAAATGCAATAAATATCAAACTCACTGTGTTAAAAACATTAATGTGCTGTTAGATTTCAGCTCTCGTTGTGCTGCGTTTGTAAACTAACTATATTTACATTTTTATGTTTTTTTTTCTTATTTCAATTAGCTGTGAATATGATGAAGCGTTTCATTCTGATGTGTACGAGGAAAAATTACAGTGATCCTTAAAAATATGAAGCCATTTTAATCAGGAAGAAATGTGCAAACTTAACTGCATTTGTCTTTGTTTTAAGTTAAATATCTGGAGCTCATTCGTCTGATGTTAGTTACTTTAGATTTATAGAACATTAAACCGTGAAACAAGTCGAGGTCGCACGGCTTCGAGGAGGTTTTTGGTCCAGGTGGAGCGATGAGAGAGAAAAATATGAACACAGTCACAGAAAATGACAATCAAAGCAAAAGTAGAAATATTTCTGGCAAATGCAAAGCGTCAAAGCCACAGAAAGAAATTAAACTGAGAAACAACAATAATCCTGCTGTGTGATTTATAAATGATAATCAACAGAGCTGCTGGTGGCGTCTCCATGCGCTCAGCTCACTGACAGAACATCAGATCTGGATTCAAACAGAAACACAGAGAGGAGCGAGAGGCAGGGAGGAGGAGGAGGAGGAGGAGGAGGAGGAGGAGGAGGAGGAGGAGGAGGAGGAAGGTGTTTGTTATGTCCTGCACGAGCACAGATGTGACCTTTTGTTTCAGTGTGATCTCACTGACTGCATGCTGGGATCAGACTGATCAATATTTCACTCTTTTCAGACGCTCACTGTGTCGTAAACGCTGCGAGGACTCCGACTACAATCAGTCTTTCACAAGCTGCCTTCAGTCGACAGGACAGAGAAGCTGGACTACTCGGTATAGAATATAGAATAGAATTACTTTTTTGATCCCAGACTGGGAAATTATTTTGTCGCAGCAGCAGAAGTATGAGAAGAAGAATAAATTCACTTGAAAGATTAAGAAACAAGGTTAACAGCATCAAACTGTCTCTTTCTGTTTGTCTTGTTTTTACTTTGTTTCTTTCATCGTCACCCAAAACAAATCCATCACCGGTGGATGATCACAGACTTCTGTCAAATTATAACAACGAAAATGAGCGCAACTTTTGCTGGTTTTCTCTCTTGTTGCAACCGTTGTGTACGACAGACGCCTCACCTCGACGCCCCGACAGAAAGACGAGGCGGTCGGATGTTTGGTGCCCTGCATGAGGTGACGCAGTGACACGTGAAGCCAAAAAAGCTTGCAGGCTATAAAATTCCCTGATCCTTCTTGTTATGGGGCCCAGAGAGCGTAAGCACAACAGACTTCCACTGACTAATCAGGCGAACTTGAATAGAGATAAAATAATTTAATCTTTGAGGATTTATGGCTTGTTAGCTGCTGTGCTGTGCGCTGAGCTCTCAGGTAACCGACACACAGTACTGCGCCTGAAAGCATCTTTCACCACGTGGGCTGTGTAGGCGCAGTTTAGCGGTGCAGTCGAGGTTCTCAGAGGTTTCAGGTTAAGCTCGTGTTAAAGGTCGTGTTTAGGAAAGGAAGAAAAATGTTAATGTAGAAATGTTCCTGTCTTCTTACAGGAAGCTGCTGAGTTTAGATCCTGTAAAACAGAACGATGCTGATTACAGAGTCACACATGAACGCTGACTGTGGGCAGATACTTGAACCAGCAGGTTGAACAATTTGACACCAGGCTTTACAGTTTAACTAATTAAATGCAAGTATGTTCTTAAATGTACATGTCATTTTGATATAAAAACCTGCAAAGTAGCACTTAGAACCATTTTCATTTGGTTTTTCCTGCAGTGAATCTAGAAACCAGCACTGATTTGACCTTTTTCACCTCATGCAAGTCTTAATATTCTGTGTATCTGTCAGAGGTGTGTGAAATAATTAATTAAGTTAATGTCCATTGGTTGCGTGATGTTGGAGGAAAAAAAAGGCAGAACTGAAGTTTGAAGGTAGTGCAGCACCCGGACATCTTACTGCGCGGCACATGCTACAGTTTTCTCTAAATTCATTGTCAAAGAAGGCTGCGGTTTGTTTTATTTAACGATTACATAATTACCTTTGCAAGACGACCATTAAGACGGTCACATGTCACGAGACGACGGAGCAGCCACACACACACACACACACACACACAGTTAGAAATAACTGCTCAGTGTGGAACGGTTTAAATAAAAGGCTGCAGATCGTTTATCTGGTGTTTCAGCAGATTCAGATTAAGGAGCGTCCTCTTTCAGTGCATTCAGTCAATAATACATTTTGACCCAAAAACTGAAAAAAACGCTACTTATATGCAGTCGATTTGGAGTTCGCTGTAAATTTAAACAACAGAGGTCATTCTGCACAAAGTGTGAAGTTCTAAACTTCGAATTATAAAGTACAAACACAAGTTTTCTAATTGAGAACTCGATGGCACAAATATCTTCCCACAGTCGAGCCTCTGCGAACAGAAACAGGAAGCTGGAGTTCCTCCGAACCTTAAAACAAGTCAAGTGATGAAACATGAAACCAATCCTGACAGTTCACCGGCTCCTCTGAAGCTGCAGGATGAGTGATGAGTTTCTTACCGTTGTGAGCCTCTCCGGTGACGGTGCCCTCTCCGGCCGGGTTGCCGTCCTGGTCGCGCCACTTCCAGTCGATGCCGCGGACGACCCGCGCCCCCGGGACGATGTACTTCATCACCTGGGAGCGAAACAGGCGACGCTGGCGACGAAGGTTCGCCTCCGCCTCCTTCACAGCTTTACCTGAGGGGAGGAGAGAGAGGAACGGTTGATATCAAACATTCAGCTGATAATCAGGGACAGAGCGGGACAATCCAGCAGCAGGAACACAAGATGGCGGCGTACCGAGCTGGTCCTCACAGACGGCGGTGACGGTGCCGTACAGCTCGAGTCCGGACAGAGACAGATAGTGAGTCTGACCACTGGCGTTCTTCCCCATCTGTTTGATCCTGATGTGTCTCCACCCCTGCTTCTCCTCTTTGGACGGGTCCAGAGGCCACGTGGCCGTCGACCTGAGACACACACACACACACACACACATTATAAGCTTTTGGTTGTGTGGAGCCTCTTGGTGTTCATCCATTTATCAGATTAGAGGAGAATTCTGGGTACTGATGAGAAGTTTGCGCTGAAGGTTTGTTACAGCTGATCGTGTCGTACCCCGGCTCGTTGAGGCTGCAATCGTCTACGTGTGTGTAGAGAGTCGTCCAGTTCTGACCGTCCTTCGACACCTGGAACACCCAGTTCCTCAACGCAGAGCGGCCGTAACCCCTGAGAGAGAAGAGGCAGATAGATGGAATTATAATATAATATAATACACACATTTGAGTTTGGCTGAAATGTCTCAAGATAGATGTGTGTTTCTTTTGTTCTCAGGTGTGTTTGATTTCGTACCTGGCGTGTCTCAGTGTGTACGCTGAGGGAATGACCCAGAGGCCGAGGTCGACGGCAAACCAGGCGTTCTTGTCGTCATTGGTGTGGCAGTTGAGAGCGGAGCTGTCCCGACTGAGGATGTCCTCCAGCCGCCCGTACGGGAGGTTCCGCCCCTCTGATGATGTCACCACCACGAGGCCATAGGCAGCAGGATTTACCCACTCATACGCCGTCCTGACGGGAGCAGACATGAGGTGTGATGAGATAAAAGTCCCTTAAAATCAATCACCAATATTCTAACAGTTTAAAGTCTTCCTTTAACATATTTAGAAGTCTATGAATGAAAAGCACAAAACAATAAATCAGACCAAACTCCAAAAGTCTGCCATATTTATTTTGCCGTATCCAACGACAGAATAAAATGATGCTACAGAAGCTCCTCACTTTGTCTTCAAGGTAACAATGGTACAAAAAATACAAAATAACTTACTTTGCATTGGTTCCGACCCAGTAGATGATTCCGTTCTCGTCGAAGTCGTGTTGGTGTCTGAACGTGAAGGTCTGTCCTTCCCTCAGCTTCCTCACGAAGACGAAGGACGAGCGCTCGAAGTCGTACCACTGCTTCGCCACCTGGAGGAGACGAGGTGGAGGAAGGAGGTCGGAACTGAACTGTATCACACATTAAAGTAAAACAAGTGGAGGAGTTCTCACCATCTTCAGCAGGTACTGCTCCAGAGACTCCACAGTCGCGAGCGGTTCCATCTTCAACATGCGACCCGTCCGGTCGATCAGAGCCGTCTCGCCTGGCGCTCGCTCCAGACGGAACCGCAGCCTCCTCGTCAAGATCTGACGAGCACAAAAACTCACCATCAAGTCTTTTCCTTCAGACATCCAGCACCAGATTCCTGAAAACACACCTGGATCACGGTGACTCACCTGCAGGTTGTATGAGGAGCCTGGAGTGTCGTACAGGTGCAGAGGTAGACGTTCTATTGACTCCAGGACAGCTATCAGTTTACGGATTAAGGCAACAGCTGGTCGGCTGTAAACACACACACACACACACACACACACACACACACACACACACACACACACACACACACACACACACACAGGTCAGCTGTAATCTGACAGTACTCAGAGTAATCTATTACAGCCCGCTTCACACCCTGCACATCGTTTTTTATTGAATTTGTCATCTTTGTGATTTGGTGTGAGGTTGTAACCAACATGACACTTTCTAATAGCTCTGACAGACATCAGCATGTTGTTTAAACACTCTAAAAGTAATCTGGATACAATCTGGATGTGGGCAGTCTGAACAAACTAAGTGTGTTTGTCGGTTTTGAAGACCATTTGTAAGACGCAGCCTCCCTGATGTTGATATATTTATTAAGTCTACTGACTCAACATCATCACAATAACTCTAATGTGACTGTCAGAGGAATCCAGCAGCTGTGGGGATCTGCAGAGGGTGGACATGTTTGTCAGTTACCTTTCATCGTCTTCATTCTCGCTGAAAGCCGCCTTAAAGACATTGATCCTCTCCATTAAAGGCTTACAATCATGTTTCAGGTCCAGTTCCACACTCTGCACACACAAAGACAGAAGAACTCACTTTACAGACGTCTGAGTGATTTTCACAGCCTTGATTCAGTCTGAAGACACGGCACACCACAGGTGTGACCAGCGGTTTCAGAGGATCACTCACACTGTTGAGGACAGTGAACAGCGCCTGGACCAGGCCGCTGCTACACATCTCATACGGAGAAATCGTGTTTTCATCCTTCAAAACTACGATCAGGTTCTCCAGGGCCGTCTTCATCAGGTCCCTCCACGTGTTCTCCCCTTCAATACACTGAACACACAGAAACAAATCACACAGCTGACCAGAATGAACTCTAAAACCCTGCGTTACGTCAGGACTATAAGTGGTGTGTGTCTGTGTACCTGTCGGTTGGTGTGCAGCTCCCAGGCGGACTCCAGCTGTGTGGAGATGTTCCTCAGGGTGACCACCACTCCTCTGGGCATGCTCTCTACAGCTTTGAAGTGGTCGTCGTACAGCTCCCGCGCCATGCTCTTCACCTTCTGCTTCGTCTTCTCCAGCTTCGACTTCAGCTTCCTGCCTCGCTTCCCCGTCCAGCCCGTCACGAACTCTGAGCCTGCGCACAAAAACACACACAACGTCAACACAAACCTGAACTGTCGCACTACAACTTGAGGTGAGTGTTGCTGCTGAGTGTATTTTTCTTAATGTCTTTAAGCGCTTTTGTTTGTTCATTTGTAATTCATTATCCTTTAGTATTTCTGTGGCTCTTTATCTGTTTTTATTTTATTACAGATCTGTGAACTGTTGAATGTTTACTGTCATATTATCTTCCTGCGTTTGCTTGTTTGTTAACGTACTTTGTGAAATCCGTCTTTAAAGACGCTGTATAAATAAACATATGACTATTATTATTGTCATTATTATATAATTCAAGCTACCGTGTGAATTAGATGAAACTAACTTAAACACAGCTGTTTCTGGTGTGAGGTCAAACTACAAGATTTAAAACGTTCCGTAGTTTTTACAGTTCATGTTGATGTGTTGCTGTAACAGCTGCAGCAGGACTCGTGGAGCGGCAGGGATTTGCTGACACACACCCAGTGAGGTCTCAGCGGTGAACGAGTGTTTGGTTCCTCTGTTGGACTCGAAGACGAAGCCCGGCAGGTCTTCCTTCAGGATGGTGGCCTGCTGTCCGTCAGAGTTGTGGATGGCGATCTCTCCGTCCTTCAGGCAGGTCAGAGACCAGTTACCCACCGTCAGCTTAGTGGGACCCACACTGGACAGGATGGGCTGACTGGCTGTGACCGGCTTCACCTGACTCCTCGCCCGCTGCAGCTTCTCCAGGAACTCACTGCGAGACTCTGCTCGGGAGGAGAGGAAGGAGATCTGTCAGAGCAACAAAGACAACATGAGATGAAAAGAACCTGCTGTGTGTTCTGAGTCTGTGCTCCTACCAGAACTGTCTGACCCGCCCTCTGGACTCCCGCTAGAGTACATGGTGGCCAGCTTCCCGTCCAGGATGAACCTGAACCAGCCGTTGGAGCCGTTGGAGAGCTCCAGTGCAGCAGCATCGGACCAGATGTAGAGACAGTCCCTCCCTCTGATGATGGACCAGTCCTTCCAGTGATACGGCTTCCCCTGCTGGATCTCCCTCGCGTCCTCCTGCACCTCCTCCTCCTGCACACACGACAAATGGTATTCAGTTACATTCATACGTGCTGCTTCGTCCTTGAGCATCAAACCTGCAAAAAAGACTCATTTCCACAGATTTTTTTTTCAGTAAATGCTTTTTGATTTATACAGAATTAGAGACTATATTCGAGACGAGACACCCCCCCACACACACACACACACACACACACACACACACACACTACCTTCTCAGGTTTAGCCTCGTCCTCGTTCTCGTCATCAGACGCCGGTCCAGCCAGAGTGGACACCTTGTTGATGACTCCCAGTCGAGCCAGCTGATCGAGGAAAACGTCTCCTCCTTTATCCACCAGGTCTCTGATGATCTGCAGAGCCAGCAGGTGACCGTCGTCGTCGTCCTGACACACAATGAAAACATTTCAGGTCACTCTACGTGGACACCAGCCCTCAGTTCTGATAGCAAGTTAAAAGGTCTTAAGAATGGCATTGGAATCACAGACATACAGTCTGGTCTGATCGCCTGTCAGAGAGCAGGAGGATAAAAAGCATCATTAAGTCATAATATTGTACCTCCTGGTCGAGGACAGTCGCAGTGATCTCCACCAGCACAGTGGGAAGGTTGTGACCCGTCTCGCTGTCACACACCTCCTTCAGCAGAACCTCACTGCTGTAGTGAACCATCTTCCTGATCAGAGCCAGACTGGCTTTCCTAAACACACACAGACACACACACACACACACACACACACTCAGCTGTCATAACATTTCTTTTGATTACATCTACAATAGACAGACTTGCTTTCCCACTTCAGCTTCTGTCTGTTCATTTACATCCGGCTGTTCACCTCATCTGCTCTAATTAAATTAAGACTCAGTTCACAGTGACGGTGGGTTACCTTATAGAAGGCAGCATGGTTTGCTGAAAGGTTTGTGCAAAAACAGGCAGAAGTCTCCTCAGGTAGATGGGAGCCATCTCTGGGTCTCCTTTGGGCTCGCTGCCCTCCTCCTCCTCCTTGTTCACATCTTTCTTCTTCTTGTCGTCGCCCTTGTTCACCGGACACATCCAGTCTCCTGAAACACAAACAGATTAGTGTGACCTCAATGGTGCTTTGTGAACAGCTCCAACTACTTCCCCTGGTCTACAGTTCTTATCTGCATCAGACAAGATTTACAGCTGTTTTCAAAGTGATGACGTCTGAAGCAGAGTCACTGTAGGAGAAGCGTTCCACTCAAAAGATGACCAGGATGTTTAAGGATAAAAAAGGGTGCTTAAAGACTAGAAGAAGGACGAGGAGGAGAAGAGAGGAGGACAAGGAAGAGGGCGTGAAGAGAAGAGAAGAAGAAGATGGAGAAGGAGGAGGACTCCTCACTCACCAGGCGACTGCAGAATAGCCACCACCTCACTGTGTCCTCTCTCCCTCGCCTTGTCCAGAGGAGTTTTCCCGTCCTCGTCTCTGAGGTCAGGGTTAGCTCCGTGACGCAGCAGAGTCTACACACACAGAGACACACATGGACACACACACACACAGATACACATGGACACACACACACACAGAGACACGCACACATTAGAAGTCCGAACACAGAGACGATTGAATGTTTATAAATCCAGCAGTCATGATCGAGATCCTTTGATGTTACTCTCAACTTGAGTCACGTTCCTTCCAGTGTGTGTGTGTGTGTGTGTGTGTGTGTGTGTTTGTGTGTGTGTGCGTGTGTGTGTGTGTGTGTTACCTTGGCTACTTGTGGGCGTCCGAAACAGGCAGCGTAGTGTAGTGAGGACGACCTCTGACCTCTGTTGACGTCCGCCCCCCTCTCACACAGAAACTCCACCTGGAACAACAACAAACAAACGGAGATCACAGCCATGAAATCAGAGTCCACCAGAGACAGAAGTCAGATCTGGAATATTACACACATAGACTTTGACATTTATTAACAGTTTACACCAAAAAACTTCAGCATCTTTCCATGTTAACATCATTTTCACAGATATGTCTGATGTTTTGAGACATAAAGATGTGTAAAAGAAGCAGGATGTCTTTTTCTTCTCTGTCAAAATGTTTGACAACCACATTTGATGGATTATTGCAAAAAACGTGAGTGCCAATATATTATTTATTTCTATGGCATCTGCTTCAGGCGTCTGTCAGGAACCTAAATCCAAGCAGCTAGTGTGGCTCATAAATCATAAAAGATTTAGACGACGGTCAGAGTCTGTGATCACTGTTTTTACCATTTCCTGTGTGCCAAAAGCTGAAGCCCAGTTGAGCAGCGTCTGTCCAACATCGTCCATGAAGTTCACCTCAAAAGCTGCAACAGAAAGCAGGAAGGTGAACAAGAAGAAGAAAGTTTACAACAACAAAACACGATTCATTAGGATGCAGATAAAGATAAACATCTATCATAACGACGTGTTTCTGTGTGTTCGTACCTCCGGTGTCGATGGCGTCGATCAGAGCGTCTGTGTCTTTGCTGCGGATACAGTCGATGAGCTGTCGGTGCGATCTCTCCCCAGAACTGTCGAGGCGTCGCAGGCCGGGGATCCGGCCCGTCGAGCCCGCCGTGGATTTGGGCAGCGCCTTCCGTCCCTCGAACAGGAGCACCAGCAGGAGGTCCACCAGCCGCATGGTGTCCAGCACGCAGCGCTCGTCTCCTCCCAGAGCCGACTCCATCGAGTCAGGCAGGGCTGAACGCAACAGGTCCTGAGGACGGGACAAGAGAGAGATCACATCAGACGGCCTGTAAATCTGAAGTTCATGTTCCTTCTGTCTGGTTTCAGTTGTGTCGACCTACATGTGTGACGAGCGGCGACCCTCTGCACAGCGTGGACAGCAGGCTCACGATGGTCGACACCTGGTTGCTTAGTTTGGAGTCTGGAGCCGAGGGGGCGGCGCCGGTTGAGGTCCGGCCAGGCTTACAGGAAGAGGCGGGACCCGACACCGTGCCGCCGGCGGCTGCCATGCGGGACAGCAGCTCCTCCGTCAGGCCATGTTTGGCTAAAGGGGCGGGGTCCACACCGCGGCGAGTGAACCGGTCAGCCAATGAGGCGAAGCAGCGCAGAGCACCATCTGACACCTGGAGGACAAGAAGGGTTTAGTTCTACTGAGACCCCTTTTCAATCCAGAACCAAGAACCACTTACGTCCGGGGGGGCGGAGTCATTGTGACCAAGGAACAAATAAAACTGCCATTTTTGGAAACAATTTTTTTCTTATCCACGGGAGAATAAACAGAAAGTTTTTACTGTTTTCACTAATTGAATGATGTTCGGATGCCAAGAGCAACAACCAACACTTGATGTAGTCGCTGGAGTTTTTCTGAACATCGTAGGAAATTGGAGATGTATGAAGCGACTGAATGAGGCGACTCTGCAGTGGAAAAGCAAACTGGTTCTGAAAAGGTTCACAGGTTGAACCAACTCTGAACCAGCACTTAGTTCACTGCTGCGGATAAAAACTGGGCCTCGTCTGTAGTCACCTGGTGGTCCTCGTGTTTGAGGAGGCTGGACAGAGACTCGACGCAGGTCTCCAGAGACGAGTCCTGAGGCTCCATCTTGCTGCAGAGTCGGGACACCACGGCCATGGCCGAGTGCAGAGTGTCTTTGTGAACCAGGTGACCGCTGTCTCTGATGAAACTCAGCACACAGTTCAGACCGCCGGCCTCGAACACGGCACCAGACTCCCGGGTACAGATCAGCTCCAGCACCTGGACCACAAACACACATTACAGTCCATTAGATAACTCGGAGACACATCAGTTCATCAGATCTCAGGTCAGTTCAAACCTGAGATCTGAACATAAAGACAAAGCTTGAGTTTGACAAAATGTATGTTTCAGACGTCCCTGAATTCACAGTTTCAAATGAACAAAGTCATTAAAGACACAAAACAGGAAATATTATCACTATTTACTGAAGCAAACCTGAGAAACTTAAAACACCAGGAGATGAAAAAGCACCTGACAAGATAAAAATAGCTGAAGTGATCAGCAGGACAGATCAGTGATCAGTGTGGAGACATGAGACACAGACAGAAGAAAGACCACGACTGTCCTGTGAGGGTTATTAATAAACCTCTGGGAGCACATGCTCGTGGACCTCCTGCCTGTGGTGTGGCTCCGGTCCAAAACTCAACAACACAAGCACAGGAGCCGGCTGAGCTCCGACCGGTTCTCATCATCATGTCTCCAGTTCAGGACCAGGATCACACACACAGACACACACATTCTCATTCTGAATGATGTCATCACTCTGACCCACCTTGACACACTGCTCGGCCAGATCTCTGCTGGTCCTGTTGTTGAGCTCCACCACCACCAGCCGGTTGCACAGCGCCTTGATGGCCCCGTCCACTCCCACGATCCTCCGGGTGCACTCGGCAGACACGTCCAGGTAGTAGGTGATGGCCCTAGCTGTGACCTCCAGCACGTTATCTGGAGCGCTCTCGTCCAGGAAGATCTTACAGAGCGCCGGCAGGAACGTCCGAGGAGGACACCTGGGACAGGAGAGAGACGGTCAGTCCACCATCGCTGACCTCCAGACTGCGCTTATCGTTCAGGATCAAAAACTCACGTCTCGAAGCAGCGGTCGACGTTGTCCGACATGAGCAGCAGCATGCAGAGCTGCTCCAGAGCGATGAGCTGCATGTCGCGCTCATCGCCCTGACCCATCTGCAGCCACTCCAGCAGGGTGTCTGGGTCCACGTCCGCCATGATGGCTAGCCTGAAGAACACACCAAGTGCACCCAGTAACAGCAGTTAGTGACTTCTGTCAGTGTTGTTTTGATGATACATGTTCCATTGAAATACGTCAGAATACTGCAAAGTGATGACAAGTTATCAACATCCGGTGGTGGCGCGTGAATACAAAGGCACTTGGATTCTGTCTATTGTTGTTCCCTGTTTCTGGCTGCCTGTCTGCAGAACAGGAACAGGCTCAACAGGCAATTATTAATGGGTCGACCCGGGTTTAAAAAACCTGTGTAGAGCCGCTAATTCTGGTGGAAAAGTGGCCTGTTGTAGTGTTTCTACTGTAAAACAGACAACTTTACTGTGAACACACAGTAGATTTAATGTGACATCACAGGAATGTCCTGTGTTAGCCTGTTGTTAGCATGTTAGCCTGTGTACCTTGTTGGACCACTTGTAGTCCTATTGTTTAATTACTAGATACACCTCATTACTGCACCGACAGCATCACATGACCTCTCACCTGGCTCCCCGTTGGCTGCCCGGTCTGGCTCAGCGCCCAATCACTGCTCAAAGTTCTGTTGCTGTTTGGGACTCATCCAACCAACCGCACGGAAGGAGAGAGGAAATGAGGACGAGGAGGAAGTAGCTGGCTCTCACAGGGGCTTGTGGGACATGTAGTCTCTTCACCTGCAGCAGAAACAAAGAGAAGAAGTAAAGAAGACATGAAAACAACTGACAACACAGAAAGAGCACAAAATAATGATGTCATTCACGCAGGAGGTAAATATTGAGTTAATCATTGTTTATACAGGGAAGTGGATAATTCCTGGATGACTCAAGCACAAGTTTGTTTGTGTAAAGGAACTGATTAATTCCTGGATAACTGTAGCTTGTGCAGTTTAAACAGGGCAGTTGGATCATTTCCGGACTACTGCAGCTCATGTGAACCGGTATTAGATAATTCCTGGATGCCTGCAGCTTGTTAATGTCACTTCAGTTTGGATCTGGTTCCAATTTGGTGAAAGCTGTTTTATCTTCTGCAGATCGGCTCTTCAGTAGAGATACAACTAACTCCTAACTTCCTGTCAGAGACACAAAGACAGTTCAGAAGCTCGTTCTGACTCTACAGACGTCTGCAAAGAAAAGTAAACAAACAGGTGCTGACTCAGCGACACACAACATGGCCGACCACCTCAACTAGACTTTCACAGTGAGGAGACGCTTCACAGTCAAACAAACAACCGACAAATATTGACTTTAGCATCCGTCTGTCACTGCCAGTCAGTAAATCTGATCGACTGGGTTGATATTTGTGTGTTTG
Source organism: Diplodus puntazzo (assembly GCA_963678695.2). Classification (NCBI taxonomy): domain Eukaryota; kingdom Metazoa; phylum Chordata; class Actinopteri; order Spariformes; family Sparidae; genus Diplodus; species Diplodus puntazzo. The sequence continues at coordinate 795,051 of OZ023175.1, forward strand.
CTGCAGAGTTCATGGAAGCTGGACTCCTTTGAGCTCAGCAGAGTCGCTGTGGTTCAAGTTTTAAACTGAGGAACATAAAAACATATTTTTAAGTTTTCCCACCAAGCCTACGACATGACCTTGTCGCTGTATATGGACGTGGGTAATTCCTGGATGACACCTCAGCTACCAAAGCTTCCAGGCAGAATTTATGTTCCTCGCATGCTGAGACGAACGCCTAATTAGAGCGTAGAGGTAATTATTTAGTTCAAAGGGTGAGCTGAAGCCCAACAGAAGGGAAGTTCAGAACAAAGCGACCTGCGCTGAATGGTTACGAAGTTCAGGATGAATAAAAACATTTTCCCCTGTTTGATTCTCGTGCAACAAACGGACTGACAGCAGTAATAAAATGTGAACCGCAGCACGTGTGAGAGGAAGTTCAGGATCGTTTAACTCTGTGTTGTCGTCACGGACAAACTACTGAACTCTGATGTGGTTTTTCCTTCAAACAGAGACACACAGACGGGAGGCGTTCACAGCTGAAACACTCCACCGGCGACTCAAATCAGCCGACATGCAAATGAAGCACCTCGATATGAAAAGCTGGAGCTGAGCGGACAGTCGCAGGAAACAAGAGCTTTAAATGAGGCGGGCCTGAAACCTCCAGGACGGAAAACTGAAGACACATTTTATACTTCGTCTGCAGACACTGAAACACTTCCTGATCCAGTTAATAATGTCAGAAACAAATAAATCAAGACAAAATGAAAAGATGGTTCTGGGTCGGGGGATGTGGTTTGGCGGGCTGCCTGGGAAAATACTCTGACCGTGCTTCATGTCTGTGGTTACAGTTCTGTTTTTATGACACAGAAAACACATTAAACATCTCTTCATCATTCAGAGACGCTGGAACGTCCGACTTCAACAAAAGGACCAATAACGGCTCCTTCTGTCATTATTCTGATTGACAAGTCGGTGTCGGGTCGGGTTAAAACATTTGTTTGTTGAGGCAAAATACATTTTAACATCATGTCCTCGACTAACGGCCTCGTTGTTTGGTCCATTAAAGGAGCAGAACAGGAGAAACTGTTTGTTATTTCAGTCATGACAACAGATTTGATTCTTGGGTTTGTTTCAGGCGGTGAACATGTTTCTCTCCTCAGGAACATTTCTGCCCAAAACTACATTTAAATGTCACATGTTGATCCGTCCGCAACACAAAGATGTTTAGTCGACTGTCAGAGGAAAGAAACCATGAAATAAACATTCACTTTTAACATAACTAACAGAATTATGACCTTATTTCTCTTATAACATTGCACAAAAACATGAATTGATTATGCCGATTAATTTAGAAGTTGACAATCAGGTTTAGGGCAGTTTACCGATGTAACATAACCAAAGTAGAGTTCACACACTGTGGCCGCCGGCAGCACAGATCGACTGAATATCAGCTGATTACTGAAGCCAACATAAAACAATCCGTATTTTTTGTGTCCGATTGCCAATAAAAGTAAGATTATTATGAATATTATCTAGATCCTAAATGACTCATGTAAAGTAAAACGTCCAAAGGTTTTACAGCATCACGTCTGTATCGCAATTAAAGTCCACTCGTGTTCTGGATGTTTGGACGGGCCCTCAGGATTCAAGGACTTCCCAAGAGCACGGCCGCAAAGTGTGTGTTGAAGACGGGACGTTTGGAAGCAGCCCAACACTCAGAGACCGTCTGAGACCATCTGAGACCGTCGACCGCAACATCCAGTCTGCTAATATCCAGATTAGAACCCCCACCTAAAAAAACCACTGGATCTGAACGGCAGATGACAATTATTGAATATCAAACATCTATTTTCTTAACAGAGGATCAGACAGCAGTGAAAAAAGCCCAGAGTGAAGATGTCAAGTTAAAGTCACGTTTTCACTCAGTTACTCCAACACGTGAGAATCTGCAACCGTCCAAATGTTCACACACATCAATAACCAGGTGGCGGTGACATTTTTCCTGACTTCACATTGTATCAGGAACACAGCAGCAATGCATGCTGGGAGTCTGATGGTCCTGGCTAAGTTGATTAGGGCCTAATTTGAAGCCACCCGACCTGCCGGTCTGTCTGTGTGTCTGTTAGAAACAGGCTGAGCAGGACAGATCCTCTTATCAACAGATTAATCATCACAGCGTCCTGACCTGCTCCTCCCCCGCCAGGCCCGGGGGCGACACAGCAGGACCGGGTGAGGCCGACCCAGCTCGCTCAGTCACCCCTTTAACCCTTCACAGCCTCCAGTGTCCACTTTCTAAGTCCAGACCGAGGGCAGCATCAGCAGAACACACACGCACTCATATTCCTCGGCCTTTTACAGCCGGTTCAGGTCTTACTGTGAGCAACAGAACAAAGGCCGTCATCTCACAACATTCAGACACAATGAAGCTGAGAGGAGAACCGGGTCCAGTTCAAACACACAGCGCCATCCGCACAGAACCAACTGAGCCCAGTATGAATGCTTTGACCGAAAACTACCCGAGTTCAGCTCATTCATTATTTCATTCAGAAGGATTTCTGTTGCTTACCACAAAGTTAGCATCGACCAGAAGCCTGCCGGGTTACTGAGCTGGATTCTGGAGGATCGCAGAAAATAATCTGAAGTTTACGATACTTCAGATCACGATGACGAACAGATGAACTTCACTTCTGTGACTGTCGAAGGATAAATTAAATCTCTAGCAGTAAAAAGCTAATGCTCGGCTCTAAACAGACGACATCACAGTCACATGATTTAAACTCACCAGCACTGAGTGTGAGTTTGTTTCCTGTTTCCTAAATCAACACTTGCCTTCGTCTTCATGACAAAATCTAGTTTTAATCTGTATAACTATCTCTACAAAATGGCTAACTAACTAATTAACAATTGCAACTAACAATAGTTATCATTCAATATCTGCTGATCGCTGTTTTAAATCAGCTGGATTATAATCTGAACAAAATGGAGAGATGCTCATCAGCAGCTGCAACCAACCAACAACTCTCATCATTCACTATTCTGTCGATTGTTTTCTGCATTTATTGATTGTTTGGTCAAAATATTCACATTTAACAAGCTGACATCAGAGAATAACGACTTTCTCTCTCAGGAAATTACTCAAACCAATAGATCAATTATGAAAATAGTTGGCGTTTAATTTATTCATTGATAAGCAGTCAATTAACAGCTGCAGCTCTGATTCCTGAAGCCTAAATCGTTTAGTCTGACTCAGAGTAAGAAGAAGATCCAGATGTTAAAGCAGCTGACGTTCTGATGATCAATGATCGATGATACCGGGAGGGAAACTCATCAATCACCAACCAGCTCGATGAGAATAGTTGCAGGTGTTCAAAAATATGTGATGATCATTCAAATTAACATTCTGTGACGATCACTTTGGATTAAAGGTTTAATTTACTTTTACAATTTTACAGAAATGTATAGATTAGGGGCCAATATCAATGATTAATGATGAAGGCGAAGCTAACAGACAACAAGAAACGATACACATTTACATGAAAACTAAAAGTCGAGAATAATCAGTGATGTAATGTAACTAAACACAGTGCTGTACTTTGCACAGTTTGGAGGTACTTTTTCTTCATTTATCGGCCATTAACAGATATTAAGCTGCGACGGATGATCAGACAGCTGAACACGGGTCCTGATAAACGGGTCCAGTTCTGATGCTACAAGACAAAGTTAAAGTTTTAAACCAACTCGTACAAAAGTCCATAAAGCCCTCAGATGGAAACAACAACTTTAACATGTATAATTCCTCTTTAACAGGACGAGGAAGTCAGATAGAAAGCTCCAGAACAGCTGACAGCCGGCTCAGGGTTTGAGTTGTGTAGCAGCATTAAAATAACACATCAGTGTCATTAATACACAACTAATTATAACTGATTAGTGCCATTTGTCTTCAGTGGAGGAGGACGGTGGTCTGAATTAACATGTCTGACTGTTGAAGAAAAGAAGAAAAGAAGGATTTTGACATAATTATTACAAAGGAAATATTTTTTAACAGGCAGAAACGAGTTTCCACAGAAGTCTGAGTGTTTCCACCTCAGCAAGAACCTGAATTATTCTAGAACATAACTCGTCCTGAGGCCGGACTCAGTCTGTCGGACTCAGTCTGTCGGACTCAGTCTGTTGTCAGCTTAATGAAGCTGAATATGAAATCCACAGACAGGCAGATGAATCAGCAGCAGCTGTTGTTGTAGAAATCTTAAAACTAAGTCCTCAGTTACTCGTGATTATTTCCATATTCTGCGGCCCGACGTGAACAAACCTTCTTTGTTTGAGCCTTCAAACTTGTTCAGCGTCAGAAACTGACGCCACAGACTCACTTGTTACGAGCGAACTGGGAAAATTACATAGTCCAGTTCAGCCTTATCTGACAAAGATAGCTGTGTGACCCCGAGTTTCATCATCTGTCCGGGGCATAAGGAGCCTAATTATTCCATCAGACACACATCAACATAAGAGGATATAGCAGGGAGACGTTGCTGGTGACGTTAAGCCCTCCAGCTAGCTGTCCAGACGGGTAACCAGGCTTTAATGGACAAGTTACACACAGTTTATAAGCATTAGCTGTTAGCATCGGCGTGCTAACGTTACGCTGATTAGCAACAGCGATGTTGTCAGGCCCGTAAAACAAACTGCAACTCCAGGAAAATCTCCTCAACATATAACCAGGATCCCATCAGTCCGAGGAGCAGTTCTGTGCTGGTTTGTAATCCAGCACACAAATTAATGACAAGCCACCAAACCCGGCTGGTGTTAGCCGGCTAGCACCATGCTAGCTCCTCTTAACGCTACCGTAAGCTGGAACAGCAGCGACTTCATGTTTCTGAGATTAAACCGCGTCTGTTACCGACAGTAAACCTTCACTAACACACCGCCCGGTTAATAAATACTAACGTTATCCCAGCGTGTGAGCTGTACGTGCGGCCTTAATGTCCACCTAACGAGCTAACTACGTCCGCGGCCTCGGGCTCCAAACGCGATCCGCGGGGCTCGAGTTCCGGGAGAGCCGGCAGGCCGCAGCTCAGCCGCGGACTCTCACCACGAGCGACACCGGCCCGGACTCGCTTTCACCTGCGGGATGAGCCACTCACCGTTTTTTCTTTTCGGCACAGAGACGATGAGCAGAGCTCTGAATCAGAATCTTCTGGGTCCAACCGAAGGGGGATGAGCTGTATCTATCGCCGATGCCGGGGGTTAAATCAAGGCGTTCCCATTTCTCCGGAACGGGTGTAAAAAGGTCAGAGTGGACGGCGAGGCGATAAACACAGCGGAGCGGACTGAAATGGAGAGGAGCCGACTGCTGCCGCCGCGTTCAGGAGCCGACTCTGAGCTCGGAAATACGAAACACCACAACATGCATCATTTTAAATCATTTATTTTTACTGCCTTTCCCAGCATCTTCTCATTTAAAGTGTTTTTTTTTGTAGTCAGCTGTCAAATATAAATGCATATATTGTTCTGTGTCAATGGTACACAGAATAATTATTTAAAAAATATATTCTAATAATGGGTCATTCATGCCAATCGCCCAAAATCCACAACTCTTAGTTCATATCAGGGATTTCCTTGAAAAATGAATGTGGAAACTCCCATTGAATTCATGAGACTTTGTACATTTTACACTTTAGTGACTCTCTGTATTCTTAACCTCACCAACATCCAAGAGACCCGATGATAATTTACAACAAGTATTCATGAGTTGTTGAATGGCTACGATCATCAGATCAATAAGAGGAGGTAATTTTTCTTACCAGAACGAAGAATAAGTCACTTTCTAAAATTCAGATCTCCACTAGTTTTTACTTTTTGGCTACCAAATTTTGCTTTTCGTGTAGTATTAATGCAGTTCTATGTAGTATTAATGCAGTTCTATCCCATCTAGAAGTTATTTTGACCTGAATTTAAACGTGAGTGCCACAGATCTTCTTAAATAGCTTCACATTTTGGGATATTTTGACTATAGATTTTACCAAGAAGGATGATTATTTAATTTCGTCGAAGCTTAAGTTCGTTAAAGTAATTGTTATTATTATATGGTAGGTGCATGTATGTATTTATTGTGTTATTTTTACCATTCTTGTGTGAAATGTCCCTTGTGGATTGATAATCTATCCAGAAAAAACACTTGATCACGCTTCATCTTGATTATTCCGGGGTTCACGACGGTACCTGAAGGCAGCATCTGGAGGCGACGCAGCTGACGTCAGGGGGCGCTGCTCCATGTTTGTGTCTCAGTCAGATAAAGTTTCCAAAAACAGAAAAACAAGTGAACATGGAGACACTCAGCTGTGTGACGTGTCTCAAAATCCTTTTATACTTTTATAATTATCATATTTATAATTAAGTGTTCAGAAGCTTCTGTAGCTGCTGGTTGGACCAGAACTTTAAACTGGTACTGAACCAGCGTCAGGTTGACACTGAGCCTCTACATGACCCAGATAAACAACTGAGACGTCAGAGGGAAGACGGGTGGTTCTCCACTCTTACTAGTTATTCTTAATGTCTGATGGATTAGTCGTAAAATTAAACTTTCCTTTTTCTCTCTGTGTTGTTTTTACTGACCTGTAAAGTTTAAAAAGTGTCTTTATCTTCTATATCTGAAGATTATGGTCACATCATCATCATCATCACAACAAATAGACAGTGGAACCTGAATGTGAAGAAAAAGTTTTTATTGACTGGCTGCTGTTAGAAAACAACACGTAAACTCGTTCCTACAGTTGCGAGCCAGGTGAGCTCACACACCTGTCAGAGAGGAGCTGGAAGCACACAGCTCACCTGGTCGACACTCACTGCAGCAGGTGACTCGTTAGTGTTTGATTATGATCAGATATGAACATTCACATTTACACGAGAAAGTTCCCGCTCTGATAAACATGATGTGTAGTGTTGTTAAACTAAAGTGCTGATGACCATTTGTCCCTCACAGGCCACCGTACCGTCACTAACCATCGCAGCATTCAGGTTGTGTTCATGTGATTTGTCAGACGAAGTTAAAACACAACAAATCGACATTTTACTAAAAAAATAAAATCCTCTTCATCGCCCGTTCAGTCTCTTTCACTCGGAGGTCAGAGGACGACGTGTCGCCGTGACCTCTGACCTCCGCTCGTCGTTAGTGACGCAGCTTATTCAGATTGTTCTCCTACATTTAATCCATCAGGTACACAGAGGCGACAGCTATTCTGAATAAAAGTGACTGAGTTTTCCCTTTCACTGACAGACCGGATCAAACTGCTGCTCCGCGTCTCATCTGATGATGAAACCAAACGTTTGACTTTGAGTCTGTTTAAATCAGGCTGGGCGACGTATCAATACATCATTAGTGTGATATGAGACTATGTACACTGCTACATGCTGGATATGATTATAGAGCACGACACCTTAATTCAGGTGAGACCAAGAATGTTTTGATCCTGTTTGAGTTGAGTCATGAATTACACACGATGTTTGTCAAGCGAATCAACAGATTGATTGATGAGCTGCCTCATCTTAAAGGTGCAATACGTAAGATTTTCAGTTGAAAACATTTAAAAATGATGCATGCTAACTGGCTAGCCCTGACCTGTCCGGTCTGAAGCTCCCGTGCTATCGGTGTAAACACTGAGGCTGCATCCAAACCTCCAGTCTCCAGCCTCCGGACTGCTGGACTGAGCTCTGGCAGACTCCAGTCCTACGTACCATGACATGTTCACTGTCATCACATGAAGTCTGCGAGTGCGTCAGACCACGAGGTAAATATACGGCTGACAGAAGCCCTGAAGACAGAAATGAAATCAGTCTGCTTCCCTCTACAACCTTCACGTCTACATATTTCTGTATCATGATGAGGTTGGATATTATTTCTGGCCTACACAGTTCAAGTAAAGTAACTGTTTTACACATTCATAACAACTTCAACAACCTCACGCCCGCATCACAATGAATTGTGGGTAATTCAATCAGTATCGTCTGGGGAAGTCTGCTCCCTAAGTGTCCTCTGAAAGTCCACAGCCCTCAAGACTCGCAAAGTCAGCGAGTGTGTAAGTGTGATGAAGTCCGGACGTTTGGATGCAGCCTCACTCTCCTGTGGTGAGCTGCCAGTCCAGACCGCTAACCAAGCTAACTAGCTAACAGCAGCTGCAGTTAGCAGCTGTGATATGCTGCCCCCTTACAAATCTGTCACATGGAGGTTTATCACAGGTGGTAAAACAAGTCTCTTCAGCGGTGCGTTCAAGGACACTCAAACATGAGACGTAATTATGAGCAGCTGACACTGATGATGATTAAAGGAGCACTATGTAATATTTACAATATTAATGAGGTAATAATACAAACTTTTCCCCATCAGTGAATAAAACAGCTGCTCTGAGGAGAATAACGCCCCAGAACACTGTCTGAAGCTAGAGAGGTGGCAGGGTCCGCCACACACAGACACAGTAGAACAGTATAAACTGTGTCGTCCTTTAAGGTCAGTTTGTTTCAAGATCTTTCTTTTCCCCCCCAAAACTACATAATGCTCCTTTAAAATTCTCATATTAATATCTCATATTCCAGAAGTCAAAGTCTCCTCCTCTTATTTTGATAGAGATGAACTGACTTCCTGTACAGAGGCAAATCTAAAACTGAAGAGTGAAGATATAAATCAGCAGAACTGATCCTTCAATAACCAAACGATCAATAACTCGTGTGATTCAGTGACATGCAGAGACGCTCCAGCGTCCTCTCAGAGGAACACGCCACCATGTTGGATGATGACATGAAGTGACGTCATCCTTCCAACATGGCGGCGTGCTCAGATTCCGTACCATTTGTCTCAGAGGACAGTGAACGCAGCACGTCAGTGACGTTAACGTGTGGCGTCGAGTCGTTTCACAGGAAGTTGGTTTTGAGCGTGATGCTGGGGGAAGACTTGGCGGCGCTGCGGGCGGCGGCGTTAGCGCTGCTAGCTTTGGCGTTCAGACTCTCCTGGTTTCCTTTGACGGCGGCTTCCAGGCGAGACTTCAGGTGAGGAGACGACGCGATGAGGGACCTGACGGACGCAAAGACAAATAATAAAAACTGAGTTACACATGGAGTCATATATGTTTAACTGGTCGTCTTTATTTGGATTGTAAATGCTAACTGTGTCACATGTGTTACCTGAAGACGGCGGAGTGCTGCGGGCCGAGACGCATCAGGTCTTTGAGCGCCGCCTCATGGAGAGAGCGGGACACTGCGGGGGCGGAGCCAAGGGCGTTTTCATCCAACAGGAAGGAGATGAGGAGGGGCAAGAAGATGGCGACCAGCTGAGGACCTGAAGGGTCAGAGAGCAGAGAGGGACTGTTAGTCTGCTCGACTGTTACTGTGTCCATCTTAGAATGTCTGTGACTGACTGCCACGCCAGTAATGTGTGTGTGTGTGTGTGTGTGTGTGTGTGTGTGTGTGTGTGTGTGTGTGTTCTCACGCTGCATCTCGTCTGCAGCCTGGACCACGGCCTCCAGGGCTCGGACTCCCTCCAGGACTCCCGTCAGCTCCTCTTGACTCTGAGGTCGACTCCTCTCCACCATCTGAGGAACACACACATCAGATTAATAACCAATCTGATCAATACGATCATCCGTCTGATCAAACGGCAGCTGCACAGACAGACGAGTACGCACAGAGACGCTTTTCAAGATCAAATATTTAGATCTTATCAGAATTACACTTTCATTTCTCTCGTTTCTTTCCAGCTTCGAGAAAAAGATGCAACTTTCTTTGAGACTAAATTATAATAACGACCTGACAAACACTCAACACTGTTTAACAACTATTACTGCATTGAGTCAGACACCACGTGTATGATATGTAATCTTTAGATGTTCTGGTCCTGTGATTTCCTCCTGGGGAGTCAAAGACACATTAAAGGTATTTGGGGGGATTTTCAGGACACACGTCTTTAAACACCAGCTGTATTTTTTAACCCATGTATGTCGTAGAAATGCAGCGTTAAACAATTTATTAACTGTCTGATTCCACCTGAATGAAACTCTGAAACATGGACAAACACTCTGGTGACACCAGACTCTTCAGTACCTGCAGGAATCGAACCAGCGGCGGTCCGAGCGCCTGGATGTACGGGACGGCCACGCTGGGCGGAGCCTGAAACACCGACGTCAACAGCTGATAACAGCGACTCACAACCTGCAGAGAAAGTTTATTATTAGTCAGAGGAAGTGATCAAACTATCACACAGATCTCCAGATGTGTCTCTGATGTCTGCTGGAGTCAGACTGACGCTCACAGACATGTTCTGTTTCTCAGATTAATAAATCATTTAGATTTTCTCTTCCTGTTTGGATTCAGGTGGTTTTCCTCTCGGTGGTACTGACCTGCGGGTCTTTGGCGTCCATGCTGGCGGTGAAGCGCTGCAGACAGAGCGCGTGCAGCGGCTCGACGGTGCAGACGTCCGGACCGGCAGACAGCAGGAAGACGGTGAGCGCTGTGAGCAGACTGACCCGGTCCACAGCACCGTCTGCTGAAACACACCGTCAGTCAGACTATCTAACTGCAGCTGATCTTTATTTCTGCGTGGATGTTATGAACACCTTCATGATGTCATACGTTCACTCCACACTATATCTCGTCTTAGTTAAAGTGATTCTGTTGTGCGTTAGCGATAATTAAAGTGTGTGTTGTACCGGCGTCCCAGAGGCCCAGCAGAGTGTTCAGAGCGGATCTCAGCAGCAGGTTCCAGGCTCCTCGGCTCTTCTCCTGTCGACTCATCGGAGACGTCACGACCGACTTCAGGGCCTGAAGAACCGCCTGGACCACAGAACTCAGACCAGCGCCACCTGCTAAGCCCGCCGCCGGGGCACCTGGGAAAAAAACACATTCAGTAACAATGGCTCGTCAACACATTTCTCACAAATTTCAAATAAACCATGAGTGAAACCTTAAGCACCCTAACTTTAATATGTGTGTGTGTCACCTGTGTGTGAGTCACCTGAGTGTGAGTCACCTGAGTGTGAGTCACCTGTGTGTGAGTCACCTGAGTGCGTGCTGGGCAGGTGGACCAGCTCTCGGAGGACTCCCAGCAGCAGGTAGAGGACCGTGGGGAGGATGGAGACGCTGCCTGCAGGACGACACAGAGGGGAAAAAATACCAACAGTCACCTGATGTAAAATCAACTGAAGTATTAAAAGTAGCAGCAAAAGTAACTACAGCATGTAATCTGTAACTAATGTAATCAGATAAATGTAATGAAGTGGAAGTATAAAGTAGCAGAAAAAGGAAATACTCAAGTACAAGAAAAATGTATTAAGTACAGTATTTGGGTAAATGTATTGAGTTGCAATCCATCAATGAGGACAGACAACAAGACAGTCAAAGACATAAAAATGCTAATGCTAATGTTATTGCTAACATGCTAACATGAGCATTAGCATATAAAGGTTTGACCTTCAGGTGAGCAGACGGACGGCAGCTCAGAGAGGACAAACACAGCCGACGACACCAGCTGACAGTCGCTGTCCGTCAGACTCCAGACTGATCCTCCAGGACCTGAACACACACACACACACACACACACACACACACACACACACACACACACACACACACATAGTTAAGCTCATTAATCTAATTTATAATATTATACTATAACAACTTAGCTTTTCCTCTTCGTACCAGTTGGACTGGTTCCGGCCAGTTTGGGGCTGAGCTGTGGGAGTTTCCGGACCAGAACACAGAGGCAGAGCTCCAGCGCTCCGAACACAAGCGAGCGCCCAGGAATCAAACCGCCGGTGTCCCGACCCTCACCGAACTCTGGCAGCGTCTCTTTCTCCGCCGCACCGTCATCCACTGTGGAACAACAAAGTTTGAAACATCGGACACATCGAGGACAGGAAGTGTTGGAGTGGAGTTTACACAGCCTGACTGATGAAGAGCATAACATCTGGTTGAAAGCTGCCCGTGGATTTACTCAACAACAACCACTCTGAGTGTTGGTCCTCATGGGCCCCCGTACAGTCTCAGAGTGCGAGCTCACCCTCGGCACTGTGGCGTTTCTCCCTGACGTGCTCCTGAGCCGCCGTCACAATCTGCCGCAGTAAATCCAACACGGCGAGCTGGACCGGCACCGACTCTCTGGTCACCATCAGCCTGTGGAGGACGCTCAGCAGCTCCACGCTCAGCGCCTGCAGACGGACAGACGTGGTGAGACCGGGACTGACTGTCGGTCCATGTCCTGATTCTGGTCCAGATCAACTCTGAATTTAAGTCAAACTTCTGGTCTTTAAGGTCTGAATCCTACTTCAAGCCTGGATTCCAGCCTGTGCTGGTCTCTATTCTGAATTATAGCCCAGATTGTAGTCTGGATTTGTCGACTCGTCTCTGTATTAATCTGGTCTTAGTTAGAACTCCAGCCTGGAATCTGGTCCTGACTCTGTCCCTGCAATTTTAGCCTGGATTCAGATTCTGGTCTTGAATTCTGTCCTGGATTCTTGTCTCTATTCTAGCCTGGAATGAGACCTTGGTTCTTGCCCTGATTTTGGTCTGAATTCATGCCAGGATTCTGGTCCAGGTGTGTCTCACCTGGTCGTTTCCGATCTTGGCTCGGGGCCAAGAGACGTCCAGCAGCGCCTGCAGAGCTCGCAGACAGGAAGTGATGTTCTCCATCTGGTCCTCGGAGTGCGGAGAACACAGAAACTCGACGCTGATCCCTGACAGGAACACACGACCAGCACAATACTGAAATAAACACACGATTCACAGTCTGGTGGATTTGTACTAAAACCAGTTTCCTACCCAGTATGAGATGCAGTCTGTCGGAGCTGATGTCCTCGGGACTCTTGGCTCCGCCCACAGAGCCGGTGTGTCCCATGGAGGTGGGCGTGGCCGGTCTGGACAGGCTGGCAGGTGAGTCGTCTGCCATCACAAAACCTGTAAAACCAAACAACATGTGACTGTGTAGATCATATAGAGAGCAGTGAGGAGGAGGAGGAGGAGGAGGAGCAGGAGGAGGAGGAGGAGGAGGAGGAGGAGGAGGAGGAGCAGGAGGAGGAGGAGGAGCAGGAGCAGGAGGAGGAGCAGGAGCAGGAGGAGGAGGAGGAGGAGGAGCAGGAGCAGGAGCAGGAGCAGGAGGAGGAGGAGGAGCAGGAGCAGGAGGAGGAGCAGGAGCAGGAGGAGGAGGAGGAGGAGGAGGAGCAGGAGCACTGACCGGTGCTGTGGAGCCAGAGGGAGGTGGCGTGGAGGATAGGAGCCCAGGAGGAGGAGTAATGAGCTCTGGCCTGGTTCAAGGTCTCTGCTGTGTAGAAAGAACCTCCTGAGGAGAAACAGAACAAAACAAAAATGGTTTCTGCTGTTGAATCTCTTTAATTCAGTCATGAGTACATTTTAATCTTTATTTTACTGAAACGCCACTATCAAAAACAAAGTTTTATGAGAGTAAACTTTTTAGTGAAACCTGGTTAAACATTTTACAAGATCTGAACAAATGACAGAACGTCTCCTCCCTCCTTGTCTCCTCCCTCCTTGTCTCCTACCTGTCGCAGGTAGCTGTGATGCATACTCCTGTGGGAGGGTCAGCAGAGCGTAGTCCTGCAGCGCCGACAACCAAAGGCGGCTCAGCGTCGCCAAATCTGATTGGACCAACTTTAGAAGGCCCGCCCCTCCTGACTCAGAGCCTGAGCTGTCATTGGCTGGAGAGGAGAGTGACGTGTCGGCCGTGCTGCCGGAGCTCTCCGTCTGTCTGCTCCTCTGAACGGCGACGATGTAAACCTGAGAGAAGAAGAAGAAGAAGAATCAGTTATTTCTTAAACATCTCGTGTTGAAGATATCATGTTATATCTTTTGAAATAAAGGAAAACACAATCTCCATGGCAACAAAGAATAACTGAATGAAGACATCAGGTAACAAAGACCTCAGCCCAGGCCTTCAGGACGGCCAGTGTTTCCATGGTAGCCGTGGCCTCGTTGTACAGCTGGCTGGACGTGTCCCTCCCAGCCTGGACTTTAGCCAATGAGGAGGCCAGGAGCTGGTGGACGCGCCGCAGGTCTCGCAGGTCGCTGACCACACCGCTGGCGATCCAGGCGCTGCACACCTGGAGACGTGTTCGGACATTTACATCTCAATACTTCAAATTCACCTTCAGCAGCCAATCAGCTGTTCAGATGCTGTTTGGTTACCCGGACAACAGACTGACTCAGCAGCCGCAGGTGAACGTCTACCTGAGACCAGCTGGATTCTAACAGTAAAAGGTGATTATTGATGAGCGATTGATCACCTGGCAGGCCTTAGCCGTGATGTCAGGAGAAGCATCAGCAGTGAAGGCTGGTCTGAGAGCAGCTCCGACCTACACACACACACACACATAAATAAATCTATATATCAATCATTTACTTTTACTGGTACTTTTGATACTTGGTACATTTAATATCAGATAGTTTGAAATTTTTACTCGAGTAACTTTGACTGTTACCAAAATATTTTACCACCATATCGTTATTTTTACTGGAGTATGACGTATGAGTACTTTTTACATCAGACTAACTCAGTGAGGATTCCTTACGTTGGCCTGGTACTGCTCCAGGATCACATGACCCGGGAACTCCGGTTCTGGGATGGCTGAGAAGCGTCTGATGATCACCAGCAGGGTCTGGAGTCCTGCCAGCCGCAGCTGGTCGCTGTGGTCTGTCGCCGCCATGAACGCCATGCGGACCAGGTCACCAAGGTGGAGGACCAGGAAGTCTGTGGAGAGCGAGGTGAGACGGGTCAGCAGCGTCCACAGACACAAACCGTAGGCAGCCGCTGCAGGTCGGGGGTCTTACCTGTGGACTCGTGTAGGCGTCGCTCCTGAGCCAGAACCATGTCGAAGTGAGCCGGGTCTGAAGTCTCACACTGAGCGATGATGCGACACACACACTCCATGGCAAAGCGGCGCGTGGCCCAGCGCAGGGCCGTGAACGGGCCGCTGGATTCTGACCGAGCTCTGAACGCAGAGGAGTCGTCGTCTCTGGCGGGGTCCGCCTCCTCGTCCTCCTGACTCGCCTCAACCGGAGCCAGAGAGTCTGAAGGAGAGAGTTCATTCACGTCCACAGGATTTAACTGAGCCTTAAAGATTATATGCCTCATAACTGACATCACCACAAACATGAAACCATCTGTTAACACTTCTGCTAATGAAGACCTCGACGTGCAGTATTCACCAATCAGCCGGTCAAGATTTCTTTATGTTTTTTACCCAGACTTGATCTGAGGTTTGGTACCAACAACAGCATCACAATCAGAACACAAAAGAGTGAGATGAGGTTTAACTTCCTCAGAGCCTCTGAGCGCAGGACGACATCCTGCAGAAGGTTTCTGATTTTCATGGACTCACGCCGAAGCTCTAAAAACACGTTCAAACAAAAACCTCTTCTGACTCGACCCACCGGTGGTTGCAGACAGGACGTCCTTGCAGAGTTTGAGCCAGTGTCCCAGCTTCCCACTGGTGGCGCTGGACGCCATCATGTGGACCAGAGTCTCCTGGATGTCCCTCCTCAGACCTGGATCTGACTCCCGGTCCAGCAGAGTGAACAGGGCTCCTTCCAGACCGACCTCCTTAATGGTGACGTCTGCAACAGGAAATAAGCTGTAAAATCCAGCATTAACTAACATTTTTTAGCAGAATGTGTCTGTTTATTTTGGAGTTTGTGTCATTCTGAAGCCTCTCAGTTTTGTCCTTTATGTATTTAAATCTAAGCTTTTATGTTTTTATAAGATAACTGTGACGAGCAGCAGCGTCTCTGTCTCACCCAGCTGTGTGTTGTCTCGCCTCGGCAGCTCTTTCACGAGCGTCACGGCGTGTTCAGAAACCTCCAGAGCTTCACGCTGCACGAGCTGCCGCAGACACGCCACCACGGCCCGACGCAGACACAGGTAGGAGCTGCACAGGTTGGCCTGAAACACACACACACACGCTCAGTACATGTTGGACCAACAGACTCGAGGTTTATCAGGAAGCATGCAGCTACACAGTGTTTCCTCCAGACTCAGACACTGAACAGAGTTTACAGTAAAGAATGTTTAAATCAATCATTAAAAATACTGACTGAATTTCAACAACGTCATAAAATATTGACAAATGTTTAAGACTACAGATGACGACGTTTCTTATATATTCTCACAGCTGGAAACTTGATGAACTGGATGCGTCAGAGTTCAGAAATGTTGCAGTTCAGTTAGAAACAAATTCCTCAGAGTGATCGTTAAATATTAATATCAGTCGATTGATTTGTGAGGAAACACTGAGTAGTTTTACTGAAGGTGATAAAAACAGGCAGCAGGACGTTAAAGCAACACTGTGAGGAAGGTTGTCGAACAGAAGGAGCGTCGGTGTTACAGAGTTAGCTTCAACGTTCAGACGTTAAGCAACAACAGCGAGTTAATAACGTAACAAAACCAGCAGGAAAATGTTAAAAAGCTCAACGGGAAACTGTTCGATAATCCTCAGACTGTTATGATGCATTAAAAACTGTGTTAAAAACAGTGAAAGAAGCTGAAAACAAAGTGAGACAAACAGCAGCTTCAGGCCTCAGACGGACAGAAAACCTACCAACAGGGAATAATCCAACAAGATCTCCTGCAAGAGACAACACAGGGTCAAAACACACAGCGGCCTCACTGCACATCAGAGACCGTCAGGATGATGAACCATTAAATCTTTATTACACAGATGTTTTAAAGCCTCCAAATCAGACAGAGCTCGTCTGTGAGCACGTTCAAACTAACGAGGGAGCTTTTCAGCAACTGATGATCACTTTCTCGATCAGTAGATTGGTTGTTTTTAGCTATTCTGGTTTTTAGTTTAGAATCGTTTTGAACAGTATCATGTAAGCGATGTTTACCGCGGCCATTTTGGGGCAATCCTTTGATGCCAGCTCTCTTTTTTCCCCCGTACGTCTGTTGATATGAAGACATCATCACACATGTGAGACAGGATTAGGCAGAAAACCAAATTCCCTGACGCAAACAGAATGAACACTCGAGCTGTTACAGGTGTTATTTCAGATCCATATAAACAGGATCACAACAATCTGAGGCCTGTTTTCATCCGCTTCACTTCATGGTCGATTAATCGCTGCAGCTTTAGGCTCCGTCTGGACAGCTGCTGTCCCACGAGGCTGAGACGAGCATGAACTCCAACTGCTCAACACTCGACTTTCTTTACACTCAAATGACCACATGACCATGTAGTCAGGTGTACTCACACAGAGTGCAGGTACGAGGCTGGCCAGGTTGACGTGTGGCGGTGAGAACATGTGCAGCTGCTGCAGACAGGAAATGGACCGGGCCTGAACCAGACAGTCCGGACCGGCCTGCATCACTGAACATCCAACCAGACAGCTGGAGCGCAGAGCGGACACCGCTGCACCCTCACCTGATGAAAACACACACACACACATCAGTAACACACACACGCACGCACACATGCACACACACACACAGACACACACACACACACCTTGCAGGTCGGGGCCCAGGCAGGTGATGAGGCCGTGCAGGCAGCGTCCCAGGCTGTGGTGCACCTCGGGGTGGGTGGGCGGAGCCGACAGCAGCAGGCGGAGCACCAGAGTGAAGGACGGCTCGGCGTGAGCGCGGTACAACCCTCCGGACAGGTCGACCACCAGAGACAGACTGTGGAGAGACCAGGTCTGTGGACACACGGGGGACAGTTCAGGGACAGAGAGGCTCAGGTGACATCCTCAAAACATCTCTGATCCCCCAAAACAAAGTCAGGTAGACAGACAAACGAGTGTGTGTTTGTACCTGAACCTCAGGTGAGGTGCTGTCCTGGCTCAGAGTGAACAGGACTCCCAGACAGGTGGACAGGTGTTGAGGTGAGCTGATTCCTCCGGTGTAGCGGTACAGCGCCCCCAGAGCCAGAGCGTAGCCACTGCGAGAGGCTGCGTCCCGAGCCGTCTTCATCCTGAACAGGCGGGATCAAAACCGTCAGCAGCAGCAGGGAGAATCTCTAAATCTGATCTGAATTACTTTGCTGCGTTTAGAAATCTTTCTACGTTCCTTAACTGTTAGATCTATTTTTCTTTGTGAGGCTCATTTTTCTCAGTGTTTGTTTTTGTAATTCTCATATTGACCACCAGAGGCAGAAGGTCACGACTATCATAACCCTGATGAAAAGCATCCATGTTCTTCCAGGTGAGTTTCAACTTCTCTGTGCACGTCTGTTGTGTTACAGCAGGTGATGGAACATGACGGTCACGTCTTTGTTTTGGTGATAATCTGCCGTCAGTCAGTCAGATGAAGGATTTAGATTTTATGGCCTCATACACGTCGATTCTGACGTAGGAGCGTTTCTTTCTGTAGGTGTAGCGGTTTTAATAAGAGACGAGAACGGGAGGTGTGTTTGTGTAGTGAAGACAGACAGCAGTCAGAATGTTTCACATGTGACAAAGAAATGAAAAGTAACCACACAAAGGAAACAGGCAACGAGGAATATCAGGAACAACACCGACAGCATCCTTCAGTCGAGACACAAGATGAAATAAACTGTCTAAATGTAAAAGTACCTCCACAAACTGACACTGAATACAACACAGGATGTTTTAACAACTAATGTTCAATAGACACACACACACACACACACACACACACACACACACACACTCTCTGTTATATTTAGATTCTTCCACTCGCTGTTATTTAAAGCTTCTCTGGAGTATTTCTGCTTCGTGACGTATCTGACTGTCCTATGAAGAATATTTCTGGATCATCACCTGATTTTGATTCTGATGTTACTGCCAGAGCTTCAAAAGTCCACAAGTTCAGATACTAAAAACAGACTCTGGTAAAAGTAGAAGTTCTGATCCAGCTTGTTTCCTCCAGTAAAGTAATAGATTACAGGCTCTGACATGTACTCAGAGTCTCAGAGTAAAAAGTCTCCCTCTGAAGGACATTTGTGCTCAAAGCTAACTGAAGCTCACGTCATATTAATAGAATTCAAAGACTATTAAAGTTAAAGGTAGAATCAGTAGGATTTGTCCCAGCTGTTCCTGAACGCACCACAAAGACAGCTGATTGTTGAGTCTCATTCCCAGGACGTCAAACAGACACATGTTGGGTTGGTAAAGCGTCCCGAGCAGCAACAAAGAGAGAAAATCAGAAACTCTCTGCAGATACGAGACACTAACACGCCTTTTCTCCACATTCCAGTCTCCCTCTCTGTCTGTTTACGGCTTCTTACGGCTTTTACGTCTTTGTCTCGTCTCGCTGCGTCTGTAATAAATAAACATCTTTCCATCTCTGTGTGACTTGAGTCTGTAAACGACGTCCTCAGTGTTGACGTCCTCCTACCTGTCGAAGCAGAGCAGAGAGACGGAGACGGTGAAGCCCGGGTCACCGACCACCTGAACCAGCCGGGCCAGACCTTCTGCAGCCAGGCAGCGCAGCAGAGGACTGCCGCTCTCCAGCGCCCCCATCAGGAGGGACAACGCCGGGGAACGCACCTCTTCCGGACCCAGAGAGCCCCGAATACCACCCTGGTGCTGAGGAAGAGAAGATGAAACTCTATAAGCTGATAATATGTCAGAGGTTTATGTTTTCCAGCTCGTAGTGGAGCTCTGCTGCCCCCAAGTGGACGTCAACAAACACACACTGGGTCTTTCAGCGGGCAGGTGTAGTACCTTAAGCAAACTGCAGAGGGCAGCACAGACGTGTGTCTGGACGCTCTGCTGCCGTTGACCCTTCAGCTGGTTCACAGTTTCTACAAACTGCTCCAAGATCTTCACTCTGACAACACAGAGAGAGAAGACGATAGTTAGTCAGGTTTCTTCTTACCTTCTCCAGCCCTCTCTGTCTGTATTTATATACTGAGGAAGTGGTTCATTAATGGGTATAATGAAACTATGAGTAAAAGAAAAACAGCATCCTGAACTTGTACTTAAAAGACTCATAGACGGGTTGGGTCGGTTCTGGGGACACATTTATGGGCCTTTTCTGATTTAGGAAAACATTTCTGGACCTGTGCAGAAGTCACGGTCCGGCTGACAGCAGCTGAGTTACCTCTGAGCAGAGATGATGTGAGGGTAGAGCGACCCGAAGAGGCAGACGGCAGCGGCGGTCAGAGCGACAGGAGGAGGAAGAGGAGCGGGAGCTTCATCTCTCCGCTCACACAGACTGAAGGCGTCGTTGTCCAGAGAGCCTCCACCCACACTGCTGCCGTGGAGCTGAAAACAAACACACCCTCCTCCGTTACGATGCTCTGTGGTGTACTGTGTGTGACATCATCAGGATCACCTCAGCAGTCTCACCTGCTCCTCGATGTATCTGTGGTCGGTGTCGTGGAGCGCGGCGCCGACCAGCTGCAGGTCGTCATGGTGACAAAGGGGCGGCAGCAGGGTGAGCTCAGAACACGGGTGGTTCAGGTTGTCCTGGCCCGAAAGATCCGTCACCAGCTGGTTCATCACCAAACCAAAACTCTCTACAGGACGAGCAGAGCGGAGACTTTAGTGCGACTGATTCTTCTGAAGAAAACATCATTATTAATTATTATTATTTATTAATGTCATTATTATTGTAGGTTACTGACACGAAAGGAAGGAGACAGAAAGAAAGACACATTCAGGACTCCTTCACCTTCTTGAAGAGGTCATATCAGTATCACAGTATTTATATATATACAAAAATCCTGACGATGTCCAAGTTTCATGATGTTTAAAAGAAGGTGTGAAATGTGGGTTTTTCAAATTTGGAATAATAAACATAACAAGAAGAATCAAGAAGAAAGATTTAAAGCAGAAAGACAAAGGAACAAACACAAAAGAGACAAAACAAAGACAAAGAAGGAAAGAAGGACGACATCCGTCATCATCCGTCCTGACCGACCAACCTGTGATCTGACGTCACTTCCTGCTTTATATAAAATAAAGCAGGACAAACAGACACCATGTTTTGTTTTTTTACCAAGAAGGTCCAAATACTGAAGAATTTGTCAGCGACAGCTACACAAGGTTCGCCAAACTCAACAACTCATTAAATTGAGCGTATTTTAAAGGGAGTCTGGGGACTTTCTCCAAGTAGCCTGTATCAGTTACTGTATTAATATTTGTAAAATGTGTCACATTTAGCATCAATAACATGTTGTCTGTCTTATTTAAAAAAAACAACAACAACTAATTGTTTAACATTTAAGGGGAAACAGACGAAACAAAGACAGGACAGAAGGAAGGAAGGAGGTAAGGAGGTAAGGAAGGTAAGCAGGAAGGAGTGAAGGAGGCGTGTTGTTACCCTGGTAGTTGTGCGGCGGCAGCAGAGCGAGCAGCTCGTAGACTCTCAGTCTGTAGACAACCGAAAAACTACGAACTGAGCTGCTGTAGGATCGGATCAGAGCCGGCAACCTGCACACATACAGAACACAAGGTTCCAGCAGACGCACTCAACAAGGAAGTGATGGATTACACAACTACTGGACTGTCCACATGACGTAGATCATGATTATACACAAAACAGTTAATTTACTCAGAAACTCACAAATCTTTCGTTTCAAGTTTCAAAAGGTTCATGATCGAGTTGTTGGGACTATTTCCTGCTCAGGTGTTTGTGGCAGCAGGACGGTGTGTAGATAAACTCAGGTGTGTGTGTGTGTGTGTGTGTGTGTGTGTGTGTGTTCATGTATTCTGCCCAAGGTAAAAAGTACTGACTTGGTGAGCAGGGCTACGGCGCAGGCCAATGGCGTGAGCAGGCTGCTGATGATGTCATCCGTGACGAGCTCCCTGCAGTGCAGCAGCAGGTTCTTCATCGCTGTTCAGACGCAAAGACATTTTCATTTATTCAACAGAAGAAGTGACTGACAGGCGACAGATTGACTGAACTGAGACTCAGTGACGGAGAGCGATGTGTGGACCGACCGCAGAGCGCCCCGGCTCGTCCCTCCAGAGTAACCTGCCACGTAAAGTAGTCCCCTCGCCGCAGCTCCATCTCCTGCTCCCTGAGTGAAGCAGGAAACACACACCGCCACAGGAGGAGGAGGCGGGACAGGTGGTGCTCCACTACAGCCGGGCCTGGACACACACACACGCACATAAACATCACTGAGACAAACAGACTCCATGTTTCTACTCAAAGACAGAAAGAAGTTCATGTAAAACATTTGCTGAATTAACAAGAAGGTCCAAATAATGCAGATTGAGTCCAGAGACAGAGTTTCACAGAGTTTATAAAGTGTCTCCAACTCAACAACTCACTAAACTGACACATGTTGTACCTAAAGTGATGAGCGAGGAGACGAGCAGCCAGCCGGCCTGAGTCCTCTGCAGAGAGATGCGACTGTTCTGAGAGGCTGAGCGCAGCAGGTCTTCAGCCAGACTCAGCACCATCTGCACACACAGGTAGATACACTCACATATACTGTGGACATGTTCTGCTACGTGGTGATGTCACACATGTCGCAGTCTGCTACCCACCATGCCTTTGGTGTGTGGTATTCCCAGGGGGCAGTGCTGCACTGAAGCCACCAGGGCGGCGACGGCTGCTCCGTACCCGGCCACGGCTTCAGGAGAAGACTTCAGCGCCACCAGCCGCTCCGCACAGCGGTCCAGCAGCAAGGAACCCTGGGACGGCATCGCCATGGCGACACAGCGAAGGCACCAAGCGGCGGCCAGCCGGGCCGAGGCGACCGGGTGGAGGAGGACGGAGACGACCGTGTCCAGGAGGGCTGAACAGACCGACACACAGTACACAGAGCTATTCTATCATTCTGCTGATCGGCTCTTATTGATCCAGATACATGTGTGTTTGTGTGTGTGTGTGTGTGTGTTTGTGTGTGTGTGTCAGACCTGTGCTGCTGTCGGTGAGGAGGGGGGCGGCGGTGGATCCCAGTCCCCTAACGAGCGCTCCCAGTTCCACCAGGCAGCAGACCAACACGTGCTGAGAGGCTGAGATATCTGCAGACGAAACTCTGGTCTCCACGTTCCCATCAGTCAGAGCTGCATCTACACACACACACACACACACACGCAGTTAAGTGTCAAATGTAGTAATAAAAGTAAAAGTGACTATGATGTCTTTCCGTCCTTTCTGCTCACCGATGGCTCGTTTCTGTGCGGACACGGCGATGCACAGCTGTTTGGCGGCGTTGGTCTGAGCCTTCTCCCCCAGCAGAGACCCCAGGGTGCTCCTCAAAATGAAGGAGACGCAGCGGCGGGTCACCGCGGCGTCGCCCGGCGTCTGCGTGGCCCTGCCGTGGGACGCCAACTCCATCAGCAGGGACAGGAAGGCCGGGAGGTTGGCCTCCAACCAGGAGCCGCCCAGGGTGGAGACCAAGACCACGCAGGCCTGAGGAGGAGGAGGAGGAGGAGGAGGAGGAGGAGTCATTAATCTGAATCGATAAATCTAGCTCCTACAATCCAATACTTTCCACGGTGACCCACCTGTGTGACGCCGATCCGGACGTCCTTGCTGACGGAGCTCGTCCCCTTCAGCATGTCCCCGCTGGCTCGGAGGAAACCGGCCCCGCCCCGCAGGAAGCCCCCTGACAACAAATCCATCACCTCCTCCAGGGAGCTCCGACCACGCCCACTCTGTCTGGGGGCTGCTGGGAAAAAAAGAGAAAGAGAGAAAGAGGAGGAAGAGCAGCAGGTGACTGAGTGCTTTTAGTTTTACTCTCAGTCCTCTCAAGTTGAACAACGACTCGGAATGTCGGAGTAAATGTTGATGTCATTTTCACTGAGGAAACATTCACTGGCAGTTAAAATGTTTCCTCTTGCTTCCATTCTCTGAGCTACGCTAGGCTAATCACAGAGAGTCAGTCCCTCTTTAAAGCTGCAGAGGATAACAGAATATGAACTCCTGCTCTCTCTCAGGATCGTACCGCTGTTCTGTCTGGGCTCCACAGCAGCAGCCAGCAGAGTTCCCAGCAGTTTGGAGACCGACACTCTGACGGTGTAGTTGGACCCTTCAAAGGCTCTGAAGCACAGCGTGGCCACGTTCTCCAACTCGCTGGTCCAAAGAAAAGCTGCCTCCCTCTGCAGCTCCAGCAAACACTGACGGGTCCAAACAGAAACGTTAACCGTTAAAGTCTGAACTCGAACTCGTCTGATCGGCGCTCAAACTTTCCACTGAAGCTGAAGGTGATCAGGTTGTTGTTACCTTGGCAGCGGCGCAGCGGACCGCCATCGATCGGTCCGTCAGACACGCTCTCGCCGCCTTGTAGACGTCACGGTGACACTGCACAGCGCTGACACCCAAACCTCTGAGGATCTTCTCCAGGCTCAACATGATCTCATATCGGCCCTGAGACTGAGACAGGAAGAGGAGGAAAACGTTTCTCTCTGATTATCATTGATTTCTCAGTCATATCTATGAACTGAAAGGTAACTGACCAGGAAATAAAGGTAAAACTATCTTGAAGCTTGTGTGTTTTCCTCTTTCAGCTCTCTGTGGAGAAACTTTGTGTATCTAAATAAATGTGTGGTGTCACTTTAATAACTGACAACTGATGCGACACAAATCTGAGAAAAATCATCTCCAACATGTTTTTTCACCGTCTTTCCTTACAGGTCAGCTGTCTACAGTCTACTGGACGTCTTTTTAACGTCGTCACAGACATTCAGTGTTTTCACTCAGTGTGAAAACGCTGCAGCAGACAAACCTCGGCGCTCTTCATGGCTTTCAGCAGGTTGGCGAGCGTCTCTTTGAAACAGCCGACGAGCATCCGACCGAGCTGCTCGAACAGAGCGCCGAGACACGCCACGGCTGCCCTGAAACACACACACAATATTTATCATTTCAAACTCTGGAAATCCACTAAACTTCCTTTAACCTTAAACTTTCCCGGCAGTTTAAACTGTTTATAAAGATCTAAAAAGTATTTTTTCCCATCTTTCCCGCGTGCCCTGAACGCAGCCTCAGACTCACAGGCGGGTTGGGAGGCCTGACGGGGAGTCGTCTTTGCTGCGGATGATGTCATTGCACCTGTCCACCAATAGGCTGGAAGGAACGGTGTCTCCCAGGCGATAGAGCAGGGCCAAGCAGTGGGCCAGCAGCCAGCGGGTCGGCGGGCCGGGGGAGCCGATCAGAACTCCCGACAGCTGGTCGCTCAGACGCCGCTGGTTCTGTTTGATGTCGGCCTGGAGGGACAGAGAGGTTAAAGGTCAGAACATGTTCAGGTGGATTCTCAGACTCGTGAGCTCACACAGCTCTCACCCTGTCGGTGGCAGGAAGCAGCTTCTTCAGGTGGTTCAGCCATTCAAAGATGAACTCCGCCCTCTGATGTTCGCCCAGCTGACTGTACGCCTCCTCGTTCAGCAGGAGGGTGTGAGCGCGCTCCATCATGAACCTCCTCCTGCTCCTCCTGCTCCTCCTGCTCCTCCTGCTCCTCCTGCTGCTCCTCTCAGTTCAACTCAAACCTTCTGTGCTGCTTTGCCATTCTTCTAAATCCTGTCAGACACACAGCGAGGGACAGAAAGGAGGAATAAAGAGAGAAAACATGAGCTAATGAGAGACACAGGATCCTACATTTCCCACAATGCTTTGTTAACAGCCACATACTTCATGAACAGAGCTGTCTGCTAGTTATAAAGTTACTGCTGTTTGTGAGTTAGCATTTCATCCTGAAAGACAAAAGTTAGAACCAATCAGAATCCTCTGTGGCCCGCCTGGCAGCTGTGGGCGTGGTTTATCTGTGGCGACCAGCGAAGGGATAAACATGGCGGCCGCTCCAGAGGTTAGCGTAGCTGCTGTAGCATCACTTCTATCAGAACTGGAGAGTTCAGAACAACACTGAACATTTTTCTTTTTACCATCTGGCCTCGCTCGCCTATTCTTGATCTGATTGGTTGAACTTAGCCTGTGATAGACGATGATGGACAAACGGTTCGTCCAATCAGCTACCATGATTTTAAAGTGCCCGCCCTTTAACAAACAGCTTCTAGCAGCTCCTTCGGGACGCCCGGGTCCAGAGACATCAGACAGACTGTTTAAGAGGCCGGATGAAAACCAGGCGTCTGTGAAATCCACCTCAGCTGCTGCATTCATGTTCTGTGGGAAAAACCCAACACAAAACAACCTGTTGGAGCTGCTGCGAGCTGCACCGAGACGCGTCCGGCCTTTAAAACAGAACCGCTCAGTGTTGGTGTCCCATTGAGGGCTAACAGAGCGGATCGGACCGGAACAGGACGGGACAGAAGAGACGCTGGCAGCTCAGCCTGCCGTCACACACCGGAGGAATAACAGAAGAGAGAAGCTCATCAATTATTCAACAGCACAACTCAGACTCAGAGTTCACAAAGACTAAAAATAACCTTCTGTCCCGCAGAAACGCTCGTTACTGCCGAGAGCTGCGAGGTTTAATGCAGGAGGAACATCTTCAGGAGTGTGTTTACGATGTTCAGCAAAAACCTGTCACACACCACCACAGAAGAAATTCATTCAAAAAACCCAAACATCAAAATGATCCCTTTAGAAAACAAAACAACTTTCATAAGCTTGAGTTTCTTTGTCGTCATGGTTACAAAGCAGATCACATCCTCTTAATAATATCACAGCTTATCTCGACATTTTGAAATCTCTTAAAAAGATCTTCATAAATCAAATGTCATAGTTTTGAACAAATACCTCAATATTGTGACAGTATTGTGGTGGTTTGTCAAACTGTGAACACAATAATCTGATCAATAATCATCAGTAATGTGGATATAAAGACTCAGACGGTATCAGAACATGACGTCATGATGCTGTAATGAGCCTTTAAAAGCAGGAAACACAAAACAGACGTGAGATCAACATCTGAGCATCTCACATCATGATAACGAGATATATTATATATATTATATATATTATATATATTACATATATTCGAGGTGTGAAAGCTGCTCGGTTATAAGATGCATCAGGATGTGGACGTGTAGACTAACATAACTGATGTAGTGGATGTCAGACATCACTGGATCAGACTTCTGCCTCACAACTGTCACTGATCACGTGATCCATTTTCACCTGAAGCGAACGTGTGCAGCTATAAATAAGTTACAGCGAGTCCGACTCATCAGCCGAGATCTGAGGAGGAAACAGACTTCAGACGGTCACGTTCAATAAGATTCAGCATCTCCTCGAATCACAACCTCCCGCCTGAACGCTGCAGACGCTCGGTAATAAACCAGAGTAACATTTATACAGTCGTTAGTCGTTAACCGGCAAAAACACTGAAAGGTTTTATGTTCCAGCTCCTTTAATGGCTCTCATTGTCTGCTTTTGTCTGTTTTTTATCTCTTTGAAGACTGAACATCTTTAAACAAATCATTTAAAGACACTTTACAGACTGGATTTATCAAACAAATGTTCGTTTACTTGGTGATGACAAGAACCAATGGTTGCGACATCAAACTGGATCAATACAACGATTCAATCATCAACAATCTAACAGCATCGCTGCAAAGCGAAAACATCGATTTATATCGCTGCTATTGTTAAGATACGCCTTTATTTTGAAATTCCCCCAGTAGTCTGTGTCACTGTATCTTCCTCTTGATTTGTTTAATCGGATGTTAAAACTGAAGTGATGTCAGATCATATTTTAGTTGCTTTTAGTTTTTATACCGCTGTTCTTTATTCTATTTCATAACTACTTAAGCATTTCATATTATACGTTTCTGTACCTGCTCCTGTGTTTAGAGCATATTTGTACCTGAATGTACCTGCTGCTATGATGACCTGCTAATAAAGTTATCACTCTATCTGACTGTGTTAAATGAACATATGACATCATCTCATATCGATCACAGACTTTGTGATATCGCCAATATCGAATCGTTGTCCACAGAATCCATATAATATCATATCATGATGGAAGTTTTCTTTATTTTATAGATGACTTCAAGGATCCGCTCTCTAAACATATTAGTTGTGATGTGATCCAGATATAATATCAATAAATAAAACCTGTATTATTACCTCATTATTATAGTTAATAGTTTAATGCTCAGTTAGAATTCCTCCTCCAGAACCACACAGTACCACTTTAAATGACCCAGAACTCCATATATTATTAGATGTATTAATATGTATCACCTGTTCTTCCTCTCTTCACCTGTAACTCTTGTATCTGCTGTTCTGGGTCATTTAAAGTGGTACTATTTGGTTCTGGAGCAGGAATTCTAACTGAGCATTAAAATATTAACCATAATAATGAAGAAATAATGTACAATAGAATCCCTGTGAGCTAAGTGTGCTAACAGCTCGTTATAAACACACAGAAGCATCAAAGTGACCGACAGCTTCTTCTTCTTCTTCTTCTTCTTCTTCTTCTTCTTCTTCTTCTTCTAACAAACAAACAGCAGCTACAGGCTCCGCTGCTAGCATCGGGTGGCTAACCGGTTAGCTAGTTAACGAGCAAAAGTTTGGAGACAAACGGATTTAAAACGAAGACAGTTTACCTGCCGGCGGCCCGTGAAGCTCGTTGACCGAGCGGAAGCGTGTCGGTCCGGAAAGAAGCGGGTTCAAAGTTTATTTCAGTTTGTTTAGATGCTCTTAATGGTTCCGCTCTGACGGCTGAGCTGCGACTGGACCGACCCGCTGAAAGTCACCGTCAAGATGGCGGAAAATACAGGACCGCACATCCGGTAACCGCTTTTCAAAATAAAACTATCTAGGTTTGTTTAAAAAAATAATCTGAATTCAATCTGTTGGATGAAGTGAAACAAACCAGACGGCAGATTATATTAATAATGTGCCATTCCTACAAGAAGGACGTTCTGAGGGACTTAAAGAGAAATTCTAACTTATTTTAATATCAACCTTAATAGTGATGAAATATTAATACACACTCAGGAATATGCTTAATTGATTTTCATTATTATTAATATTCTACATACAGACATATGACTTATAAATCAGGAACACAGAGTCTGTAGTGACGAGGGAAACACTTCACAGATTCACTCCGTCAGCAGCCGTTCATAAAGACAAACCAGTATCACAGAAAACGTCCTTTTGTCTGATTGATTTGAGACAACATGTTTGTAAAGAAGCAGCTTGTGTCATTAATCTGATCCATTCAGTGTATTTTTCCAGTTCCTCCTCCTGCAGAAATGAAACCATTCGCCAACAAACCAAACTGAGTTTTACTGACGTCTGCTGGCAAGAAATGTTTCAGACGTCTCACTTCACTCTGCTGTTAAAAGATGTTTCTCAGATTCACTTTACGACAAACTCCAGAAGACGTGGCAGCTTTGACTGATGATAATCAGGGCGCTAATATCCTCCTACACTCGTGGATCCAGCTGGATGTCAGTGATTACATGTGAAGCAGCCTCGTGCCTTTGTGAACATTTATCCTGGACAGAGTTCATGTTTCTGTGTAGTTTGTGTTGTTCTGTGTCTGAACTCTTCTACAACTGAAGGGCCTGTAAACAGAGCTGACGTCAGCCAGCAGCTGAATGTGTGGAACATAAAGGTGACATCTCTACAGTCCACGAGCCCGACAGTGTGACAGGAGTGTGACTGCTTTTCTGCCTACATTACCCACAATGCAACTAAGCCACTGAGTGACATCACTGGGACCACAGGAGGCCTGATACTACCTTCATTACTCCCCAATACCTGTAACAAACGTTAGTGAGTACATTTGGTGGCGTTACCCTTTAAACAACTCATCTGTGAAATGTTTCATCAAATATAAAGACAAACATCATTTCAGAGCCACAACTTTAATCATTTAATCGTTTTAATAAAGTCCTTTTTCAAGCCAAAATAACAAAAATCATCTGGTTTCAGCTTCTTAAATGTGACAATTTGAAGATTCTTTGGGTTTTTGTCTGTTTCTGCACCTTTTGTTGAGCATTTCAAAGAAATGATTCTAAATAAAAGCAGTTTATTTCATAATCTGAGGTGAGAATCGAGGTGAGTGTTCAGTATTCTACAGGTGGCTGTTTATTAATGCCCTCCGTCAGTAACACAGACAGGCTGATTCAGAACTGGAGACGGGTCAGAACCAGAGCAGAGGGATGGTGTTCGGTTCTGTTGGTAAACAACTTGCTGATCAGTTCCTCGTGATGACGTAGCTGTTGTCTGTTTCCTGTTATAACTTTTTTTGTATGTGGAATTAATTAACTTTATTTTTTAGTGCGACACAGGACAACTTCCGGTCAGATTCCCGCTTCCTCTCTCTAACTTCACTGCTCTGCTGTCACCAACAAGTCGACTAACGAATCATCGAACGTGTAAACGGCCAACAACAAACCATCCATCGATTAGTTTCCCCTGTGTTTGGTCTCCAAGGCTACAACTACTTCACCAAGTACCGTCCACGCTAAACTAGTAAAGTGCCGAATGTTTTGAGGCGGTTCAGTTGGACTTCAGGTCTGTTAATCTAAGAGGGAAAAGCCCACATCGGACAGAATCGTGTGCCTGTCAGCCCAAATAATGGGCCGAACTTTCCCTCACTCATCCAGGACGTTGGGTCGATAGCGGAGCAGCAGATCGGCAGAGGGCAGTACCAACATGTCAGACTGGACTGGAAGTTTCCACCGGTCTGGTTCAGCTGCCCTAACGAACAATATCAGCGGCGGAAGAATCGTCTCCTCCGTCTTCTGTCGGATAAACAGGTTCTGCTGAGTTCCTGCGTGATCCGGATTGTTGGCGGGTCGGAGGACTGACGCTAGCTAGCTAGCTAGCGGCGGAGCTAACGACTGTTGACAGCAGCGCGGGCTGGCTAACACCGAGGCTAACACCGAGGCTAACACCGAAGCTAACAGCTAGCGGCCGGGCTGCAGGCATGTTCGGGTGTTTGGTCGCCGGCAGGTTGGTGCAGACGGACGCGGTGCAGGTCGCCTCGGACAAGTTCGTGTTCAACCTGCCGGACTACGAGAACGTGAACCATGTGGTGGTGTTCATGCTGGGCACGGTGCCGTTCCCCGCCGGCATGGGCGGCGCGGTCTACTTCTCCTTCCCGGACCCGGCCAGCGGCGGCCCGGTGTGGCAGCTGCTCGGGTTCATCACCAACGACAAGCCGAGCGCCATCTTCAAGATCTCCGGGCTGAAGGCCGGGGTGGGCGGGGCGCACCCGTTCGGCATGATGGCCTCCTCCTCGTCGCCCTCCGTGGCTCAGGTCGGGGTGTCGGTGGAGGTTCTGGAGCAGCTGGCCCAGCAGATCCCGGTGTCCAGCGCCGCCGTGTCCACCGTGGACTCCTTCCTGCAGTTCACCCAGAAGATGCTGGACAGTCTCTACAACTTCGCCGCGTCCTTCGCCGTGTCGCAGGCGCAGATGACGCCGAACCCGACCGAGACCTTCATCCCGTCCAGCTGCGTCCACAAGTGGTACGAGAACTTCCAGAGGAGGATGGCACAGAACCCGAACTTCTGGAAGAACTGAAGGCAGAGAGCCTGAGGACAATCACGACTCAGACTGGACAGTTCTAATAAAAGTGTGTGAATGTTTTCATCCGGCTGCAGTTTGTTTTCATCTCACCCGACATGAGCTCACAATCTGAAGCAGATACAGAACAGATGAGTTATATATACAGTATGTGTTTATATATATTCACAAGATATGTAAAAGATGCAAATTAGGCCAAAAAGAACAAGAAAGAAAGAAGAAGGATCACGTGACCTGAGAGCTACAGAACGACATTCTGACTTCAGACGGAACCTCATGAGAAAAATGCAGATTTTTCATTAATAATATTAATCAAACATGTGACTAATGTTACAATCTAATAAAAACAGGTTTGTCTCATTAAACCGGTGCAAGAACACATTTCGGCACCGACTGTGAGTCGATGTGTCACGTGACCTGAAAGTTATATTAAAATATTAATATGTCATTAATGGATTCTGTCACGAGCTCTCAGGTTCCACTGGTCAGTCTAAAGGGACAGTTCAGGTGTTTTTAGGTGGAGTTTCATCATCAGTCTGAGCTCACCACCATGTGTCCTCCCACCAGACTCTGTTCTAAAAACACTAATTTTAAGCTGCAGAACATTTTTAAGTGTTATTGCGTGACTTAGTTCAGATTCACACACACACACACACACACGTACAAATATACACCGCGCACACACACACACACACACACACACATATATACATACACACACTCCTCTGTGTCCTCTGAGGCAAAGACTGACATCACTGGAATGTTGTTGGTTTTGTGAGATGTCATGTTTTGACCCTCAGGGACTCAGTGTGTGTGTGTGTGTGTGTGTGTGTGTGTGTGTGTGAATCTGAACTAAGTCACACAATGAACACTTATAATGTTCTGCAGCTTAAAATGGCTGTTTTTAGAACAGAGTCTGGTGTGTCAGATAGCACGGCTGCAATCAATTCTGAAAGCTGGATCAGTTCAGGGTTCCAATCAGCACACAGAACATTTAGACGTCAGACATAAAACTGCAAATACAAGAAACTGAACAGTAATCAGCCAGCAGGTGGTTCTGCAGTGGTTCTGCAGTGGTTCTGCAGTGGTTCTGCAGTGGTTCTGAGGCGTGTGCAACATGACAGAAGTTTTCTCTGCAGGAAGGTTCTGATCCAGTTTCTCTCTCCACAAACAGAATCCGTTCTTTTGATGTCACCTCTGACCCGAGCGGGTCTTTTGGGTTTTGGTGCAGAAAGTTTGTGGACACTTGAAGCTTTGAGTTGAGCAACAGTGGAGTGAAGTCAGAGAGAAGCTGGCTGAGGGTGAAGGGAGTGGAGCTGATTATCTGTTACATAACACACACACACACACACACACACACACAGAGGCAGCTGCACATATCAATAGCTGCATTCTTCCCCCGCTGCTGGTTCTGATCCGGTGTGTCTGCTGTCAGGATGCTGCTGCTGCTGCTGGCTGTTCTGTTAGTTGGAGGTTATTTTCTTTTTTATGTGACTTTCATCAAACTGCCGCGATGTAAAAGTTCTGCTAAGCTGCACGGGAAGACGGCCATCGTCACCGGTGAGTTCACAGCCTTCACCTCATTATGACACTGTTAGTTATTTGTGTTTACTGCAGAAACTATTGCAAACATGCAGAGTGGAACCAGCTGAGGTCTCTGAGTGGAGACCAGTTTCTGAACCAGACCACAGAAATGTTCAGAGGCTGTAAACACCTTTTATTCAGCTTTCAGCCTGAAGGAGTCGCCCTGCGGTGGTTCATGTGAAATCACTCATGTCCTGCTGAGCAGCTGAGAACATATAACATGGGGGTCAAACCGGGTCCAGACGTCCTTTGATTAACTGGTTGGTGTTACATGAATGTGTATCTGCAGGATTCAGCAGACAGACAGGAATCAACATTCACGTCTGAGATCACAGGACTCCAACACGTCGCTCCAAATGTCTGTTTTCTTCCTCAGTGTCACTAACTGGACTAGAA
The DNA here is from genome assembly GCA_963678695.2 of Diplodus puntazzo. NCBI lineage: Eukaryota > Metazoa > Chordata > Actinopteri > Spariformes > Sparidae > Diplodus > Diplodus puntazzo. Next base: position 828,368 of record OZ023175.1, read on the forward strand.
CAGAACTTCAGGGGAGACACTGATCAGAATCAGAGTCCGGCTCCTCCTCTCTTCACTCACTGATCCTGGCAGCAGTAAAGCAGCAGCTGGACTTTGACTGTGTCGCTGCACAGAAGATAATAAAACTAATCGCTCAGTTATCAGTCTGCTGTTCAGCAGATGTCAGTGTTGGAGAGAAACCTGAGCTTCAGTTTGCACACTGTGTTCATTCTGAGGACTAAACTGTCGGACAGAACACGATAAAGCACAGAGAATCCTTCTAATACAAGTTTCTGTACACATGTAACATTACCTGATGATGATTAACACTCACACACTCTAAAGTTTGTAAGTGAAATGTGTTTCTATTCTTCCTTAAAATACAACCTCAGTGATAACACCGTCCTCTCCGTGACGCTGTGTGTCCTCTGTAGGAGCGAACACCGGCATCGGAAAGACCACAGCACTGGACCTGGCCCGGCGGGGGGCGAGGGTGATCATGGCCTGCAGGGACAGACGGCGAGCTGAGGCCGCCATCCAGGACATCGTCCAGGTAAAGACCAGAATCAGGTCCAGAATTCACAATGAATCCTCGATCGTCTCCTCTGAGGACACGCTGCTCATCTACGACATGATGCTGACGATTCACACTTAAATCTGCACCTCCTTCAACTGTCCCACTGTGTTTGCTGCCTTTGTGTTCCTTGTGATCAGGAGACAGGTAACAACCAGGTGATCTTCATGCAGCTCGACCTGGCCAGTCTGAAGTCTGTTCGCTCCTTCGCTGAAAACTTCCTGCGGTCCGAATCCCGGCTGGATCTGCTCATCAACAACGCGGGTCAGTCATCAACAGTTCCTGTACGGCAGATCAGCGATCAGCTGGCAGGTTTTAATACGTTCAGTTAGATTTTGTTTTAAAACAGGAAGTGATTGAGCTCCACTGATAATGAATAAGTGGATCTGGTGACAATATGTCCACACAGCAGAACCGGGTCGGTTAGCTAAAGCATGTCGTCATCCTAAACGACTGAACAGTTTGATTTTCAGCTTCTGCCAAAAAGACTCATATCTGTGCTTCCAAAACAACATGGCCGACACAGTTAACACTGACAGGTTATAGTGCTAAGCTACGCTAAGCTCGCCCTTCAGCTGAAGTGCATTTTAAAGGCCTCTGATTGAGATTTGATCTGTTGTACCACAGATTTCTATATTCCGTAAAAAACTTCCTGAACGTCTATGAGCCGTCTGTCCATCCACCGGCTCAGCAGCTAACAGGAAGTTAAACGTGTTTCTAAATGTATCCAGGTGTGACTCTGCTGTCCCGGTGTTTCTGTCTTCAGGTCTGATGAACGGTGGAAAGACGGAGGACGGCTTCGGGATGATCTTCGGCGTCAATCACCTGGGTCACTTCCTGCTGACGGTGCTGCTCCTGGACCGGCTGAAGGCGAGCGGGCCGAGCCGCGTGGTGACCGTGGCCTCCAAAATGTACGAGATTGGGAAGGTGGATTTCAACTGTCTGAGCGCTCACAGAGATCTGCGTCTGGGTGAGAACGACTATCAGCTCTGGTGGAAGTACTGTCACAGCAAACTGTGCAACGTCCTCTTCACCTACGAGCTCGCCAAGAGGCTGCAGGGCGCCGACGTCACCTGCTACAGCCTCCATCCGGGTCAGTACACGACAGCCACGGTCATGTTCACATTCACAGTTCTACCAGGAAAAGAAATAAATCAAATGAAATGTTAAAGAAAAGAGATAAATCTAACATCTACAGCCAGTCAAAGCCAAGAATGTTATTTTATCACAGCCAGGGAAACCACAACAATAGTTTGGACTCAATTGCAAGCGGCGAAACCAAACGAGCAGCGAAGGGAATATACAGGACAAAAAACAAGAAACAACTCAGATCTAAACCGAGGCAGAACATATGTTTTATAATAACCTATAAACTGAATGTATAGTTGGCGAATATTTAACATTTTTAACTTACATTCTTTTTATTTTAACTCATGAATTTTATTTCTAATGTGTCTGGTTGTTTTTCTTCTTCTCCGTTCAGGAGGCATCAAAACAGAGATCGGTCGTTACACCGGCTTCTTGTGGAGGCTCTTCATCACGCCCATCATCTTCCTTTTCTTCGTGGACGCCGAGCTCGGCGCTCAGACGACGCTCCACTGTGCCCTGGAGCCAGGCATCGAGCACCTCAGCGGACACTACTTCACCCAGTGTGCACCGGTGCTGAACATCGCCAGGAAGGCGAGAGACGACGCCGCCGCCAAGAAGCTGTGGGAGCTCAGCGAGAGTTTCTGCGGCCTGTCCTAGAACCAGGACCAGAACCCTGAGCTCCGCTCGTCATCAGTCCTACAAACTCTGCTTGTCACCTGCATTAAAGCAACATTGTGTAGAAATTAGCATGTTGTGAGATTTGGCGCCCCCACAGTTTCTTAGTGGAACATCCCTGTTATAAATACAGTGTGAATAAAGTCACTACATCCAACATCTGTCTCACCTCCAACATCTGTCTCACCTCCAACATCTGTCTCACATCAACATCTGTCTCACATCCAACATCTGTCTCACATCCAACATCTGTCTCACATCAACATCTGTCTCACCTCCAACATCTGTCTCACCTCCAACATCTGTCTCACCTCCAACATCTGTCTCACATCCACATCTGTCTCACATCCAACATCTGTCTCACATCAACATCTGTCTCACATCCACATCTGTCTCACCTCCAACATCTGTCTCACATCCACATCTGTCTCACCTCCAACATCTGTCTCACCTCCAACATCTGTCTCACATCAACATCTGTCTCACATCAACATCTGTCTCACCTCCAACATCTGTCTCACATCAACATCTGTCTCACATCAACATCTGTCTCACCTCCAACGTCTGTCTCACCTCCAACATCTGTCTCACATCAACATCTGTCTCACATCCACATCTGTCTCACCTCCAACGTCTGTCTCACCTCCAACATCTGTCTCACCTCCAACATCTGTCTCACATCCAACATCTGTCTCACATCCAACATCTGTCTCACCTCCAACATCTGTCTCACATCCAACATCTGTCTCACCTCCAACATCTGTCTCACCTCCAACATCTGTCTCACCTCCAACATCTGTCTCACCTCAACATCTGTCTCACCTCCAACATCTGTCTCACCTCCAACATCTGTCTCACATCAACATCTGTCTCACATCCACATCTGTCTCACATCAACATCTGTCTCACATCAACATCTGTCTCACATCCAACATCTGTCTCACATCAACATCTGTCTCACCTCCAACATCTGTCTCACCTCCAACATCTGTCTCACATCAACATCTGTCTCACATCCAACATCTGTCTCACATCCAACATCTGTCTCACATCCAACATCTGTCTCACCTCCAACATCTGTCTCACATCCAACATCTGTCTCACATCAACATCTGTCTCACATCCAACATCTGTCTCACATCAACATCTGTCTCACATCCAACATCTGTCTCACATCCAACATCTGTCTCACCTCCAACATCTGTCTCACATCAACATCTGTCTCACATCCAACATCTGTCTCACATCCAACATCTGTCTCACCTCCAACATCTGTCTCACATCCAACATCTGTCTCACATCAACATCTGTCTCACATCCAACATCTGTCTCACCTCCAACATAGGTCTCACCTCCAACATCTGTCTCACCTCCACATCTGTCTCACATCAACATCTGTCTCACATCCAACATCTGTCTCACCTCCACATCTGTCTCACATCAACATCTGTCTCACATCCAACATCTGTCTCACATCAACATCTGTCCCACCTCCAGCATCTGTCTCACCTCCAACATCTGTCTCACCTCCAGCATCTGTCTCACATCCAACATCTGTCTCACCTCCAGCATCTGTCTCACATCAACATCTGTCTCACCTCCACATCTGTCTCACATCAACATCTGTCTCACATCAACATCTGTCTCACATCAACATCTGTCTCACCTCCACATCTGTCTCACATCAACATCTGTCTCACCTCCACATCTGTCTCACATCAACATCTGTCTCACATCAACATCTGTCTCACATCAACATCTGTCTCACCTCCAACATCTGTCTCACCTCCAGCATCTGTCTCACCTCCAACATCTGTCTCACCTCCAGCATCTGTCTCACATCCAACATCTGTCTCACCTCCAACGTCTGTCTCACATCAACATCTGTCTCACATCAACATCTGTCTCACATCCAACATCTGTCTCACATCAACATCTGTCTCACCTCCAACATCTGTCTCACCTCCAGCATCTGTCTCACATCCAACATCTGTCTCACCTCCAGCATCTGTCTCACATCAACATCTGTCTCACATCAACATCTGTCTCACATCAACATCTGTCTCACATCCAACATCTGTCTCACCTCCAGGACTGAAACACGTTGTGCATGTTATTCTATTACATCTTGTTCTGACATCAGCATGTTAGCATGACTTTAGCATTTAGCTCAAAGGAATGTTGTGTTTATGTGTGAATATGAACTCTGAAACTGGTTAAAGTGCTTTTACACTAAACAAAAACATAAACGCAACACTTTTGTTTTTGCTCCCATTTTTCATGAGCTGAACTCAAAGATCTAAAACTTTTTCTATATATAGAAAAGATCCATTTCTCTCAAATCTGTCTAAATCTGTCCAATCAGAGCGCACAGAACATTTAGACATCAGACTTGAAACTGCAAATACAAGAAACTGAACAATAATACAAAGAACAATCAGCCACCAGGTGGTGCTGCAGTGGTTCTGCAGTTCTGTCTTTGTGCCAACATACAGCAGCAGACAGAAGTTTCTCTGCAGGAAGGTTCTGATCCGGTTTCTATCCCCACAAACAGAATCCGTCCTTTTGATGTCACCTCTGACCCGAGCGGGTCTTTTGGGTTTTGGTGCAAAAAGTTTGTGCACATTTGAAGCTTTGAGTTGAGCAACAGTGAAGTGGAGCTGATTATCTGTTACATAACACACACACACACACACACACACACACACACACACACACACACACACACACACACAGAGGCAGCTGCACATATCAATAGCTGCATTCTTCCCCCGCTGCTGGTTCTGATCCGGTGTGTCTGCTGTCAGGATGCTGCTGCTGCTGCTGGCTGTTCTGTTAGTTGGAGGTTATTTTCTTTTTTATGTGACTTTCATCAAACTGCCGCGATGTAAAAGTTCTGCTAAGCTGCACGGGAAGACGGCCATCGTCACCGGTGAGTTCACAGCCTTCACCTCATTATGACACTGTTAGTTATTTGTGTTTACTGCAGAAACTATTGCAAACATGCAGAGTGGAACCAGCTGAGGTCTCTGAGTGGAGACCAGTTTCTGAACCAGACCACAGAAATGTTCAGAGGCTGTAAACACCTTTTATTCAGCTTTCAGCCTGAAGGAGTCGCCCTGCGGTGGTTCATGTGAAATCACTCATGTCCTGCTGAGCAGTTTGCTGTGGTGAAGTGTTGATTCAGAGAATACCAGTAACCTGGTGAACCGACAGGCACAGAGCGGATCTGAGCCGGTGAATCGACCCGGAAAAAATAAACTGCAGCATCTTATACAGTGAGAACAAGGAAGGTTCAGACAACAGGTGACAAAAGACAAGCAAACAGAGGGAGACACTGATCAGAATCAGAGTCCAGCTCCTCCTCTCTTCACTCGCTGATCCTGGCAGCAGTAAAGCAGCAGCTGGACTTTGACTGTGTCGCTGCACAGAAGATAATAAATGTAATCGCTCAGTTATCAGTCTGCTGTTCAGAGGTTCATTTATCCTGAAACACGGACAGCAGACGTCAGTGTCCATCCATCTTCTTACGCTTATCCGGGGCCGGGTCGCGGGGGCAGCTGCCTGAGCAGGGACACCAAGGCTTCCCTCTCCCCGGACACTTCCTCCAGCTCCTCCGGGAGGATCCCAAGGCGTTCCCAGGCCAGCCGAGCGACTTAGTCACTCCAGCTGTCCTGGGTCTCCTCGGGGTCTCCTCCCAGCGGGACATGCCAGGAACACCTCCCCTGTGGAGGAGCAGCGGCTCTACTCTGAGCTCCTCCCGGGTGACAGAGCTCCTCACCCTATCTCTAAGGGAGCGCCCCGCCACCCTGCGGAGGAAACTCATTTCGACCGCTTGTATCCAGGATCTTATTCTTTCGGTCATGACCCAAAGTTCATGACCATAGGTGAGGGTAGGAACGTAGATTGACCGGCTCAGCTCTCTCTTCACCACGACAGACCGATACAACGACTGCATTACTGCGGCCGCTGCACCGATCCGCCTGTCAATCTCACGCTCCATCCTTCCCTCACTCGTGAACAAGATCCCAAGATACTTGAACTCCTCCACTTGAGGCAGGAACTCTCCCCCCACCTGGAGGGAGCAAGCCACTTTTTTCCGGTCGAGAACCATGGCCTCGGACTTGGAGGTGCTGATTCTCATCCCAGCCGCTTCACACTCGGCTGCAAACCGCAGAGATGAGATCCAGCGGCTCCTGAACCAGACCCCCTCCGGCCCGTGGCTGCGCCTAGAAATTCTGTCCATAAAAATAATGAACAGAACTGGTGACAATGGGCAGCCCTGCTGGAGTCCAACATGCACTGGGAACAGGTCTGACTTACTGCCGGCAATGTGAACCAGGATCCTGCTCCGGTCGTACAGGGACCGTACAGCCCGGCCTCTGCTTCCTCTGTGGAAGGCGTGTCAGTGGGATTGAGGAGGTCCTCGAATATTCCTTCCACCGACGATGTCCCCAGTCGAGGTCAACAGCTCCCCACCTCCACCGTAAACAGTGTTGGCGGAGGACTGCTTCCCCTTCCTGAGGCGCCGGATGGTTTGCCAGAATTTCTTTGAGGCATACTGGTGGTTCCTCCTCCATGGCCTCCCCGAACTTTTCCCAGACCCAAGTCTTTGTTTCTGCGACCGCTGGTACCCGTCAGCTGCCTCAGGAGTCCCCGAGCCAACCAGGCTCCACAGGACGTCAGTGTTGTGTTATTTTATAAAGAATAAGTTTCCTGGGAGAGAAACCTGAGCTTCAGTTTGCACACTGTGTTCATTCTGAGGACTAAACTGTCGGACAGAACTCGAGCACAGAGAAACCTTCTAATACAAGTTTCTGTACACATGTAACATTACCTGATGATGATTAACACTCACACACTCTAAAGTGAAATGTGTTTCTATTCTTCCTTAAAATACAACCTCAGTGATAACACCGTCCTCTCCGTGACGCTGTGTGTCCTCTGTAGGAGCGAACACCGGCATCGGAAAGACCACAGCACTGGACCTGGCCCGGCGGGGGGCGAGGGTGATCATGGCCTGCAGGGACAGACGGCGAGCTGAGGCCGCCATCCAGGACATCGTCCAGGTAAAGACCAGAATCAGGTCCAGAATTCACAATGAATTCACCTCAGGGCGAAATCCTCGACCTTCTTCTCTGAGGACACGCTGCTCATCTACGACATGATGCTGACGATTCACACTTAAATCTGCACCTCCTTCAACTGTCCCACTGTGTTTGCTGCCTTTGTGTTCCTTGTGATCAGGAGACAGGTAACAACCAGGTGATCTTCATGCAGCTCGACCTGGCCAGTCTGAAGTCTGTTCGCTCCTTCGCTGAAAACTTCCTGCGGTCCGAATCCCGGCTGGATCTGCTCATCAACAACGCCGGTCAGTCATCAACAGTTCATTCATGGTAGATCAGCGATCAGCTGGCAGGTTTTAAATGTGTTGAGTTGGATTTAGATTTTAAACAGGAAGTTAGAGAGACAAATCATGTGACTCTGACAGGAAGTTAAACGTGTTTCTAAATGTATCCAGGTGTGACTCTGCTGTCCCGGTGTTTCTGTCTTCAGGTCTGATGAACGGTGGAAAGACGGAGGACGGCTTCGGGATGATCTTCGGCGTCAATCACCTGGGTCACTTCCTGCTGACGGTGCTGCTCCTGGACCGGCTGAAGGCGAGCGGGCCGAGCCGCGTGGTGACCGTGGCCTCCAAAGCGTACGAGTTTGGGAAGGTGGATTTCAACTGTCTGAGCGCTCACAGAGATCTGCGTCTGGGTGAGAACGACTATCATCTCTGGTGGAAGTACTGTCACAGCAAACTGTGCAACGTCCTCTTCACCTACGAGCTCGCCAAGAGGCTGCAGGGCGCCGACGTCACCTGCTACAGCCTCCATCCGGGTCAGTACACGACAGCCACGGTCACAGACCGGCACCGCCTGAAGCTTTTTATCATCGCTGCACATTTCTGACAGGAAAAGAAATAAATCAAATGAAATATTAAAGAAAAGAGATAAATCTAACATCTACAGCCAGTCAAAGCCAAGAGTTTTACTTTAAAACAGAAGTTATGTGAACCTGTAAACTTAATGTGTAGTTGGTGAATATTTAACATTTTTAACTTACATTCTCTTTATTTTAACTCATGAAGATTATTTCTAACTCGTCTGTTTGGTTGTTTTTCTTCTTCTCTGTTCAGGAACCGTCAGAACAGAGATCGGTCGTTACACCGGCTTCTTGTGGAGGCTCTTCTTCACGCCCATCATCTTCCTTTTCTTCGTGGACGCCGAGCTCGGCGCTCAGACAACGCTCCACTGTGCCCTGGAGCCAGGCATCGAGCACCTCAGCGGACACTACTTCACCCAGTGTGCACCGGTGCTGAACATCGCCAGGAAGGCGAGAGACGACGCCGCCGCCAAGAAGCTGTGGGAGCTCAGCGAGAGTTTCTGCGGCCTGTCCTAGAACCAGACCAGAACCCTGAACATCTGTCTCACATCCAACATGCTCTGTGAAGTGAATCAAGATGTGATGAATTTATACGTTCGGTTTATTAAAGAGAATAAAGAGAATTCAGGATGGTCACTGAATCTTCTTCTGACGAGGTGTTTAATGTTTGTTCTGTTCCAGCAGCAGGTTTTAAAGAGACGAGCAGAGAATGTGAGACGCTACAGGAGCTGCGACAGAAAGGTTTCAGACACGAGGCCTCACAGCAGCCGTCATGATGTCACGTGGTCGTCGTGTCTCAGCTGGTGGAGGAATCAGATTTTCTTTAAAAAGTGCAACAAATTATCTAAAATTAGAATGAAAGGTTCTTTGATCTTTGTGAGGCTTTAAAACATGTTAATAAATCTTCTTCTGTATTCTCTCACACATTAGATTTTATTTTAGGAACAGAAACTTCCAATAAATGGATCTCTCACTACCTGCCTGCTACCTGTGGTTTTATTTTGAAGGTTTTCAACAGAAAAGTCCAGCCTACCTGTTTTATTTTGAAGGTTTGGACAGGAAGTGCCGCCTGTCTGTGGGGTTCAGGTGAATCAGTGGGTGAAAAGTCAAACAGCAGCAGAGTTTTAGAAGAACTTCATTGCTGTTTGATGAGGAGAGGCAGCAGAACCGGTCGGACCGGCCCAGACTGAGACACGCCTGCCCGACCTCAGGCAGGTCCAACTGGTCCGACAGGTGAGTCCCATCAGGTGAATAAAAGACAGAGCTGAGCTCAGAGTCAGTCAGAGACTCTCAGGAGGACCAGACAGTCTGAGACATGCTTCACCTGCTGCTGCTGGCCGGGGCGGTTCTGGGAGGATATGTTCTGCTCACACAGACGCTCTTCAAGAGGTCCAAATGTAAAGGGAACGCAGCCATGGCCGGGAAGACTGTCATCATCACAGGTGTGTGTGTGTGAGTGTGTGTGAGTGAGTGTGAGTGTGTGCATGATCAGGTGTGTGGATCACAGAGAATCTGGTGACTGAGAAACAAACAATCAGAAGATGATGAAATATCTTGTTGATGTGAATATGAACACTTGTGATGTCATAAATGACTGACTTCAACATTTGAGGCTTAAATATATATTAAATTTGAAAATGTTCTGTGATCCAGTGAAACTCTCGCGTTTAGCTTTTCAAATGTTAGAAAACATCGTAAGCTTTCTTTATAAAGTGCAACAATCACAGAAACACTTGAGTGATTGCTGCACTTTGTAAAGAAAGTCACGATGACCACGTGACATCATGACGGCTGCTGTGAGGCCTCGCGTCTCGTTCTGAACGTCCTAAACACTCGTTAGTCATTAAAGCAGAAACACTGAAACCTTTCTGTCGCAGCTCCTGTAACGTCTCACATTCTCTGCTCGTCTCTTAAAAACCTGCTGCTGGAACAGAACAAACATTTAAACACCTCGTCAGAAGAAGATTCAGTGACGCACAGATCGCTGCATCAAGTCCTCTGAATGACATAAAAGCACTTTAGCCAGTCTAAGAGTTCATATTCACACATAAACACAACATTCCTTTGAGCTGAATGCTAAAGTCATGCTAACATGTTCTGATAATGAGACTAACGGTCATATTCCCTGATGATGAGCATCACCTCAGCTGTCCCGGTTCATCCTGAGGGGAACTTGAACGTCTCTCGTGTTGGTGCTGATGCGTTCGTGTGCTCTCTCTGCAGGAGGAAACACCGGCATCGGTAAAGCCACGGCTCTGCACCTGGCCCAGAGGGGAGCCAGAGTGATCCTGGCCTGCAGGAACCGGGACAAGGCGGAGTCCGCCATCGCTGACATACAGCAGGTAGAGACAAAGAAGAAGAAACGGAGGGAAGCTGATCGGCCGCAGGCTGTTAATCTGCAGCGTGTGATTACTTGTTAGTGTAACTCAGAGATCTGCTGCTGGTTCTCACACAGTCAGCAGGTTGGTTAAAGTGAAGGACTGTTTCATACAGAACTCCAGGTTCTGACTGAACTCTGGGCCCGATGATGATGATGATGATGATGATGATGATGATGTTCTGCTGGTCAGGATGAATTAGAGCTGCTGACGCCTGCTGAGATACAGAGTGAACACAGGGAGGGAAACAGGAAAGGATCCAAAGTGTGCTGACGGAGAATGGACCGTCAGTTGTGATGTGAGGTTCTGACATGTGCCGGGCTCAGAGCACCGGGTCAGTCAGGAGCTACTGATTAATATGCAGACAACGTTATGAGACAAAGAGAGAAATGATGAGATAAAAAGTCATAATTATGATTCAGACAGTGGAAGTGATGAGGTCCGATGTCGTGTTCCCTCTGAAGTAAACCTTCCCGGTTCTGACCCGATGATGATGTTGTTCCAGGAAACAGGAAGTACTGACGTGCTCTACATGCAGTTGGACCTGGCCAGTCTGAAGTCGGTCTGCTGCTTCACTGAGACGTTCCTGAAGTCCGAGTCCAGACTGGACCTGCTCATCAACAACGCTGGTACACAAACACACAAACACACAACACAACACGACACGAGGACCTTTACAAAATAAAACCAGGAAGTCTAACACGAGGCTCTGTGTGTCCTGCAGGTCTGGTGGCTGACGGCCGGACCGAGGACGGGTTCGGCATCCAGTTCGGCGTGAACCACCTGGGTCACTTCCTGTTGACCTGCCTGCTGCTGGAGCGCCTGAAGGAGGCGGGCGGAGGACGCGTGGTCACCTTGTCCTCCATGGCTCACCGCTGGGGACACGTGGACTTTGAGGTGATGACAGGAAACTTCAGCTCACACTTCTTTCTTCTTCTTCTCTCCTAAATGATCCTGATTTCACCTTCAGCTCAGCTCCAGTCTGAGTCCAGCTGCTGGAGGAACCAGAACCTTCTGACCTGTCAGTGAACAGAAGCTCACTGACTAAAGTTCTCCACATTAATACAGTTTCCTCTTTTTCTCCACACGTCAGAGGGAAACACTGAACTTTCTTCTGCACGGCTTTTACTTAAACACATGCTGATCTTATAAAAACACAGCAGCAAGTAACTGTATGTGTGATGTCATCATCTGATGTCATCATCTGAACCTGAGAACAGACTAAATCTGGACCTCGAGAGAGACATTTGTAACGTGGATTAGCTCGTCTCTGTCGTCCTGCCAGATTCTGAAACAGTGACAACAGTTTGTGACTTCAGAGTTTCAGTCAGATATCAAACATCCTGCAAAAAATAAATCTAAACGTTTCACCATCCTTCTGGCTCGAGGTCGACCAAACTGGACTCCATCCAGCCGAGCCACGAAGCTCAGTACAGAACATCAGAGCTCAGTCGTCTCCCGTCACGTTTCAGAGTCTCTGAGTTTTACAGAACCGAGTTGTTCCTTTGTTCCTCTCATGATCAGTGTGACGGCCCTCAGATTCACCTGCTGACCCTGAGACAGAATGTAGACACCTGAAGCTGACTGTCGACTGTGACGATGTTCAGAACCAGGCTCGGACTCAAATATCTCTCAGACGTCTGCCAGTGTAACACCTGAACATTCAGGAACATTCAGTTCCTGGATGTTCAGGTGTGACAGCGCGTCATCACAGCTCACACAAAGGGATTCCTTCACACACGTGGAGGACATTCCTCTTGTCACGTCTCTAAACACCTGGACAGGTGATGTAACTGAATGTCACCTGTGCTCATCAGGCTGTTTGTGTGTTCAGGCTCTGGCGGCGAACAAACACCTGGGCACCGGCAGGTACAGCTGGCAGTTCTTCGCCGCCTACTGCAGCAGCAAGCTGTGTAACGTGCTCTTCACCCACGAGCTCGCCAAGAGGCTGAAAGGAACCAACGTCACCTGCTACAGCGTCCACCCAGGTAACAAGACACACCTGCTGCACACACACACGCACGCACTCATGAAACACCACGTGGACCTGGACTCAGTTCAGGAGGTGTGACATCCTGCAGCAGTCGGGCCTGAGAGAGCTGAAGTTCTGATCCAAACTGAACCTACAGCTTCAACGTTCAGACTTAATATCTTTATCTTTGATTGAAACATCTCTGTTATATGTTTTTAATCTGCAGTGTTAAAGTGTTAAAAATGTGCACAGAACCAGACGTTGGGTTGTGTGTGTGGTTCTGTTGGAACATGTGTTCTCCCTGATGACCTCAGTGTGTCTGTAACAGCTGTGGACCTGCTCACAGGTACAGCAGATCCCACCTGAGCCGAGTCCTTCACTTTAACCCAGGTGTGACTCCGCCCTCTCGCCCTGCAGGTGTGGTCCGCACCCAGCTGTCGCGTCACGTCAGCCTGTGGCAGAAGGTTTTCATCGAGCCCATCGCCCAGCTGCTGTTCCTGGACCCGCAGGCCGGAGCTCAGACCACGCTGCACTGCTGCCTGCAGGAGGGAATCGAACCTCTGAGCGGGCGCTACTTCTCCTGCTGCGCCGTACAGGAAGTAGGCGCCCGGGCCCGAGACGACGCCGTGGCCCGGAAGCTGTGGGAGGTCAGCGAGATGTACTGTGGACTCTCTTAAGGTGGAATGACTACAAAGCACTTTCTGTCCACCTTAACTGGACCGTGAGGACTGGACTCATTCTCTGCTGTGTACTGTGATGTTAGACGGAGCTGTAGAGGCTGTGACGCCTCAGCTCAGCAGCCTCAACCTGTCGTTTTAATAAACAAGTCAGACAATAAAGAACCTTTTCCATCATTCTGTGATCCGATCAGTCCGGCACACTCGCAGCAGGTGGAGACCCGGCAGTGGGTCTGTGTAGGAGACAGGATGATGGACCGGAACCACACAGATGGTTAGATGTTCCACAGAAACATTCTCTCACATGTTTACAACATTTCAGCTGTAACTTCACACTTTGTTAGACCAAATGATCCTGATGTGGATCTGCTGTGTCTTCAGAGGGAGGACAGACAGGAGGGAGGACAGACAGGAGGAAGGACAGACAGGAGGAAGGACAGACAGGAGGACAGACAGGAGGGAGGACAGACAGGAGGGAGGACAGACAGGAGGACAGACAGGAGGACAGACAGTAGGACAGACAGGAGAGAGGACAGACAGACAGGAGGACAGGCGGGAGGGAGGACAGACAGGAGGACAGACAGGAGGGAGGACAGACAGGAGGACAGACAGACAGGAGGACAGACGGGAGGACAGACAGGAGGGAGGACAGACAGGAGGGAGGACAGACAAGAGGGAGGACAGACAGGAGGACAGACAGACAGGAGGGAGGACAGACAGGAGGACAGACAGACAGGAGGGAGGACAGACAGGAGGACAGACAGGAGGGAGGACAGACAGGAGGACAGACGGGAGGGAGGACAGACAGGAGGGAGGACAGACAGGAGGACAGACGGGAGGGAGGACAGACAGGAGGGAGGACAGACAGGAGGGAGGACAGGAGGACAGACAGACAGGAGGGAGGACAGACAGGAGGACAGACGGGAGGGAGGACAGACAGGAGGACAGACGGGAGGGAGGACAGACAGGAGGGAGGACAGACAGGAGGGAGGACAGACAGGAGGGAGGACAGACAGGAGGACAGACAGGAGGGAGGACAGACAGGAGGACAGACAGGAGGGAGGACAGACAGGAGGACAGACGGGAGGGAGGACAGACGGGAAGGAGGACAGACGGGAAGGAGGGCAGACAGGAGGGAGGACAGACAGGAGGGAGGACAGGAGGGAGGACAGACAGGAGGGAGGACAGACAGGAGGACAGACAGGAGGGAGGACAGACAGGAGGGAGGATAGACAGGAGGACAGACAGGAGGGAGGACAGACGGGAGGGAGGACAGACAGGAGGACAGACGGGAGGGAGGACAGACAGGAGGGAGGACAGACAGGAGGGAGGATAGACAGGAGGACAGACAGGAGGGAGGACAGACAGGAGGACAGACGGGAGGGAGGACAGACGGGAGGGAGGACAGACAGGAGGGAGGACAGACAGGAGGGAGGACAGGAGGTCGTCTGGCTTGGGCAGCACTTGGTGATGCCTCGTCCTGCTCGATCGTCTCCTGGATCCACTCAATTTTTCACATAACTTGTATTAGACTTTCTGTTGATGTAACTTGTAAACTGTGATTTGTTGCTCTTTTCTGTACACGCAACATCTATTGCATGTCTGTCCGTCCTGGAAGAGGGATCCTCCTCTGTGGCTCTTCCTGAGGTTTCTTCCATTGTTTTTTTTACCCTGTTAAAAGGTTTTTTTTCCATCAACATGTGAAGTTTTTCCTCACTCGAGGAGGACAGACAGGAGGGCAGACAGGAGGGAGGACAGACAGGAGGACAGACGGGAGGGAGGACAGACAGGAGGGAGGACAGACAGGAGGGAGGACAGGAGGACAGACAGACAGGAGGGAGGACAGACAGGAGGACAGACGGGAGGGAGGACAGACAGGAGGACAGACGGGAGGGAGGACAGACAGGAGGGAGGACAGACAGGAGGGAGGACGGACAGGAGATAGGACAGACAGGAGGACGGACAGGAGATAGGACAGACAGGAGGGAGGACAGACAGGAGGACAGACAGGAGGGAGGACAGACAGGAGGACGGACAGGAGATAGGACAGACAGGAGGGAGGACAGACAGGAGGACAGACAGGAGGGAGGACAGACAGGAGGACAGACTGGAGGGAGGACAAACAGGAGGGGGGACAGACAGGAGGGAGGACAGACAGGAGGACGGACAGGAGGGAGGACAGACAGACAGGAGGGAGGACAGACAGGAGGACAGACAGGAGGGAGGACAGACAGGAGGGAGGACAAACAGGAGGGGGGACAGACAGGAGGGAGGACAGACAGGAGGACAGACGGGAGGGAGGACAGACAGGAGGACAGACGGGAGGGAGGACAGGAGGGAGGACAGAGAGGAAGGAGGACAGACAGGAGGACAGACAGGAGGGAGGACAGAGAGGAAGGAGGACAGACAGGAGGACAGACAGGAGGGAGGACAGAGAGGAAGGAGGACAGACAAGAGGACAGACAGGAGGGAGGACAGACAGGAGGACAGACAGGAGGGAGGACAGACAGGAAGGAGGACACCTGCTGGAGGTTTTACAGGTTAATTAACTCACTAAAGGACTCCAGGAAAGTGAACTAACGTCCCTGAGTTGTGTTTTGTTGTAAGACATCATGTGTGAATGTGATGACACCAGAACATTTTGAGGTCCAATATAAGATGGAAGAACTGTTTCTGTACCAGAACCGGCCCGAGGCTTCATGGGGTCCTGAGCAGACTCTGGTTCCAGCTAAAGGCTCCGCCCACCTCAGCACCGTCAGTCTGAACTCTCTCTGAGCTCCATCATTTGTCCGTCCAGCACCAGCGTCATCAGAACCGACTGCTGACGACACATTCACTGTCAGCTAGTTTCAGAACAGAACACGTCGATTCTTACATAAAGATAATAACTGTCAGTAAAATGCAAATGTAAAGAAATAATAAACAACAATATGAAATAAATGAAACAAACTTAAATAATGACATTAAATGAACTGAAATAATTAAGTGTCGACCATCAGAGTGTTTTGGGTCTCAGTCAGAACCTGAGACTGATGCTCCTCTCTGTGAGGATGAAGCCCGGCTCGCCTCACATTCTGTCCACAGTACAATAAGAGGAAAATGGACCTTTGTGCTTACGGACTGCAGCAGAAACAGGTTCTGGTTCTGTTGCTTTAATAATGAGTGTTTCCTGTTTCTGTGGCTGGAGTTTGTCATCATGTTGTTTCTTTACTGAAAAGACAATAAAAAGAAAATGAAGACAGTGTGTGAGTGTCACCACAGACACACCGTCACACACATGAATACTGTCACACTGTGAACATCTGGCTCTCACAGGACTCTCATCCGCACATAGGGGTTTCACACTGGCAGGGCTCCGGCATGGTTCTGGTTCCCGAACGCAACTTTGAACCGGCCGGCGCGTTCAGACTGAAAAAATAATTGGTTCGGTACCTGAAAAGTCAGTTCTCAGCGGAACCTAAAAATAGTTGGTTTTTCCTTGGGAACCGTGACATCATCAGTGGGTGTGTCGGGCAGGAAAGCAGGAAGGAGAAAGAAAGAAAGTAGAGAAGACGATGGAGAAGAAAAATGTTCAGTGGTCGGCAGAAGAAACTAAGTGTTTGGAGGCGATTTGGGCATCACCTGAATTCCAGGAGAAATTAGAGACCTCTACAAGAAAGAGCAAACTATACAACGAACTTTCAGAAGAGATGGCCAAGGCTGGGTTCACCCGAACGCCAGACCAAATAATTAATAAACTTAAAAAACTGTAGAAGTATACTTGAAGTTCAACTTATTAAGTATGCTTGAGTATAAGTATAAGTATAGCAAGTATAGTATGGACCATGTACTTGTAGCGCACTAGAAAGTATACTAATTTAATACTTCTTCGTACTAAATTGGAACAATTTAAGCTTATAAAAGTATACTTTAGGTATACCTTATAAGGTCATTTTAAGTTTACAGAAGTACACTTTAAGTATACAACAAGTACACTTATCTATACACTTCTAGTCCACATTTTAGTTTAGTAAGATGCAAGTTTATAACAGGGGTAACACCTCAAAGCAAATATGGGTAGTGAAAAATATCTTTATTCTGCTAATTAAAATGTACGCACAAGTCAGTGACTTCACCTTAATCTGTACTCAAATCAAGATATATTAAGTATAAGTATTTGTAATTTGACAAACTCTAGGCAGAGACATACCATTTGTTACCACACACACACACGCCCACCCACAGCTTAACTGACAGGAAGTCTCTCCCAGAAAACAGCCCTTCACTCTCAGTGCCAACATTTTTATCATCTTTGTTAACTCGACACAATTTAACCACAGAACAAGGATGGAAATTTACCCGCAACCATCTTACACATCATTTCATTCACAACCACATTCACAAACCATAATTACACCAACAACAACATAATACCCAAGAGCCTTTGCGCCACAGTCCACAGTATACTAAAGTCAAGTATAAGCTTAGTATTAAAGTATAAGTCTAAGTATTAATGTACTTCGTTTTAGACTATTCTTTATACTTTTCAGTATAAGCCAAGTATACTTCACTATACTTTTCTTCAGTATATAAAATATAGTATATAAAAAGTACACTTCAAGTATGCTGCCTCAGTTTTAGTATAAAATAAGTATACTTGTTGTACACTTGAATAAACTACTTTTTGCTAAGGGAAATAATCCACACGACTGTGTTTACTCTCGCCTGTGTGATGCGGAATGACGTCCTCCCACTTTGGTTCCACTTACACTGGTGTAAAAGCGGGCTGGTTGCCAGGCAGCACCAAGGTTCTGAGACTCCAGAACTGAACCAGTGCAAAAACTAGAACCGTGCCAGTGTGAAACCGCTAACAGAGGAAGAAGCATGAAGACGGTCTTCCTCTGAAGACTCGTGATGTAAAACCTACTGTGCTGCCGCCACCTGGTGGCTGATGTGAGACACAGTTTGCACTGATTATATTCCTGCACTGCCTTCTTCACATTATTTTTATTTTTACTATTATATTTCTGTGAGTGATCTGTTTTTTATATGGGTGATAAATGTGTGTATGTGTTTGTGTATAAGCTACTGGATGTCCAAAATTTCCCTCGGGGTGAATAAAGTATCTATCTATCAGTATCATCTCATTTCTCCACACAACGACCTCTAATGAAACAACGGAGCCGTGGCAGCTCACAGACAGAGACTTCTTCTCTCTCCTCCTTGTGTCTCCTCCACTTGCATCTCATGAGGGAGGAACTAGGCTGCGAGGAGAAGAGATGAGGAAGTAATTTAGGTGACAGGATGTACCCACAGATCAACTGATTTCCTGTAAATAGAGAGTTGAGAGGCCACAGTGACACCAGAGGGGAACCTGAAAGTGAAAGAGTTCAGTCAGTTATTCAGACTCCATTTTGAGTGGAAAGAAGTCCGGAGAGACAAACTGCAGTCTGAGGCTGGTGAGTGTTAAAACAACACTTTTCTTCTTTTACTGTCCGAGTGTCTGAGTCAGTTTGTCTCTGTGGACTGTCGAGGAAAGAAATGTGAGAATGAAGTCGACAGTTTGATTCTTCTGTGGACACAAAGTCCTGATTGGCTGAATAAACACATTAAACTACTGAAACTAAAGAAAAGGAGTCCAGAGGGAAAGAAACCTGACCAGGTGCTTTATTACACTGTGTGTGTGTGTGTGTGTGTGTGTGTGTGTGTGTGTGTGTGTGTGTGTGTGTGTGTGTGTGTGTGTGTGTGTGTGTGAGACGTTCTGTTCTGTGAACAAAGGGTCGCCCCTCACTGTTTCTCCTCTCAGACTGACTTCAGACCAGAAGATGAGTGTTCGTGTGGAGGAAGAGGAGGACAGATCAGAACCTCCAGGATCCATCTGTGAGTCTCTGAAGAGTGACCGGTCCAGATCTCTTCCTCCAGTCTTCAGTAATGGACCTGGACCCTCAGACACAAAGTAAGACTCTGTTTTCACTGTAAACTGACCTGATGAAGATGATTCACTGAGGATGAAAACTAAATGTTGGTGGCTGAACTCAGTGAGGTCTCAGCTGTGATGCTGACAGTAACAGGAAGTAAATTATAGAAATCTACGTGAGATGAAACATGAGTTGATAAATGATCACGTGATTTGATTAATTCGAAGCTGATTTGATGATGAAAACACTTCTAACCTCAGTTCAACGCTGACTGACTCAGTGTGAGCTGCTCAAAGTGACCGTGACACAGTGAAGGACATGATGAGCTCTTTACTGGAGGCTTCACTGTGAAGCAGCTGCACAAAGTGTTGACTTTGTATTAATAACAACCAAAACAGCAAATCTGGATATTTTAACAACAACCAACAAATCATTAATGAAGAAATGTCTCCACAGGAAGAGGAGTCATGTCTCTGAGAAGAAGCAGCCGTCCTGCTGTGTTTGGTGTCAGGACGTCCTGAAGGATCCGGTCTCTACCAGCTGTGGACACTGGTTCTGCAGACGGTGCATCACCTCAGACTGGGTCCAGTCTGCTTCACCAGGAGACTCCTCCTGTTCCCAGTGTGGAGGTAAGAATCAGAACAAGAGCTGGACTGTGGACGGACAGTCAGAGCTGAACTGTACAAAGTAAGACTGAACATCTGAACATGTGTTTACATCCTGCTGCTTTTCATGACTTTTATTTAACCTTCCAATAAGCTGATTCAGCCATGTGGACACGTATATTATCAGAGTGTGGACAGACGGGGATGTAAACTGTAACTTGGCTGGTCTGTGGAGGCAGAAACCACGAGGTTCTGATTCTAGTTGACCGTTTACTGTAACTGAAGTTACATCAGAGTTTTGTTCCTCTGCTGTCAGTCAAACATGAACACCGACACACAGTCAGAGGCCCAGAGACACATTTCTGATGCTTCCTCCAAACTGGGCTTTATAACCTTCACTTCTTTATATATTCTTATATTCAACTTTGCTGTTGGTGACAAAAATAATCACCAGATTGACAAATGTTCTATATTCTGTCTCAAACTTTTCAGTGAATTTTGGTCTGCTGGAGGTTTTAGATGAACATAAGATCAGTCTGAGGGAGAGATGTGAACATGTGACTGAAGGAAGTGATGGAACAGGAAGTGATGGAACAGGAAGTGGAACCCTCCTCAACAGGATCTACACTGAGCTCTACATCACAGAGGGACAGAGTGAAGAGGTTAATGCCCAACATGAGGTGAGGCAGCTTGAGACGGCTTCCAAGAAGAAGACCTTCAGTGAAACTCCAATCAGGTGCTGCGACATCTTTAAAGCCTCACCTGACCAACAGAGACGCATCAGAGTCGTTCTGACCAACGGCGTCGCTGGAGTTGGAAAAACCTTCTCGGTGCAGAAGTTCACTCTGGACTGGGCAGAGGGCTCCGAAAACCAAGATGTCAGTCTGCTGGTTCTGCTGTCGTTCAGGGAGCTGAACCTGATCAGAGATGAGCAGTACAGTCTTCTCAGGCTGCTCCATGTTTTCCATCCAACATTACAGAAGGTGACAGCAGAGAAGCTCGCTGTCTGTAAACTTCTCTTCATCTTTGACGGCCTGGATGAAAGCAGACTTTCACTGGATTTCAACAACCATGAGGTCGTGTCTGATGTCACACAGAAGTCATCAGTCAGCGTGCTGCTGACAAACCTCATCCAGGGGAAGCTGCTTCCCTCGGCTCTCGTCTGGATCACTTCCAGACCTGCAGCAGCCAATCAGATCCCTCCTTCATGTGTCGACAGGATGACAGAAGTACGAGGCTTCACTGACGTCCAGAAGGAGGAGTACTTCAGGAGGAGGTTCAGTGATGAAGATCTGTCCAGCAGAATCATCTCACACATCAAGACCTCCAGGAGCCTCCACATCATGTGTCTGATCCCAGTCTTCTGCTGGATCACTGCTACAGTCCTGGACCACATGTTGACTACAGACCAGAGAGGAGAGCTGCCCAAGACCCTGACTGACATGTACTCACACTTCCTGCTGGTTCAGACAAAGAGGAAGAAGCAGAAGTATGATGAGGGACGTGAGACGAATCAACAGGAGCTGACGGAGGCTGACAGGGAAGTTCTTCTGAAGCTGGGGAGGCTGGCGTTTGAACATCTGGAGACAGGAAACATCATGTTTTACCAAGAAGACCTGGAGCGGTGTGGTCTTAATGTCACAGAGGCCTCGGTGTACTCAGGAGTTTGTACAGAGATCTTCAGAAGAGAGAGTGTGATCTTCCAGAAAACAGTCTACTGCTTTGTTCATCTGAGTGTTCAGGAGTTTCTGGCTGCAGTCTACATGTTCCACTGTCACACCAACAGGAACACAGAGGTGGTGAAGGACTTCATGGGAAAAGAGTACGAACCAAAGTCTTTTTTTGAGATGATTTCTATGATTTTTGTTGAGACCTATTACCCATCCCTGGATGACTTTCTCAACAGCGCCATGATGAAATCCCTCAGGAGTAAAAACGGTCACCTGGACCTGTTTGTTCGCTTCCTTCATGGCCTCTCTCTGAAGTCCAACCAGAGACTCTTAGCAGGCCTGCTGGGTCAGACAGACAACAGGCCAGAAATCATCCAGAGAGCCATCAACAACCTGAAGGAGATGAACAGAGATAAGATCTTTCCTCTCAGACGTAGTACACGCCACCGTCCAGAGGAGATGAACAGAGGTAATATCTCTCCTGACAGAAGCATCAACATCTTCCACTGTCTGACGGAGATGAACGACCACTCAGTCCATCAGGAGATCCAAGAGTTCCTGAAGTCGGAGAACAGATCAGAGAAGGAACTCTCTGTGATCCACTGCTCAGCTCTGGCCTACATGCTGCAGATGTCAGAGGAGGTTCTGGATGAGTTGGACATAGAGAAGTACAGAACATCACAGGAGGGAAAACAGAGACTGATTCCAGCTGTGAGGAACTGTAGAAAGGCTCGGTAAGTCCAGATGTGATTCACATTATAAAGCAACATAAAGCTGATGCCTTCTTTAATACTGAAGGCTTCAACTTTACGTTACTTTATAATGTGATAATATATATACGCCTTTTCTCCACATTCCAGTCTCCCTCTCTGTCTGTTTACGGCTTCTTACGGCTTTTACGTCTTTGTCTCGTCTCGCTGCGTCTGCCGTGCGTGATGTGCTCTGATAGGTCCACATCAGTCTGCTGATGCTGGGAAATAACAAGAATCCAGAATTCACCTCAGAGGCATCAAACTAAAGTAACGAGGCTGTTCTGAAGCTGTGAGGAGGAGAAAGTTCAGATGTTTGTCTTCAGATGTAGAGAGGAGAAGTCACACAGATACTCAGTACTCAGAAGTACAGAGACATGAAACATCTACTGAAGTGCAGTGACTAAGTACTTGTACCACGTATTCACATGATTCATGTTTACATTAGTCATTTGATACTTTTGTCGAAACTTGAATTTGTGGTTCATTATGTTGCTCAAGATCATGTGGACAAGTGGACAGAAGGAGCTCAAGTTTCAAACTACAAACCAGGTGATCAGTAACTGACCAGCTGAGCTACAGCCGCTCATGTTAATGAGCTCTGTGATGCAAAACGATACTTTTCATAATAAAGTGTCAGATTTTATTATAATTTAACTGTTTTATTATCTGTGTTCACAGATTTATTGGCTGTGGACTCTCAGAGACTCACTATGAAGTCGTGGCCTCAGCTCTGAAGTCCAACCCCTCCAATCTGAGAGAGCTGGACCTGAGCTTCAACTACCTGCAGGATTCAGGAGTGAAGCTTCTCTGTTCTGGGCTGCAGAGTCCAAACTGTCAACTGGAGACTCTGAGGTCAGTTCATGTGTTTTGCTCTCTTACAGTGTTTATCCACCAAGTTTAAATCATAACAAAAGGTTTAAATTCTCTTCAGTTCTCTTCACAAATCACAACAACTGTTTTTAAAGTTTGTCAGTGTGAACAGTTTGGTTCAGAGTTTAGTTTGAACTCAAACTGGACTGATGTTAGTGAGGAAACTGGAGGATTTATCCTTCAGTGTGCTGAGAAAAGAAATCAGTGTTTGTGATTTAGTTTCATGTGAGACATCAATTTATAGAAAACTTAAAGGAGTTCAACACATTTTCAGGAATAATGTCTTTTTAAACAACCTTCAGAACACAGGATTTTATACACACACACACACACACACACACACACACACACACACACACACACACACACACACTCAGACAGTGCTCTGACATGAGATCACAGGTGCTGGATCAGGTGTTAAACTTCTTGTCACTTCCTGTTACTTCAATAATTATTGATTTGATAAAGTCCTTTTTTTACAGAAATAAATGAATGAAAGAAACCAAAGTGACATCATGTCTGATTGGATCATTGTTACAGAGGTGGCTGACATCAGCAGCTTGTGATTAATCTGTGCAGGGGCAAATATAGGGGGAAAGGTTAGGAGAATTCCAAGGGCCCCTGGCTGACAGGGGCCCTTGGAATTGGTACAAGAAAGAATAATAATACAAAAAAAAGAATAAAAAATTATTAAACCATCATCATTGAGTAAATATTTCAAATATAGTAAAAAAAATTAATGATCTCTCTTTTACTTGTTTTTGGCAGTAAAAGTTAAATATCCCCACTGACCAAAAAGTAAACATCCGTATTGACCGAACCCCCCCTGTATCTGCAGGAAATGGTTTGATCCTGCCTGAGGCGCTTATCAGTGAAGGTGTTTAGTTGCAGTCAGTAGATGCGCCAGAACTACAGTGATCACAGTGTTACTTAGATCAAAATCTGGTTTTCTTAAAAGGAAAGAGAGGAAAGACAAAGGAACTCAATCTGTGACCCAGTGGTTCACCAGTAAAGGTGGGAGCCTTCAGTCTGTGAGTGTATTAACCTGTCGGCTTAATGTCCAGAGTGAAATAAGCTAGCTAGCTACAGACTAGTGTTAGCCTACATGTCATCAACGTTTAATCAGTGCTGGGAAACGTTTAGCAGGATATTCATATTAAATCATTGTCCCTGCTCCTTTCAGCAGACTTAACAACAGCTGAGTCAGCAGCCAGTCTGCCCACACCTGTCCCAGTCTGCCCACACCTGTCCCAGTCTGCCCACACCTGTCCCAGTCTGCCCACACCTGTCCCAGTCTGCGCACACCTGTCCCAGTCTGCGCACACCTGTCCCAGTCTGCCCACACCTGTCCCAGTCTGCCCACACCTGTCCCAGTCTGCCCACACCTGTCCCAGTCTGCGCACACCTGTCCCAGTCTGCGTACACCTGTCCCAGTCTGCCCACACCTGTCGCAGGCAGTCTGTGGGGAGTTCTGTCTCTCTTGATGTTTTTACCATTAAAAAAAGAAAATGAAATATTTATTAATGACAGAAAGTCAAACACAAATTATTTTCTTACATAACGATCAATGACCAAATAAACATGGCGTTCAAACGATACGTCAAGTGCATCATCATCATCATCATCATCATCATCATCATCATCATCATCCATCATCACCATCACCATCATCACCATCATCACCATCAGCAGCAGCAGCAGCTGACTGTCAGCCCCTATAGAATAAAAATAGCCATAATCCATATTTTTTTCAGATAGATTTTCATGTATTAAAAACAGTTCTGAAATAAAAAAGAGCATATATATGTGTATATATATAATATAGTTCAAATTCAGCTATCACTAAAGTAGAGTGTGTGGTCAGTAGTTTGGGACTCTCACCTTCCTGCTCTGCAGGAGGAACAGCAATACAACTATCAATACAATCAGATAAGTGTTTATACTTTCTGGAAATTAAAAGATTAAATCGCAACGACCATATAGCCTCATATATGTATTTTTTCACCCCAAATCCAAAGCCTGTCCTGACCTGTGAGTCTGCAGCTGTGGAGATAAATTAACCTGCATGCAGGACGACAAGGGAGACAGTGAGCAGTAACCAAGTAACTGTCATGTTGTTCTTTTCACAAATGATAGTCACAAATATCATTAAAATGCAGTTTTATATAAAACTGTAAGCCGTCCTATACAAGGGCCCAGTTAGATTTCTTTTCATGGGGCCCAAAATCCCTTCCAGCGCCCCTGAATCTGTGTTGACATGAACAGCTGTTTGAATGTTGAGCTGATGTTTGGATGATGTCTGTAGAAGCTGTGATGATGATCCACAATAACACAATGACAAAGTCACTCCACTCATTTTAGAGAGAAAAGCTCATTGATTAAGACAAAGTGACGTTGAGCTGCACGTTTCAACCTGAACACATCTGATTGGATTATAAATGGATGTTTATCTCCATCATGTATTCTTTATTCAGATTGAGGCGCTGCAGGTTGACAAAGACCAGCTGTGATTATCTGGCCTCAGCTCTGAAGTCCAACCCCTCCCATCTGAGAGAGCTGGACCTGAGAGACAACAACCTGAGTGAAGGAGTGAAGCTGCTGTCTGATCTGAAGGAGAGTCCACAACTTAGACTGGAGACAGATACCAGCTGTGTCCTTCAGTGAAACCTGTGAGCTTCACTCCAACACGTTAACATGAAGCTGAAAGGAAGCTGGCTACATTACACAGCCGCTCCACTTGTGGTCTGAACAGGACTGAAGTCCTGCTTCAGTAAAAGACTGAAAGTATCTGATATTAAATGTTCTTCAAAGTAAACTTTACACATATGTGTGTATAAACTGTGAGCTGTGGGTCGACCCATCACTGCATCTGATTTTCAGCATCGTTATCATTATTGGAGTCACTGTTTGTGTTTTTAACATCCAATGTTCAATAAAATAAATGTATATAAAAATGATTTACTTTTGTCTCTGATGCAGCATGTAATCTTTAAAGTAACTTGTAACTAAAGTTATCACAACAATGTAGTGGAGTGGAAGTAAAAAGTATCAGAAAATAGAAATACTCAGGTAAAATATAAGTACCTCAACATTGTACTGTAACATTTTTAAAATACTTAAAGTAAAACTTGATACATTAATTAAGAACTTTAACTGCCATAAAGTACTTTGATACTTTAATACCTAAGTATCAAATTACTTTGATATTTACTAATCATTAATATTATTCCATGTAATCTTTGAAAAGTAACGCTGTTTGTGGATCCTGTGAGGTCCGAGCCCGTCAGCCGCCTGAGTGGTACTGCTCATGTGCAACAATCAGAGATAGGAGAGAAGACAGATGTCTCACTCCTCAGCAGCTTCAGCGATGTGTTTAATTCAGAATATTATCAATGAAAACTTTTTAAAACAAGTCGTCTAGAAGTGTTGTGATGAGTGTCGCTCAGTTTCCACGCTCTCATACAGCTAACAACGACTAGAACAAGTAGCAGAAAGGTCACCTGACTGATCTGACTGCAGAGTCCCTGAAGCGGCTGCAGGTGTGCTGCTGAGGCTGCTCACACAGGTGAGTCCCATCAGGTGAGTGAGTGGAGCTCTGAGGCCCAGATGGTCTCCTGACTGTTGGGTGGGAAGTTCCAACATCTGGTTTCATGTTTCTGTGTAACTAAACAGTTAATGACATAAC
Source organism: Diplodus puntazzo (assembly GCA_963678695.2). Taxonomy (NCBI): domain Eukaryota; kingdom Metazoa; phylum Chordata; class Actinopteri; order Spariformes; family Sparidae; genus Diplodus; species Diplodus puntazzo. The sequence continues at coordinate 855,119 of OZ023175.1, forward strand.
TGAGATGAGTGAAGGTGTTGGTGTTCTGGTTCTGACCCACTGATGTCTGATCCAAAATAATGTGACACCAGTACTGTTGGATGTTTCTTTCACTTGTACAAAACAGAAAGTGTGTGTTCCTCCACACCAGCTCAGCTCAGCTCAGGTACTCCTACAGCCAGGAAACTGGGGCGTCTGTGGTTCAGGGGTAGGGCCAGCGTATCGGAAGGTCGCTGGTTCGATTCCCCTGGTCTGCATATCGAAGTTTCCTGAGACAAGACACTGAACCCCAAATATGAATGTATGAAAAGTTGCTGACAGATGCCCTGAATATAAATTACTTTGATACTCGAGTTCTTTTGTATTTACTATCAGCTGCTTTAAGACTTTTTCTCGATTATGACTCTCAGGTACTGAGTAACTCATTCAGCAGTAATCGATGATTAAATCAGTTCTTCTTGTAAGAAACCTGATGAGTCCAAACCAGAGCTATGATGCATTCAGGAACACACAGCAGTTTATTTGAAACAAAGTGGGACACACCTGATGAAGGTGATCTGACGGCCTTCAGATGTTAATTTATAACCTTTAACATGAGTAAAGTTTATTTAATACGTCATGAAGGAAAACAACGTTTGATCAAACTGAGCATTAACAACAAACTTCAGAAGGACCCAGTTGTAGATGTTTTCTTGTTGAGTCTCATCCAGCTCCTCAAATACTGACGCTTTGGCCCGATCGACCAATCCAGAGTCAGTATGTGACGAGTTGGGATGAGACTCAACAATCAGCCATCGTTCAGTTGGACCTTTAACAGCCGGTGAAGTCGTGTCATTATGTCACGGTGAACAGGTCGTCTTTACATCCCAGAGTTCTACAGTGAGTGTTTGACGGCGTGGACGCCCTCGATGACGGTGTGGCGTCTCTTGTTGTCCAGTGGAGTGGTGGTGGTCGGCGCCGGGCTCACGGCGAGCAGAGCGCGGGGTCCGTCGAGGGCGCTGTCGCTGACCGTGATGCCGTCCAGGTGCTGACGCAGCAGAAGTCTGAGCTGCTGGTTCTCTCTGGTCAGGTCGTGTTTGTGTTTCTTGAGAGCTTCTCGCTGCAGCACGCCGGAGTTGATGCTCCTCGTCACCTGCTGCAGCTCCGGGAACGCTGGCGCCCCCTACAGGTGGAAACACAGATCAGTGAGGACGACACACCTGCTGCTCACCTGCTTCTGTCTGCTTGTTTCAACTGTTCTCTCTTTGTTGCTGCTCGGGACGCTTTACCAACCCAACATGTGTCTGTTTGACGTCCTGGGAATGAGACTCAACAATCAGCTGTCTTTGTGGTGCGTTCAGGAACAGCTGGGACAAATCCTACTGATTCTACCTTTAACTTTAATAGTCTTTGAATTCTATTAATATGACGTGAGCTTCAGTTAGCTTTGAGCACAAATGTCCTTCAGAGGGAGACTTTTTACTCTGAGACTCTGAGTACATGTCAGAGCCTGTAATCTATTACTTTACTGGAGGAAACAGGCTGGATCAGTACTTTAACTTTTTACCAGCATCTGTTTTTACATGAGTACCTGAACGTCACCTGGAGGACAGACTGTGAGGACTTTGTACTAATCTGTGTATTTTTGTCTCAACTCATAAATTAGTTGTTTGGTCTCTAAAATGTGATAAAAACATGTTGATCAGTGTTTCAACAACAGCACAAAGATCTTCAGTTTACTGTCACAGAAGACAGAAACCACAAAATATTCACGTTTACACGCTGACATCACAGAATGGAGAGTTTTTGTTCATAACAAATTATTCAAACTAATCTATCGTTAAAATATCACCCTCACCGTTGAATCACTGCAGCTCTGATCACGTCCTACCTCTGCTGGCTCGTACGTCTCTGTTCTATGATCCTCTGCAGAGAACAATGCTGAGACGTTCCTCTGCCTGTTCTCCAGCTTCTGACACATGTCCGCCACGTTCAGAACCTTCTCCCCCTGCAGCCCACAGAGAGACGAGGTGAACGAGAGCAGAGAGCAGACAGCTGACAGCAAACAGAGGAGAGGCTTCACCTTGGTGATGACGGCCTCCAGTCTCTTGGTGGCGCTGTGGCCCTGCACGGAGAGGTCGATGAGCTGTTTCCTCGCCGCCTTCTGAGTCCGAGTCAGCTGCTCCCGGAGCTCCAGAGTCTTTCTTTTCATCTGGTCTCTGGCGGCCGTCAGGTCCTGCTCCACCAGCTGGTTCTTCTTCTTTCTGGTGTTCAGCCTGTCCCTCAGCTGGATGACAAGATCCTGACAGAAGAAGGAAACAAGATGGAGGTTACGATTAGAAACCAAACCTGCGTTACATCATGCTATGCATGTATCTGCCACGTTGCAGATACATTTGTGGATGCATCTTAAAACCAGATCATGGATTGAGCAGCTCCACCGACCTGCAGACTCTTGACGTTCCTCATGTCTGCGTTGGTCTTCTGGATGAGTCGTTGGTTGTTGGCGATCAGATCATCGACCTTCTTAGCTTCGTCACTGCAGATCTGCACGAGCTCCTGGTTCTGGAGGTTCTTCTCCTCCAGCTTGTGCTCGTTCTCCTGGACCAGAGCAGCTACCTGTCCACAGAGAGGAGACAGGAGACACACCTGTCTGTTAGACACCTGCACGTCAGCCTGGAGGAGCAGAGGGAGCTGCTTCTGTCAGATACCCTGTCGTCGTGAGCGCTCTCGTACGCCGCGATGCTGTCTTTGTACAGCGTGTGGATCTCGTCCATCGCCACTTTGTGTTGCTGCTCTAAAGAGAACATGGCGTCCTCCAGATCAGCTCGCTGCTGCAGACGGCTCGCCTGCGTCTGTTTCCTGAAACACAGATTACAGATCAGCATGCAGCAAGTGATGCTAACTGAGGATTTTAGTGACAGCACCACTTTTTCTTCCTCTTGTAAAGAAGGATGTGAATCTGGATCTAAATGTCCACCATCATCACGTCAGAGTAATGAATACAGACGACCGCCACCTGCTGGTGTGGAGAGTTTTCCTTTTTCATGGTGCGTTCAGATCAACCGTGAAGAAAACTTTCTGTCACGTCATGATGTGAGTGTGAACGTCAGCGCTGATACTTTCAGACACAACGTCACCAGAAATCCTCGACTGAGTTCAGTGTTTTCAACTCTGCACATAAACACGAGTTTGTGCCTTTTTGAGTCGTTGTAATCAAGACGCTTGAATGATTTGCCTCATGGTTGTTCTGGAGAACGTACGAGCTGGTTGATTATCAGCTGTTGTCTTTGTGGTGCGTTCAAGTGCAGCTTTTTGCCGGAGACACAGAGACATGTGTTGGTTTGGTGAGTCTGGACTCTAAAACTCGTGATGGACAGTTTTTCGACACAGCAGAACCAGATTTCCTCTTTTGTATTCAACACATTCTTGTCAACCTGGTTCCTACATTACCCACAATGCAGGTGTGCTACAGAGGTCTGCTCAGCTGACTTCTCTACACACCAACACATTGTTTCCATTTCAAACTTGAACCTTCAAGTCGAGGCAGTCTGAGCCTTCACGCGGCTCCTCTGGACACTGAAGGGTTAATGTTACTTTAAACATGGAAACAGACGGATCACTGGAGTGTTTAACCATCAGTGTGTCGGTGGTTCTGGTGCTGCTGTAACGGGCCCTGCGGTCCGTCTGTAGGTGGCGCTGTGGAGCCTCACACTGACCTGTCAGAGCTGAACATGGAGCTGAGGTGCTGCAGGCCGTTCTCCCACTGCTGCTGCACAAACATCAGCCGTTTGTCTCGCTGAGCCCGCAGACGCTCCAAATGCTGCAGGTGAACCCGCCGCACCTGAGCCGACTGACGCTCCGCCTCCTGCAGGTCGCCCTCCAGACTCTGCAGCACAGACAAACAGGAAGTCAGACGTGTTGATGTCCAGCATGAAGAATCAGAAGGGGGAGCTGATCGTTCACCCTGATGATGCTGTCCAGGGCGTCCAGGCGTCTCTCAAACGTCTGGCTGAGCACCGCGACGTCTTCACGCAGCTCGGCGGTCCGAGTCTGACGCAGGATCGACCTCCAGCCTTCGTTCAGCTTCAGCAGGTTCACCGCCGTGTTCCGCTCCTCCCTCTGCAGCTTGTCCTGGTGTCAAACACACAGAACCACAGAAAATACTGATTTGTACGACGGAGTATTAAGGCCAGACTAAGAGAAAAAAAAATATTGTTGTTTGAATTACAAGAATAGAGTCATAATATTACGAGAATAAAGTAGCCACTTTATGAGAACTCTTACAGAAAGAGCAGTCTTCCCCCTGCGTTAAAATGAGGAATGTTGAGCATCTTGTGAAGTTATACTTTGGTATCGGTTTCACAGATAAGGAAATACTTAATCTTCTGGCACATCAGCATCAAATTATCATCAGTATCATCAGGACTTTGAAACGATTGTGCAAACGACTGTATTTCAAAGAAAGAACTCTATCTAAAGCTTTTTTCTCATTGAAACAATTTTTTTTCTTGTGTTATAATTACATTATTCTCATATTATTAAGACTTTATTCTGGTAATATTATGGCTTTATTCTTGTAATTTCTTTTATTCTTTCCTCTTGGTATGGCCCTAATACCTAATACTAATATATATTTGGTTCTGGTTTTGGTTGGATAGTTTATTGGCTTCATGCACTAGTATAAAAAACTTAATTTTAGTTTGAAAGAGCAACATTTTATTCTGAAAATTTGGTGAGAAATTACACAAAACATTGAAACTTTAGATTCTTCATGAAACTAACAGTGTTTAAAATGTCAGAGTGTTGAAGCCACAGTTACATTTAAACTACTGAAAGCAGTTAAAGTGTCAGTTAATGTTGATCAATTAATTTCTTCATGTAAATAAAAGTGATTGAAAACAGTTGAACTGCTGCTTGAATCTGAATGAGCCGTTCAAACTGAGCAGACTGTCAGCTGAGTCGGACATGAACGCCGGTCGATGAGATGACAGCCGAGCTGTTCACCTGTCGGCTCACCTGGAGACGCACATCTCCACCTGAGTTACCTTCAGGAACTGTGTGAGGATCTCCTCTTTCTGCTTGGCCATCTCCTCCTCCGCCTGCGCTTTCTGCTGCAGGTACAGCAGCTTCTCCTCCTCCGTCTTTCCTCCACCTTTACCTCCACCTTTCTTCGCTTTCTTCGGCATGATTCCTCCTCTTCTTCCTCACTCTGCTGCTTTATATCCGACCACAGAACACCTGAGTTGAGTTGTTAAGATTAATACTTTCACAAAACTCCACACAATAACCCACAAAGAGAAAACATTTAAGAATATCTTAATAAGAGGGAGATTTTACATAAAATATAAGAAATGTCTCAATTTTCTTAGTAAAAAACACATTTTTCAGTCAAAAACTAGTTAAAATAAAGTTTTCAGCCTCTGAATTGATCTGATGCATCTTGTTTGCTGTGATTGATGATGAAATATCTAAAAATGACCAAAAACTAAATCTGAACTCGGTTTAAAACATCACGATGAAACGTACAAACTAAATATTATAATTACACATTTTAAAGCTTTACATGAACATTTTCTATTTACTGAACTGTGGACCCGGAAATATTTTCCTGTTTGATGAATCTCTGGTTTCAGTGATGACACCTGAAGGGTCCATACGTCACCAGGTGAGAGCAGCAGGTAACATATCAGACTCACATGTTCTTTATGACGTACACAGGTATACAGACATACCGCAGAGTGACGTCAGTTTCGAGCTCAGCTGCCCGTAGACCAACATTAAGAGCTAATGCTAATGTAGCCACCGTGAGCTAGCTACAGTAGCGAGTCTTTTTGATGTTCATATTTAAATTACCGACAGGAGATTAAACAACGACCACGTGACGTCATCAGACACGAAGCAGTTTCCGTGTGAAACACCTGAGAGCGTCTGAAACTCACCTGCACACCGGAGAGAAGCCGAGCCGAGAGACGGACACGATGTTTGTGTTCGTCTCCACGGCAACGGCTCAACGGACGAGCCGCCATGTTGGATCCACACCGACTCTGTGCATCCGCCATGTTGGGTCCAAACCACCTTTAAAGTATTCTTACTCAATCAGATTAAAATGGATTGATTACGTTTTTTTAAATTTATATTCACAAATGTATTTTTTAGTTTTGAAGGTGGTGAACTGTCATGGCGTCTAAACATGATGTGAAGATTGTTTTTTAAATATTAAAAAAAGCTTTAAAACAAGAAGTTCCTTCAGACTGTCTGATTACACCTGATGATCACGTACTGTTGATTAAATTCATCAAATACAAGTTTGCATCACAGTTTTTTATTTTCTACTTGTAGAAATATGATTCATTTAAAACTTAATATTAATAAATAAAGATGGATATAGATACAATGTGTATATCTATAGAGAAAGATAAAGCTTTACATTAATAAAAATATGGAGCCTGTGACAAATGACAGATAAAAAAGACATTAGTACACAATATAATGAAGGATAATAAGAGTTAAGCCAGATATTTGATAACGTCTCAGTGCATCTGAACCTCCGACAGTTTCGTCTCTTCACTGTTTCTGCTGTAAAACTCATTTTGTTCTCTGTGTTCTGCAGTTTGGACCAGACGGCTCCACGTTCCCGTCTCACTGATCAGCTGCAGTCGGATGAAGACGGCGATGACAAGGTGTAAAAATAACTACTCTTTATTGAGAGACAAGGAAAACAGGTAATAAATACAGAAAACAGACAGAATCAGCATTAAACATCCAGATCGTATAGAAGGTTTAATTTACACAATGTTTTCTGTCTACAACAGCACCTCGACTCAAAGAGCCAGCAGCTCATTTAGACTCAAAGCATCCATCAGTTCATTTCTACAAAAAGCAACTTTAAGACAAATGAAACATATTTTTCCAAAGTTGAAAAGAAAAAGAGAATCTCACTCATGCATAATGAAGTATTGAACTGTGTGGAGACGCTGAAACAAAGAGCCGGGAAACGTTTCAGTGACGTGTGCTGAGACAACGAGCCTCCGTCACAGACGTCTGTGTGGAACAGCCGTCCAGAATCTATTATTGATCGATTGTTATTGATTCACTGGGATCAGAAGAAGAAACTTCAGCTGTGAATCAAAGTATTTTAAGTCGTCTTCATGGGTAAATTCTGCAGCTCTGAATTCTTTTGAAAAACAATAAAATGTGACGTTGACAACAGTTATTCGAGTTCTGACTTAGAATCTTATAATTACAGTGTTTTTATCACTGGTTAGTATCTCGATCACAGCATCTTTATTTTATAATTACAAGATCTGAATCTCATAATGACAAAACTGTTTTCTTAATATTTCCTGTGACTGTTGGCTCTGATCTGCAGTTTGTTTGTCCGGTCGGGTTGATTCGTGTTTATCTCATTCTGATGTGAATTAGCTTCCTTAGCTTCAGATGAACTCTGCAGGACAAAGCGTCTCTGCCTCAGCCAATCACACAAGAGCTGATTCCAGCTCCTTTTAAGTGAAACTGAATTAAACTGAGCTACAAAATGTGACACTGGATGTTGACTGTAGTTTTTATTGTACATCAGCTGATCTGAGGATGAAACTCAGTGACAGGATTGTTTTATTGACGTCTCCTTCATTAAATAGAAAGAAAGGCTTTTTGGTTTATATGTGACTTTCTATGTCGTGTCTTTATATACAGGTGTGTGTTGTGTGTATCAGTACTGGTGTGTATGTGTGCGGTATATATACAGTGTGTGCTTCTAACTCTGTGAAAACATGTTGTCAGGTTTTAACTTTAAAGGCTGTTTGAAAGTTCAGACTGAGTTGTGCAGAAGTGCAAACGCGTCCTCTCACGCCTGGAGGACGTTTCTCTACCTGTGAAGTCGTCCGGCTGTTCAGACTTTAAGTTTTGTGTTACGGTCGTCATCACAGGTACAGAAGAACACTCGTGACCTCAGTTGTTCTCTGTGAAGTCTCGGCAGACGCCTCGGACCAGCGGCGGGACGAAGTCGGCGAGGCCGGTGAACTCTCTGGTGAAGAAGGTGTGGCTGTCCTTCGGCTCCGACGCCATCGCTCTGAGGTCATCCAGGGGAGCCCAGGCCACGCCCACCGAGAACATGGTGATGCCTGGTGGTTTGAAGGAGATGCAGGTTTTAGAAGGAACCAACACAAACTGTTTGTGTTTTCTTCATTCGAACACGCACCTTGTTTCTGTGCAGCTGCTGCCGGGCGCACGACGTCGTCGTATGATTGGCCGTCTGTCACAACAATGAGGAAGTTGCGGCCCGGTCCCGTTCGCCTGGTGGAGAAAATGACCATGAACAGAACTGTCTCGGACCTCCAGACAAACGTCTTCCAGCAGTTAGTCTGACGCTGTTTCTCCAGTGAGACATATTAAAGATTCAAATGTTCGTTTTCAGACGGAGAAGAAACAAATTATAAGACTTGATTTTACAGCTTCTCACGTTTCATGATTACCTCACACCAACATGTTCAGGTGACGCGCTCCGGGTGGCGTCACCTGAACATGTTGGTGTGAGTCGTCGTTACCTGAACAGGTTCTGGGTGGCGTAGCTGATGGCTCCTCCTGTGGCCGTTCCTCCGCTCATGTAGGAGATCCTCTTCAGAGCGTTGATGGCGTCGTCCTTGGTGGAGTGCTCGTACAGGCCGAACTCCAGTCTCTGATCGTAGGTGAACTGCACCGCACCTGAACACCCAGCACACAGTCAGTCAGCCAATCAGCTCGTCAATCAGTCAATCAAATGATTGTGATGGCGTGGAGCTGACCGATGCGAGCGCCCACGTCTGAGATGTCAAAGCTTCTGGCGATTCCTGCGAGGAAGTCCAGGACCAGCTGGAAGTTTCCGTCTCCGACGCTGGATGAGCCGTCGATGAGGAACCCGATGTTTACAGAGTTGTAGCAGGTTTTACCTTCAAAACACATTTTCTCAGCTGCACTCGACTTTTCACTACCATGAATGAAACTACACAGACGACATGCGGTGAGGTGACGTGTTGTGTTTGTGTCTTACTGCAGAGCAAGCTGTCCAGCGCACACAGTCTCTGACTGAGAGGTTTGACATGCTTGGTGGTGCTGAACCAGCTGGGGATGGAATACGTGAAGAAACCGTTGTCTTTACACACCGCCTGCAGGAGGAAGAGGAGGAAGAGGAGGAGACGTCTGTCGTCATGGAAACATGTCGAAGATCAAAACCTTCAGCTGAACTTTAATAACTGATACAGAATGTGGACACGGCGCCGACCTTCCTCGTGAAGTCTTTGTCTCGCACCATGCTGAGCTCCTCCGGCGCCGGTTTGGCCACCGACACCAGGAACACGTTGATGCCAGACTCTCTGGCCAACATGGCCGCCTGCTCCAGGTCGTCAGACGGCCAGCCATCAATCAGCACCATCATCACCCGCGGGTGGCCTCGCCTCCCCCCGTTCTCCTGGGTGAAGAAGCTCTCCGCCGTGTGCATGATGGCTTTACCTGCAGCGGGACAAGAAACCAGTCAGACGTGTTCATTCAGCGCTAACATCATTAACATGTTCCAAAGGCTCATGGGAAGTGTAGTTGATGGATGTTAAATAATTCTTGGTTGAAGATGAGCAGGGGGACAGTGTTCGCCTGATGTTCAGGTTGTCACGATGCAAAGACTGGAAACTTCAAGACAACATTAAAATGATCCTCGATTCGTCTTTGTCGTTTAAAGTCGAGCTGCACAGGAAGTCGCTGGTTTAACACGTGACTGTCAGGCTAGAAGTCAGCTTTTGGAACGGCCTTCACAAAGTCCTGACTGGAACCCCGTCGAGAACATGTGGATCATGCTGAAGGAACCAAGAACACATTTACTGCAACTGCACAGATTCTGTCAAGAGCAGCAGTTCAAACTTCATCCAGAGGACCAGAAGCGTGTTTCAGAAGACTGATAATAAATTAAATTACTGAAGAAAATTTCATGATGTTTTTTGTGACAGTAGTTTATGTGTGTGTGTGTGTGTGTGTGTGTGTGTGTGTGTGTCTCACCTGTGTTGGTGTCTCCTCCCAGGTAGGCGAGCTCCTTGATGGCAAACAGCAGCTCTTTGGGCTGAGTGAAGTTACTCAGTAAGAACTCAATCCGGGGAGCGTCGCTGCAAACACACACACACAAACACACACATATAACATACTGACATATTTCCAATCAGCTGTGTGTGTGTGTGTGTGTGTGTGTGTGTGTGTGTGTGTGTGTGTGTGTGTGTGTGTGTGTGTGTGTGTGTGTGTGTGTGTGTGTGTGTGTCTCACCTGGCCTGGACCAGTCCTACATGTGGTCCTGTTTGTCCGACTCTCAACATGGCCGCCAGTTTGGCAACAAAGTTCTTCTGCAGGTTGAACCGTCGCTGCCCGATGTTGTTACTGCTGTCGATCACCATGGCGATGTCCATCTGACAGTCTGTGCACACACACACACACACACACACACACACACACACACACACACTGTTCACATCCTTACTGTAAATGTACTTTCTGACTTACTCTCCTTATCTTGACCGTTAACGCACCTTTGTTTCCGCCGGTTGGAGGTTTCTTGGCTGACGTCTTCTTCATTGGTTTCTTTGCTGCAACACAAACACACAGAGGTCATCGTCTCACAGCCGTCTGGTGGAAACATCACACTCCTTCAGGAGAAGAAGACGACTGACCGCAGCAGGAAGCGTCTGTTTGTTTCCCTCTGGCTCGCTGAGCTGGAGCCTCTAAACGCGCCTGCTATTCAAATAAAGCCTCAGATAGAAGCATGAAGATGAAGATGAAGGACGGATCTGTACTTTAACCTCAGAACGACACTGTCACAGCACAGATCTCCTCCAGATGTTTCTGCTGAGCTGCGTTTCTGAACCTCTGTTGAACCATCATCACAAAACATTCATAGTAAAAGTTAAAATGCTTCTTGAGCTCGATGTGGTTTTAAATCTTAAATCTTTCAGCTCATTAACAATCAGAAGATGGTAAACATGGACTGGGTGGAGTTAATCACTGAGAACAGTCTCACTGCTAACGAGAGCAGGATTAATAAAGCTGTGACTGAGAACAGCTGCTGGACTGATGGAATCCATCCAGACCACAGCTGAATGTGGAGGAAGTGACGAGTTCATCACCAGCAGGTCAGAAAACAGGAAGCAAATCTAATGTTCTAATAAAGGCCCGGTCCAGATGTCATTCAGAGCTTCAGTATTTACAGTGAGTTACAGTGAGCTGCAGCATCAGGCCTGCAGGGTTACTGACCTGGTTGTGCAGCTGCAGGCAGAGCCGTGGTGCTGGTGTCACTGGTCAACTCCAGAGGAACATTAACCGGTTCTGGACACACACACACACACACACACACACACACACACACACACACACAATGTAAGGACCGTTTAAAGCCGTGGTCCGGTAAAGAGCCGCTGTGGCTGCAGGTTTTCACTCCAACCAAGCAAGAACACACCTGGTCCAACAAATCAACTGTGTAAAGACACTTCAGTTGATTGAATAAGGCGAGTCAGGTGTGTTCTTGCTCAGTTGGAGTGAAAACCTGCAGCCACAGCGTCACTTTACCGGGTCAGTTTGAGACCGCTGGTTTAAAGCCATAAACAATGACTCTATCTGCCCACCAGGAGGCAGCAGAGCTGAGACACTGATTGTTCTGGTTAATAATCCAGTTCAGATGTAACAGACAAGCTTCAGCCATCTTTAATATATTCCTTTAATTTAAAAAAAGTTTCATCTGTGGACACAAACTGAATAATGTTCAGGATTAGTAACATTAATATCTGTGTCAGCGGAGCGTTACAGAGGCTGAACGTTAAATAAACTCTTAAAGCTGAGTGAACTGTGTTTCAGCCTGCAGGGGGCAGCAGAGCTCCACAACCAGCTGCAGCTTCAACTACAACGTCTGCTGGAAGATACAGAAGAAGAAGTCTGAGCTGTGAGGAGCTGTTTGCTTTTTGAGCAAAATTCTGGTTCTGAAGTTAATAAATTAATTTTTTGTCTCAATTTTAAAGCAAATGAACAAAAAAGCATCCAGAAAAACAGAAAGTTAAAGTGAAGAAGACGGTGAGATTCTGATGGAAGCTCCAGTGGAGTCGTGACAGAAACACGTCATGTGATTTTATGATTAATCGATTTGTTGATTGATCTATAAGTTATAAAGAATAAATCAGATGAATGACAGAAACGGCTCCACCTACTGCTGAGGCTGAAGGAGGCGGTCCAGCGGGTCAGCGCCTGGGATTGGATGCCGTTGGAGTACGAGCTCACGTAGTTGATTTGTCCCTTCTGCTTGTGAACTCGGACCGGACCTCCAGACGGACCGAGCACCCCCCTGAAGAACCAAGACCCAAACAGGAAACAGTTATCGTCTGGCAGTGAAAAATCAGTAATAACTGATCAATACACAGACGTGTGTGTAAACTGTGAGTCAGCTGATCAACACCATCACTTTTAAACTCTAATGTAGTTCATGAGATGAGTGGATGAAGTCTCTGATCTCTGCTGGTCTGATCTGGATCAGAACACAGTCCGTCTAAACCAAAGTGACGGATCTGAACCTCGTTGTGGCTCCGCACTGATCTGGATCTGTGAGAACAGGACGGTTCTGGTTCAGAGCGGTTTAAAAACCAGACTCAGACTTCAGACAGAGACGTGTGAGACAGAAACAGACGGCTGCAGAGGAGATGTGGAGGATGGAGTCGGAGTTCTCCTCTCGGGGGCCCGCGGGCCTCTGCAGAGGAGGAGGAGGTCGTTCAGGGTTGAAGGATTAATCCTCGGCTGCTGCACATTCCTTCATGGTGTTGGTGTTTGTTGAGGTTCAGCAGACAGCAGGACTCACGCTGCTCATTATTATGTCACGTCTGCAGCTGGTAGCACAACAGTGTTGGTCCACGTGTCTGTGAAGCTCGACCCAACCACACCAGAACAACTCCAACCAAACCTCCACACCTTCGGTCAGAACCTGAAGTCAGACCTGGATGTGGAGGAGACCAGCGAGCGAGGACGGACCGCAGGTGTCTCACCTGTGGACAGCAGCTCCGCAGACGGCGGAGACGGAGGCGTAGATCCCCGTCCCGAACACGGGCACTCTGCCCCGGGCGCAGTCCGGAGGACACAGAACCAGCACGCTGTTCTCCGTCAGCTCAGCTCCGCGGGTCGCACAGGTCACCGGGAACGCCACTGATCAACACACAACAGCAGCGTTAACCATCCACAGGAAATACAGTAAAGAGCAAAAGTTTCCAATAAGAATCAGAAACATCTTTTCATATGTTGGACCAGAAAACCCAACGCAAACGTTCCTGTTAATATTTCAGGCTGAAGCTCAACTCACAGTTTGATGTTCATGGTAATAACACTGAAGTTTATTAAATAATTTACACCACATCACCAGACTCCATTAACAAATCATGTGATTTAACGAGTCTGATGAAGTCTGACCTGCCGACACTCAGCAGCTGTTTGAACACACAGTTTAAAACACTTCATGTCAGTTCTACACATAGTAATAAAACAGGCTTCCTGGGGAAATCATCACCAGACTCCCTTAAGAAAAGGCTTCATTTAGTGAGTTAAAGAGAAACTGTATAAACGTGATGGACGGGCTGACTCTCCATCCGTCAATGATGACTCTCAATTATGATACTTAATAAACTAAAACTAATTTACAGCTCACTGTAGAATAAACTAAGAGTCTTCATTAGCGACGAGCTCGCAGGACGCAGATTTAGAATTTAAATTATTGCCACAGTCAAATGTTTCAGCAGGTTTTGCTGCTGGTAACTTTTAAGTGATACATTTATAGTTTATAAAACAAAGAAATGTAAAAAAAAAAAGGATAAAAGTGACTCACACTGGGAGAAATGAAGAGGATTTATGAGCGAGGGTAAAACGGTTTACTGTTACATAACAGTATTCATGAGAGACGGTAATTCATTGAAATAGAGTCAGAAAAACAAATGTGCTCTGTGAGCGACGGACGCAGGATGAAAGGAGCGATTCATCTGGATCGTCTATCAGAGAGAACCGGCCTTATTTTAAACCTCAGACATTTTCATGGTTCAGGATCAACATCAACACGGAAAGAAGTTCTGAGGACGAGTCACACGGGGAGGTTTAAGGTTACTGCTGCCGTCCACACAGCGACAGAAATAATCCATCAAAGAGGAGAAGAAGAAGGAGAGGAAGAGAGAAGGAAGGAAGAAGGAGAGGAAGAAGAAGAAGAAGAAGAAGAGAGAAGGAAGGAAGAAGATGAAAAAGAAAAAGAGGAGAAAGTAGAAGAAGAAGAAGAAGAAGAAGAAGAAGAAGGAGAAGAACAAGAAGAAGAAGAGAGGAGAAGAAGAAGAAGAAGAAGAAGAAGAAGAGGAAGAAGAAGAAGACAAGAAGAGAGAAGGAGAAGAAGAAGAAGAGGAAGACAAGAAGAGAGAAGGAGAAGAAGAAGAAGAAGACAAGGAAGAGGAAGATGATGAGAAGGAAGAAGAAGAAGAAGTGTTCTTCTTGGTATCCAATAAGCCACAGATGAAAGTAGAAAACGACACCGCTGCAGTCAGTGTTGGACAGAACCAGAACCTCTGCTGGGTTCTGGCTGGATGAACTCTGCAGCACTAACAGAACTTCACACTTTGGTCTCAGTTTTCATAAATACTTCCTGGATTCCTCAACAGTCACACTGACTGTACATGAACTGTCAGCAAGATGTTATTATGTTATTTTATTATATTATTAATGAAAAAGAATCAAACTTTGACCTGTTAGAACATTTGAAAGGTTTGAACTGGAGTTTAAATTAGTTTGGAGAAAATTTAAACATAAACCAGAAGTGAACCAGGTAGACAGACAGACAGGTGACACTGACCGCTGGACTGTGAGCCGATCGTGGAGGACGTCAGGAACAACAGGCCTGCAGGGAAACACGGAGAGACAGGTCATCAGTCTGCACAGTCACTACAGCAGGTGTGCAGCTGCTCCGTGCTGATTGGCTGACGGAGAACACGACTAATAAACAGCGTACCTGTGAGAGGCAGCAGGACAGACAGCCGAGACATTCCTGAAGCACCTGGAACAGACAAACAGTCAGTAAACACGTCCATACACCTGTCCGATGAAAACCAGCCAACCGCCAACTGAGACGGTCAGTCGATCAATGAACCAGGCAGCAAACAGTCTGAACAGATTGTAAGATCATTATTAGACAAATTATGTTGTAAATGACAGTCAGTCAGTGAGAAGGAAGAAATATAAACCAGTCAGTAAACGATGATTGCTGACACACTTTTTACCTTGCTGCCACTAGAGGGCGCTCTGACTGAATATTAACATATTCCAGCTGAGAATCGTATCAAATGTGAAGTTTTGGAGCGGATTTGATTTCATGTGACGTCGAGTTTCATCAACGATAGCAGACCTCGCTAACAGACACAAAATGGCCGACTCCACCACCAACAGTTTCTGCAGGCAGTGCGAAACATACGTGTGAAGTTCATGCATGTGTGTGAAACCAGCTGCAGTGACGTCGCGCTGCCACCAGGTGGAGACGCGACCGACAGTCCTCAGCTGGTTTTCTGTCGATCGAAAATCAGAGTTAACGAGCAAAATGTTCGATGGAAACAGATTCGCTGAACAAACTGACAAACATTCGACTGACACGGCGTGAAGCAGCTTCACGGCGTCACGCTCTGCTGACGTTCATTCAAACTGTCCACAGGTTTAGATTTTTTAGTTTTACTTTCAATAGTTTGATTAAAATTTGCGTGACATCTTATCAAACGTGACGTTTGGTGCAGATTCGAACATCGACAGCAGAGATTCGTTATTTAAAGGAACTTTTCTTTTTAATAAATATGATTCAGACTTAACAAAGGAATCAAACAGTCCAGTTCAGGTCAGGACAGGAAGCTCGACACCACACGCAGAATCAAACAGGAATCACATGAACACTGATATCAGTCAACAAGTCAGGCACCGAAACAGTCAGTCGGACAAGTTATTAACTACTCTGTTCACCAACAACCAGCCGACCAGCAGTTAACTGGTTCATACACACGACACAAGATCTGAAGATGGACAAACTGGATTTAAATTAGTCACTCAAACAGCTGGTAACCAGGCAGTAAACCACTCACACTGAGGGTAAACCAGCTGGTAACCAGGCAGCAAACCAGTCACACTGAGGGTAAACCAGCTGGTAACCAGGCAGTAAACCAGTCACACAGTGGGTAAACCAGCTGGTAACCAGGCAGTAAACCAGTCACACTGAGGGTAAACCAGCTGGTAACCAGGCAGTAAACCAGTCACACTGAGGGTAGACCAGCTGGTAACCAGGCAGTAAACCAGTCACACTGAGGGTAAACCAGCTGGTAACCAGGCAGTAAACCATTCACACTGAGGGTAAACCAGCCGGTAACCAGGCAGTAAACCAGTCACACTGAGGGTAAACCAGCTGGTAACCAGGCAGTAAACCAGTCACACTGAGGGTAAACCAGCTGGTAACCAGGCAGTAAACCAGTCACACTGAGGGTAAACCAGCTGGTAACCAGGCAGTAAACCAGTCACACTGAGGGTAAACCAGCTGGTAACCAGGCAGTAAATACTTAAACAAGGTCAACCAACGTAACTATCAATTGATCAACCTACAAACAATCATTCAACCAGTCTGTAAACCAGTCAGTAGAGTAAGTACACACATGACAGAAGACTACAATGGAGAAGGCAGTTAAATCAGTAAACCAGTCAGTAAAGTAAAACACCAAGTTAGTGACAGCCGGAGCAGGAAAGAAACGGTCGGTAACAATCTGTAAACCAGTCGACCAGTTTCTGGCCAGTAAGTAAACAAAAAATGAATAAATCTGCAAACAATAATTAAACCAGCCTACCAATTATCTGTCAGTCGGTAAACCAATCAGCCAGCTGGTGAACCAGTTAGTAAGTAAAGCAGTCAGAAGTATGAGTAGGAAAGAAAACAGACATTCAGTCTATGATGACATTTTAACTGACTGCCAGTCAGAAAGTCTCTCTGGATTTAAATCAGTCGGTAAACCTTTAAATCAAAAAGTCACAAACAGTCAGTCAGACAGACAGAAAGCTTCTTACTGACTGTTTCTCCAGCAGACGTCTCTGAGGAAAACTGTTCAGACTTTATTCCCTGGAAGCAGCAGGCGGTAAACTGATGATGCTGAGCTGGTGTCGATCGCCCAGCGAGGGAGTCAGCCCTTTAAATAAGCTCTCACACACACACACACACACACCTTACAGTGTGACATCAGAGGAGGAGGTGGGAGGGGCTTCACTGACAGGTCGACCTGAGAGAGAGAGAGAGAGAGAGAGAGAGAGAGAGAGGGGGGAGAGGAACATTCATGAAATGTGACTGAATTAATTTATACTAATGATTAAGTTTGTTTAAAGTTTGTTTATCTGGTCTCTGATCAGTTTTCAAATCAGAAACGTCTCCTGGACTTTTATTTAAACTGTTTATTTGAATAAAACTTCTGCAGACGTCGACGGTGACGTTGTTGCCTCGACAACAGTCACGTTACGTTTGAGGACCGGCGGTTTATTTCTGCCGACTGAAACATTTAAAGGATCTCGTTAACACGATGGTTTGATTATTTTATGTTCTGGGTCACTTTGATGAAAATGAGAGAAAATCTGCTGCGCAGCTTGACGACCTGCTGTCTGATCGACGCTTCGAGGTTCACTGTCCGTCTCTCTTTTGTTTGACGTCGGGACGTCAGAGCGAGGAGGACGCCACGAACAGTGACGTCACAACACAGCTCACCTCGTTAACTTATCAGCGGCTCTGCAGTCTGTCTACCGTCGAGGTACAGAGCGGAACCAGGAGACCTGATGTGCCAGGGCTAGCTGTTAGCATGCTAGCTGCAGCAGACGTGTCTGCAGTCAACATTATTGTAAAACTGTGATAATTAATACCAGAATCTGAGCCCGGCTGTATGTAAGCTCAGGTCAGTAATAAACAGGTCCGACTGGGTCACAACTATAAACAGATCTCTGCATGAACACAGACTCTGAAGGCAGATGTTGGTATCAGAAGGGTTCTGGTTCCGTCAGCAGTCTGATCACTTCTGGTCTCGTGGTGATTCGGTTCTTTATGGACTCGATCTGAGATCAGCTGGAAGTCGTCTGGAGTCTCCAGTTGCTGATCGGACTTCAGACAATTAGCAACACTAAGAACAGGAAGTCCAGGCCCAGATATCCGTTATCAGAATATCCAGTCCAGAGGATCAACCATCTTGAAATGATAGTTAATGGGTCCAAGGTTTGGTTCTGTTCAGTTGTTAGGAATTCTGGTTAAACAATACTTACAGTCACCAGTCTGAGTCCTGTGATGGATCTGCCTCAGGAGGTTTGATGATGACTGACTTTGATTACCTGGAGGTGAACATGAGAGCAGAACCGGTGCTGCTGAGAGCTGAGAGGCACCAAACAGAACCAGCTTCTCTGTTTCCTGTTTGTTCGGGTCCGTCAACGAGACGACTAACCGAAGGAGGACAGACCGGAGACGACCCACGGCACAAAGGAGGACCGGACCTGTCTGAGTCACGTATCACCTGCAGCTGTTCTGCTGTCACGACATCAGTGACGCCTGCAGGTTCATCTGCACTTACAGAACCCGCAGGCCCAACTTGTACGTTCAGAATCCACGTCTGAAGGTCCAGACCCCTGAAAGTGAGTGCAGCTGGCCCGTGTGCAGTCAAAGCTTCTGCTGGGATCATATTTGACCCTGACGCCGTCTCTAACGGATCCAAAGTGCTGGAGGTGCTGAAGGCCGAGTTCCTTTGCAGGGATCAAACTACACAACAGAGTAATCGCTTAATCTGCTCACAGGCTGATTAACTGATTACAGAAATACTAAATTCTTGTTGTGATTTGGCCAACAGACACGGCCGACCCAATCAGAGCGCGCCGTCCTCCGAGGTCACAACGTCAGGTCTCTTCTTCTGTCTGCAGGGAGCGCTGCTCTGTTCTCTGACAGGTGAACAAAACTGAACACCTGAGCGCTCATTAACAGGAGCTGCTGCTCCGCCACTTTAATGAAGTCAGCTGCAGAGGTTCAACATCTGGATCAGAGCCTGGAGTCACAGAACCCGACACATTCAGGATCCAAGTTCAGTTTTAATTTAGTTACATCAGGACACAAAACCTGCAAGAATAAGTCAGAGAGGAGCCGTCTGAGAGAGCGCAGCAATAATCAACTTAAAGCTTTATTTTGAAAGGTCTGTGCAAACAGAGGAAGTGCTCAGACATCTGGACCGAGCCGAGCAGCCGCCAGAATAAAAGGTTGGTGGTTTTATTCTGCAAAACACTAATGTGTTGTTGTATAACCATATTTAGCCGCGTGCGTCAGCTGTGTTCGTGGTGACAGATGGATGTTTGTGACGAGACGTCGTGTTTTTTACGAACTGTCTCGATTTGTTCAGTCGTGTTCGAGCAACAGAACCAGGAGTTTTCGGGAGAGTCCAGATATCTGCAGCTGTGACGCTGACCTTCAGGTGCTTCAACACAAACATGATATTTTCCGAACACTAGCCACATGATGTTTGTGCCTAAACCCGACCCGACCATCAAGCCCCTCGAACTGAACGACCTCAGTAAATATGATTATTAAATCAGCTGAGTGTTGCAGTCAGACTCAGTTCTGTGCGACACGAACAAACACCTCCATGTTTCTGTTCCGGACATTTAACCTCACTGTGTCCACTCGCCGCCGCAGGACTCCTCACGTTGGCCTGGTTCTGTCACCTCGGAGGCTCCGGCTGGTGTGGAGGGCCAGGCGGAGCTCAGGGTCAGCTCGGTAACGTTACCTGTGTGCAGGTATACAGGCCGAGCAGACGGCAGCCGGCAGGAATTCAGCTTGGCCAGCTCCCAGCATGCAGCTGGTAAAATGAGAAGGGCGAAGAAAATGTCTCGGGGAGGAATGTAACCGGAGCAGAGAGAGCGATTCTGAAGGCTTTAATACAAACATACGTACGTACAGGTACAGGTAGATTAATATCAACAATGCCTGAAGTCAGATCTCTGCGTGCAGCTCAGCTCTCACTAGATTCTGATGAAAGTAACTCACTTCTTGGACCGGAACTTTCTGTTTGGGTCTCAGCAACACTGAGTCTTTTTCCTGTACTATGGAAGCTTGGGTCAGAACGGTCCTGTTGCCAGGCAGATTTGGAGCTGATTGGTATCAGGACCGTTCTGCAGCTGTGTTCTGCTGTTGTGTGGAGATATGAGTATTGGATGAATATTATATCTGAGCAGTGATTCGTTAACAGCCGCTAATGAAGCTGCAGACAGGATTCATCCAATCAGCAGTGAGCAGTCGGCTCACATTAAACTCCATTTTGCTGTAAGTTCAGCAGTTTTGCTTCTTCATGACATCATGAGGACAACGACGCCGTTTCAAGTCCCGTTTGCAAAGAAACTCTTGCAGGAGCTGTTGCATGCTGGGAAATCCTCCTGACAAACAGCAGAACTGTATCTGGTATGAACAGACAGCCGTGGTGATCTGCTGATGGACCCGGTGCAGAATCCCCTCCAGGTTCTGGGACTCGGTCTGTCCCGTCTGTCCTCAGAACATTTTGTTCTGCAGCACAGGAGCTAAACGGTCCCGCTAACAATGTGAGCCTGATGGAGGGAAGCTAATGGATCTGCTGTGTTTGTTTTCACAGACGGCCATGTTGTTATTACCTTTACATAACTCGCTCCAGCCGTTCTAATTGAATCAGGAGCAGATGTTGTGGATCTTTTATCAGATGGGCGTCCCGCGTGTCCGGGGCAGGAATGTGATCTGTGCTCGGACGCTGATCTCCCAGCGAGCTGCTGCCCACCCTGAAGCTCCTCTCAGGCTGAACCCTGCACACTTATTACCAAGTGGTCAATCTAATCACGCCTCTGATTGTGTTGTGATTATTTCTTCAGTTTAACGAACATAAAGCGTGTCAGAAACTGAAGCACAGCTCGGCCGAGACAGCGACAGGAACTATGAAGAGGAGAAGGACGGACTGTTACAGTATTTCTCTTTTAGGGTTATTCTTTGTTTTTGTGACTCGTACTTTATTTGTATTAATGTTGGAATCACTTAGAAAAACAAAGAAAGTCAAAGAATCAGATTCTCTTTCAGTGAGCTTGTGATGAGTTGAGGTAACTTTAATTAGCTGCAGCGTTTTGACGGACCTGTGATTATTTACTAATCCAGAGTCGGCAGGTGACACACGTGTGTTTTCTGCTGGAGTTTCCTGGTAAACAAACCGACCTCTTCGGCCTCCTTCCTCTTCTTCACTCGTCCTCTGGTGTCCACTGCTGCTGCCGGCTGTCCTGCAGACTCAGGATTTAGTTTTTTGGACAGGAAGAAGGAACCTGTTAGTTAAGTTTCATCACTTTCTCGCCTTCTGTCTCCCGAGCTACAGCTCAGAAATCCACCTCAATAAAATCGATGTTCGTTGGTTTATTTGTGTGTGAAATCAACGATGCAATGTTTCAGAGTTACTCAGGAATCAGTCCAACAGAGTGACTGGAACCATCAGAACAAGGAAACCTAAATGCCTAAAAGTCCATGTTTGCTTAGTTGGCGTGTCCTTGGTTTAACTTTCTGTCAACACAACTCATAAATACATCAACAGCTGAATCACAAACGCTGGACGGTCAGACTGTCCTTGAATGCATCAGCAGCTCAGTCAACAGAAACACTGCAGATCTGCTGGACTGCAGGAGTGAAACCAGCCGCTGCCTGCAGGCAGGAACCAATCAGACGGCTGGATCTGAACACAGTCTGAGCAGGTGGATCATCTTCCACCTGGATTAGTGTAAATGCTCCAAATAACTTTCCCCTGATATCAAGAGCCGCTCTCTCCTCATCACCTGAGACGATGCTTTCAGAGAGAGAAAAGCTGCCGACACCTGATCCATGTGTGTCACGGTCCAGAACAACAATCGGGTCTTTGTGCGGGCCGGACTCCACCTTATCTGTCCTGTGGAAACCTCGTATGGACAGTGTGACTGCTGAGCCGCCGCGAGCTGAAACATCAGATCAGGACGACAGATTCAAGTGTTTACATGGTCCAAAGAACACATCTGATGGTCAGCTGAGGTCAGGACGGGAGCCAATCACAGCGCTGACATTAAAGAAGGGGCGGGGCTACAAGGCTGACCACTGACGGCGTGTTGCTGCCGTCAGCGGGACGACAGCAGCAGACGTCCAGAACTCTCAGCGAACATTCCCCCAAATAAACACTCAGCTGAATAAAATCAAAGTATATAAAGTCACTTTTCCCCCTAAAAGCTCTTAATTGATGCAGGAAACTCGTCACAAACATGTAACACTTTAATATGCTGCAGTCCATTGGATCCATTATCTTAACATGTTAATTCATCTGCAGCTGAAGTTTATTCAGCTAAACTGCTTCAGTAGTTTATGAAGGGCATTAAAGAGTTTAATCCTTAAATCCTGCACACTGGACCTAATGAACGTTATTCTAAGGGACTGTGTTTCGTTGTGTAACCGTTAAATCAACATGTCTGTGTTGTGTTTCTCTGCTCTCAGGTGTTGTCTCGGCTCTGAAGCTCCTGGAAGACGTTCAGGTGAGAGACAACGGACAGGAAGACGAGTCGTGAGAGCAGACGAGCAGAAAACAAAAGAAAGTCAAACCTGACCCGGTTTGTTCCTCAGCGGGACGCCGCCGTGTCTCCACACTGTGAGAGGAACACACGATACAGTTACTGTGTCACAGGTGAAGACGTGATGCTGATATGACTGCAGAGACAGATAATAACAGATATTAACTTTACAATAATGAGTGTTGAATCAGTCCATTATAAATCTATAATTACTGAAGCATTCATGTGTTCGTCAGCTCGGTGCTGAGCAGCTGAAGGCAGTTTGACTAATTTAGTTCATCTGCTGGGTTTGAGTTTGTTTCTCCTCAGAGATCAATAAAGTTTCATCTCCGTCAGTCACATCACACCCAATCTGCAAACGGACTGAACGAAGCAAATAAATGCAGCAGAGTAAAAGTACAAGTTCTGACTCAGAGCTGCAGTGCTGCAAACCCACATCCTGCAGAACCACATCCGGCAGAACCACGTCCACGTCCTACAGAACCACATCCTGCAGAACCACATCCACATCCTGCAGAACCACGTCCACATCCTGCAGAACCACATCCACATCCTGCAGAACCACATCCTACAGAACCACGTCCACATCCTACAGAACCACATCCTGCAGAACCACATCCACATCCTGCAGAACCACATCCTATAGAACCACGTCAACATCCTACAGAACCACATCCTACAGAACCATGTCAACATCCTACAGAACCACATCCTGCAGAACCACATCCACATCCTGCAGAACCACATCCACGTCCTGCAGAACCACATCCTGCAGAACCACGTCCAGGTCCTACAGAACCACATCCTGCAGAACCACGTCAACATCCTACAGAACCACATCCTGCAGAACCACATCCACATCCTACAGAACCACATCCTGCAGAACCACGTCAACATCCTACAGAACCACATCCTGCAGAACCACGTCCACGTCCTACAAAACCACATCCTGCAGAACCACGTCCACGTCCTACAAAACCACATCCTGCAGAACCACGTCCACGTCCTACAGAACCACATCCTGCAGAACCACATCCACATCCTGCAGAACCACATCCACGTCCTGCAGAACCACATCCTGCAGAACCACGTCCAGGTCCTACAGAACCACATCCTACAGAACCATGTCAACATCCTACAGAACCACATCCTACAGAACCATGTCAACATCCTGCAGAACCACATCCACATCCTGCAGAACCACATCCTACAGAACCACATCCTACAGAACCACATCCTACAGAACCACTTCCACATCCTACAGAACCACATCCTACAGAACCACATCCTACAGAACCACATCCTACAGAATCACATCCTGCAGAACCACGTCCACGTCCTGCAGAACCACATCCTGCAGAACCACATCCTACAGAACCACATCCTACAGAACCACATCCTGCAGAACCACATCCTACAGAACCACGTCCTACAGAACCACATCCTACAGAACCACATCCTACAGAACCACATCCTGCAGAACCACTTCCACATCCTACAGAACCACATCCTACAGAACCACGTCCTGCAGAACCACATCCTGTAGAACCACGTCCACACTGTTCTTATTGAGTCCTGTGAGCCTCGTATATGGCAATACATTAACTTGAGAGCTGCAGTCTGAAGTCCTGAAATCTCACATCAGTTTGCAGTTTTCCTCATTTGGTTCCAAAGTCAGCTACATGTGTGTAATCAGCTGTGTGGTTCCACAGGCTGAACACATTTACAGGTTTCATTCATCATTAACGTCCCACAGTTTGATCCTGAAGCTCTTCATGTGTTAGAAACAGTTAGCGGTCGCTAACGAGTGTCTGAATGAGACTACAGAGGTTGTCGGGGACATTAAACGTCCTCACAGCGAACACGGAGACTCATCTACTCACTAGTCCGTCTTTACAGCCACTTTAGTTACACACTGTTCTAACTCTGACTTTACAACTTTACACTGATCAGTTTATAGAAAACCTGGATAGTAATTGTGCAGTCAGACTCTTAGTGGTGATGTGTGATCGATGACGAGCACACAGACGCAGTTTAACACTGTGACTCTTTAAATCAACACTGTAGTTACATTTCTGTCGCCTGTCGTCGGGCAGATTAACCTCTCAGGCGTCAGCCGGGTCAGAACTCATGTCTGTCCAGCTAATGAAGCAGTTTGCTCTGTAACACAAGCAGAGCTCAGCTCACACACATCTATTCATGTCTTTTGGATTTTCTGTTTGACTTTCAGAACCAGAACTAGTTTTGTTTTCATTCAATTGTTTGAGGCAAAGTTCTTGATTTCAGCAGAACAACACACGAGTCAGCACATTTTTCTCTGCGCTCTGCTCGCCGTGTGATCTTTGGACGTCCTGACGGAAGCAGATGACTCTTTTTGTCTCCGATTTGAGTTTGAGACAAAGTTATGACAGCTCGGTAATCTGAAGATGAGCTTTAACCAACGAATACAAACAAGCGGATCAGAACACAAACTGCTGAGTGGGTTTGTTGTTCAGATGATTCTGACATGAAGAAACTACAAAAACACTCAAACAGATGAAAATAAAGTGATTTAATATTTGGACCTGAGGAGTTTGGACTCCTCACAGATAATAATTCTTCATCATCACGACCTCATTCTGATACTTCACATCCAAGTCTGTGATTTATTTATTATATTTTGGTGTGAAACTAAAAGAAAATTGAGGCCGATGAAGCAGCTTCACTTCACAAGTCTTCATCAAAGTGTTTCCCTCTTTTCACAAATCTGTCCGACGATGCTCGTCAGCGTCGATCCTGCCGGAGGAACGTTCAGTGTCGAGCTGAACGTTTGTTCAGGCAGAAGAATCTTCTCCCATTTCACTCAGCAGAAATCTCAATTTTACTTTTACTGGTACGGCGTCTTTTCATACAGTTTCAGAGAATTCAGATGTTTAGTTTCTTCACAGGTTGAAGTTCTGCTGAATCATCTTTCCTGGACAGTTTCGTCTCAGTTGAGTTCAGAAGAAGAAGAATCGCTCCGTTAGTTCTGTGGGATGTTCTGACCATGTCTGCCTGCAGGAGGCGCTGCAGTCACTGTCTCTGACCCTGAGAAGACCCTTTTATCTGTTTTATATAACACTCTTACCATCACAGCTAACTGCATGTGATCAGAGGAGGAATTAAGAGAGAATTAGAGAGTTTCTGATGTTTTCCTCCCGTTGGTTCAGAACATCACAGAGAGTTTCTGGACGTTTGAACGCCCACGATGAGCTGCAGGCGGCTGACAGTCACGAGGCTGTGTGTGTGTGTGTGTGTGTGTGTGTGTGTGTGTGTGTGTGAGAGTGAAGACGGAGATCAGTTTAGCTTAGCTTAGCACAAAGACTGAAAGCGGGGGGAAACCGCTAGCGTGGCTCTGCTGAAGGAGAAACGCTTCACCTCCCAGCGAGGCCTCCTTCTAAGAACTCAGCAGGAGCCTCTCTGATTGGCTCTCAGGGCTGTGATGTCACTCTCGATATTGTGCTCTGGTCTACCTTCAGTCGTCAAAGTTTGGTGGAAACAAAAGAACCAGCTGAGAGTCTTTGAGCTCATCAACCTCTGCTATCCTCCTTTTTCCCCGCTTTCTTCTTCTTATCAAATTTCTCACCTCCATCCATTTGTTTCCCTCCTCTTCATCACCTCCTAAACAAACCTCTAACTTCTCCTCCTCTCTTGTAAACCTCCCTTATTTCCTTCCTCTTCTTCCTTTTGCTGAAATTCTGAGTACAAATAATGTTTAACCTCGACCTCATCTTCCTCTTCTCCTTTATCATCCGTACTTTTCATCGTTTCGGTTCCATCTTTCCTCCTCTTTCTCATTTTCCTTATTTTTCTTCCCACCTCCTTCTTTTCCTCCTTTATTCTGCATTCCCATTTTTCCCCAATTCTGGCTGATAGTTTCCCACATCTCTCTCCTTCATCACCTCCTTGTAAAACTCCTCCTCCTCCTCCTCCTTCACACCTTCACCCTGCTCATGTTCTCCCTCCTGTTCTTCTTCTTCCTCCTCATTATTTCAGCTCTCGGGTCATTAAGTCAACATAACAGAGTCAACATGGCCGACACTGAGCCGGGATTAACTGTGTGTGTGTGTGTGTGTGTGTGTGTGTGTGTGTGTGTGGTCTCTGCAGTAGGATGTAACAACAGCAGCACGTGGAGTTTCACACCGAGCTGAACTTTGTGTTTCTGTTAGAAAATCTCAGAACTCAAACGAGAAACGTTTCATCAATAAATCTGATTTTTTGTCAAGAAACGACGAATGATTATTGTTGAGATGTTTTTAGTTTTGAGAGGAAACAGAAAGAACTCAGAAATGCATCATGGATCCTGTATCTCATTAATCCTCCTCTGAACATTAGTTAGCCTGTAAGACGAGTTCATGAAGATCGTCGTAGTTCAACAACAGAGAGAAACTTGAATGGGACGGTTTCATTTTTCTGCTTCTGAGGAAAATCTGTGTCAAAATATTTTCTTTCTTGTCATTTTGTGAGATTTTGTGGAGTTATTAGAATAAGATGAATGAACCGGCTGCTTCTTAATCACCTTAATCACCGGGCTGAAACTCTGCAGGAACAGAGCGAGAGACAGGCGGGCCGGAGCTAACTGGTTAGCATGCTAACGTCAGTTGACAGAGATGTGTAGTGTAGCAGCACAGTGTTCATTCACGATACCACTACTGAAACTTTACTTGTGGTCTCACACACACACACACACACACACACACACACACACACACACACACACACACACACACACACACACACACACACACACACACACACACACACACACACACACACACACACACAGATTAAAATGCCACGATGACATAATCCTCAGATTGATCTCTTTGTTTTGGTGTTGGAGGAACATGGCAGCAGCAGATCTGTACCACACTGTGCCAGGCTGCCTTTAGGGTGATGGATGTGTGTGTGTGTGTGTGTGTGTGTGTGTGTGTGTGTGTGTGTGTGTGTGTGTGTGTGTGTGTTACCTGATTGTCCTGCTCTTCCTCTGAGTTGAGAAGCTTCACTTCACTGACAGTCAGCGAGAGTTAAACGACGCGAGTAGAAGAAGAGAAAGAAAAAACTGCTTCAAACTTTAGTTTTATAAAATTTTAATTTCATAATACATTTCAGGACTGATGTACTTTCCCCATGAGAGGCGGGGCCTAAATCGAAGGTTCTGATTGGTCTGTTTAATGCGTCTCAATCAGTCTCATCAGATTCCTGCTCCAGAGAGGATGAACACTCTGCATACTGGTTAAAATGGGTCAGAACTGGGTCAGAACTGAGGTGAAGAAGAAATATATGACTTACCCATCTTGAAGGTCGTCTCCGGTTTGATACCTGCTGCGTCACTGTGGATCAGAACCAGCTCCAGCAAAGTGATCAAACAGATCAGACATGTTGGAAATAAACCAGCGTGATGGCGTTAATACAAGACAAGTGATTTCAGAGATGTTTCTGAATCTGCAGCCTCAGATCTGACGGGTCCTGACTGGTAAACCAGGTCTTTGGTTCTGAGGACCAGGACCAGCAGAGTCCTGCCTGAAGATCTGAGACTGTGGATCCGTCACAGTATTTTCACAGCCAGCAGCAAAAATGTATAAAAATGAGGCGGGAAGCTGCCGTGAGTTGAGACCGTTTAGCTTTATTAGTGCTGAGACAGAAAATACAATGAAGACAGGAAATGTTTTAATCAATTTACAGAAGTGAGTTTAATAAAAAACAGCTGGAATAAAGGGCGGGCGAGAGAGAGAGAGAGAGAGAGAGAGAGAGAGAGACAGAGAGAGAGAGAGAGAGAGAGAGAGAGGTTCACATGTTGTCGGGGTCCACGTCACTTTTGGCCGAGTTGGGAGAGCTGTGGAAGAAGTAATCAGATACTTTACTTCAGCAACATGTACTTTAAATACTCGACCTCAGTGTGTCAGTGACTTCCTAAAATGTTCCCGTCACACAATCAACATCCTCAGGGATCAAACACGTCTTCAGATGAGAAGAAGAAGAAGAAGAAGAACTCCAGAGCAGGCGTGTTCTGTCTCACCTGTTTGATGAACTGAGACGCGTTGAAGAGCTCGCTGCAGCCGTAAACCACCTTCTTCCCCTGTTTGAACTGAAACACACAGGAAGTGACATCATCATGTTTCTGCTGCAGAACCAGAAGAAATAATAAAGTAAACTGAAACCGGATCGACAGGAAACCAACACGTAGCTCATCACACATGAGATCAAACATTTATCTAAACAACCTGCAACATTTTATATTCTCAAACATCTTTCTGTAACAAACTGCTCAGACTGTAAACCAGCAGAAGAAGAAGAAGAAGAAGAAGAAGAAGAAGAAGAAGAAGAAGAAGAAGAACTCTATCACAGTATAATGCAGTAGTGGTACCAGCAGTACCTTTGCGTAGTCCACCAGGTTCTGGTACTCGATGTAGTTCCCTCCTCCCACCACGAACACGATGGCCTGAAAACAGATCCGAAGTTTTTCAATGTTAAGAGCTTTTTTTCTGTCTCTGTTGTGGTTTTTCATAATAAAAGCACAGAGAGGAAGACGGCTGATGGTGGCCTTTACTGTGAAGGAGCCACTCTGGGTACTGTAAAGGTTCCCTGTGGAGTCAGAAACCTGGTCTACGTGTACGTGAACACAAATGACAGCGGTCTGATGCACAGCTGGAGGTGACGAACATCTGTCCTACAGCTAATGTCAGCGTTTCCTGACAAACACTGCGGAGGAACGTGTCCGGCTGCTCGAGCTGCTCAGGAGGAAGAGAAGAAGAACGATATAAATACGTTCATCTCCATCCTGTGAACTGTGAACTGAGCCAGGAAACAACAATGTGCCAATAAAGCCTGAGAAGAAGAAGACTGTCAACAGTCTCCTGCTCTCATTATCTAATAACCACTAACTGTTGAATCCTGACGTCTGGACACGATGATCTGCTGTTACCACGCAGGACTCATCATTTTATTCTAAGTCATCTAATGAAGTTTGAAAACGTTAATAAAAGTATGATATCTAAATAATAGTGACTTTTTCAGATTCCTTCAGGTACGTCATCAGATTAACAGTTTTATGTTACAGGGTAAAAAGGCATTTGAAAACAGCTTATTGAAGGTTCTCATTAGTGCATATAAACTAGACTCTGGGCTTAAAGTAATTTCAAGACTATATAGGGCTCTTCAAGAGATTAAGTTAACAAGCTCCACCTATATAAAACAAAAATGGGAGAAGGAATCTAACAGTGCTATCTCAGAAGAAGTTTGGAAGGAATTCTGTGAATTTCAGTGGAGGATATCGAGCTCAGCGATATGGAGAATGTTTGGTTGGAAGAGCGTCTGTAGAGTATTTATAACACCTGCTCAAAAATCACACCACTTAGGCAGCGCTAGCTGCTGGAGGAACTGTGGCTCCCAGGAAGCCAACCACTATCATTTGTTCTGGGCTTGTCCAAAAGTAAATGACTTTTGGCATAAGATTTACTCAGAATTAGTGACTATATTTGGAACAAAAATTCAGTTCAAATGGGACGAACTCCTTTTTGGTCTTTTACGGTCAACGTCTACAAATATGAAAACAAAACTTTTATTTGGTATCCTAAGTATTGCTGCCAGAAAAGCAATCACAAAGAAATGGCCTCCAACCGAATGCTCCAACTATTGAGAACTGGTATGATACCATCTATGAAATCTTTGTAATGGAAAGAATCACCTTCTCATTGAGGCTCCAGCAACATAAATTTGAGGAAGTATGGGAAAAGTGGAAAGCGTATATAGCCCCGAAACGCCCTTCTTTTGTTTGAAAAAAAAAAAAGGAAAAGAATAGCTTATGTTCTTCTATACAACTGGCATGTATTCTTTTTTTCTTAAACTCAAGGCACCCCTACTTTATTTTTATTTTAATTTTATTTTAATTTTATTTTTGTTTTGTTCTGTCTGTTTTTCCCCCCAAAAAAACGGAAAAAAAATGGTTCACTGTATGTAAGGTCAACCTGAAGGTGGACTACAGATGGTTTGTGAAAATGTGAAACCAAATAAAGAAGAAAATGTTAAAAAAAAAAAAAAAAAAAAGATATCTATTGATTTATTAAGACCCGGCTCTTTCTGCAGGAGGTCAAACTGTGAACTTCTACCTGAAGACGTTTTTTAGTCTGAATTCATGAGTGAAGAGAAGAAATAGATTTTATAGTCGCCAGCAGATTTCTGCTGCGCAGCTTCGTTTCCAGTCTTTGAACTCTGATGGATGAGTTTCAGTCTCAGATATTTCCAGGACAAACAAACTTTAGTCCAGAAACAGAAACTCTGCTCACCTCCTGAAACGGGTTCTTGTTCCTGGGAATGGAGCTGGAGAAGAGGAGGAAGAGGAGGAAGAGGAGGAAGAGGAGGAAGAAGAGGAGCGAGGATGGTCAGACATTCCTGAGTTTGTTACAAACTGAACTGATCAGAAGTGATGATAAATGTCGAGTGGTACCTCTCGCTGCCTCGCAGCATCTTTGGGTCGAAGTATCGATAGTCGTCTGTTTCCTGAAAGATGAAAACATCAGTCAGCTGATTCTTCACTTCTGCACACGTGATGTCTGAATCATCAGGACGAGAGCGGCAGAACCATCAGTCTCATGATGAATCTTTACGATAGAACATTTACAACATTGTGAAAAAAGCTCAAAGTGACGTCGAGGACTCGAGAGAGACGCAACAAATCCTCACATTTATGGTTTGTCATCAGAAATGACTGAAGTCATTTAAAGTCATTAATTCATCTGCAGACACTTTTTATGGACGAACAAATGGAGCAACATGTCAACAAAATATCTAAAATAACCATGAAATGACTCTGAACATTTTTCAGCATATTTTTCTTTAAAATATCAATTCTTTTGTTTTGTTTTAATTTTGTTGCATTTCATCGTTTTCCTCAATCATTTCTTTTCAGTGACACTTTATATTAAAATGCACATATTTACAGTTAACTAGTTACTAGAATCCATATCACCTCTTTATTAGACATTATAATGCAGATATTCTACAACACTAAGATGTTATTTACTACTTTACTGAATCCTCAGAAAGTCTCTCCTCACACGAGCAGAACTTCCTTTAGAAACATCATGTTTCAAGTTCTCTTCAGAACCACAGTGATCCAGTGACAGTGGTCTGAACATCCACCGGTCCACTGCTAACAGGAAGAGCTAACAGCTGATTCAGCAAACTGTAAATGGAGTTTGAGGTTTTTTTTTTTAGTTGTTTTGGGGAAAGCAGCTAGCCTGGTTAGCCTAACCCTCGTTTCTACTCTTTATGCTAAGCTAAGCTAAGCTAAGCACAACCTGAATTATTCTTCATCAGAAACAGTAACTGAACACACACACACACACACACACACACACACACACACACACACACACACACACACACACACACACACACACACACAGAATAGAATGTGCTCTTCGATTTCTTTCATCTTCATCCCACTCCTGTCGTCCCCCCTCCTCCTCCTCCTCCTCCTCCTCCTCCCCCTCAGATTCACAACAACAGGATCTTTGTTGGTCGTCTGTAACTCCAGACGCTGAGAAACCTGCAGAGTGTGTGTGTGTGTGTGTGTGTGTGTGTGTGTGTGTGTGTGGAGCAGAATCAAACATTTCACTCATTCATCATCATCATCATCATCATCATCATCATCATCACTGACCTGTGTGTGTGTAATATAATCCCTCTCTCACTCACACAAACACAAACGGGTTAATATGAAGTTAACGCAATTTCCTCGAGTGCAGCAGTTTGTGCGTCTGATGCGGTTTTGCCGGCCCGGTTCTACTCAGTCCGACTCAGCACAGCAGGGTTTTGCATTTCCACCACACCTGGTCTACCTGCTTTAAGGTGTGTTTTAACAAATTGCTACCAACATGTTCATGCTCAAACAAACAGTGGACGTTTCCTCCAACACTGCCACCGACACTCAGGTGTCTCAGCCAATCATATCGCATCTCACTGCACCGCGTCTTCTGTATCTCATCTCCTCATGTCTGAACTGAGTGTTGCTACTTAAATGTTTAAAGAAAATGTCGGATCATCGTCAAAAAAAGTTAAGTTCTTCATTCAAACAGTTCTGAGATCAGTTCTCATGTCGTCTTTGACATACGATGACGATCAGAAGAAAAACTCACAGGGTTCGACTTCATCTCCATCAGGTTGTCCAGGATCCGAGTGACCGGAAGGTTCTGGAAGAAGAGCAGAAACAGAATATCACTGTGATGAATTAGGATTCATCGTCTACGATAAAATCAGTAAGAACTGATGGAAAGAATTCAAACATGAATTAATGATTTAGTTCATTAAAATCATGATGTGCGTGCACAACACTTCAGATTGTTTCCTTCATTTAGTGGTCAGTTGTTCCTCCTCAGATGTCTCATTTCATCTAAAACCTTAAAGATGTTCAGTTTACTGTCAGCGGAGCAACGAAACCAGGAAACACTCACCGAGCCGACACCAGGATCAGAACTTCTCTAAAGATTACTCAAAGCGATTCTCGACTATCACAATAATTGGCCATTAATTCAGAAGTCGTTCAGCGCTGCAGCTCGATGGAGCGACAAATCTTAATCCGTCAGAGTCTTCTGGTTTTGCATGAAAGTTAATTTTGGGAGGTTTGAAGAGGAGATGATGTCGACACGTCAGACTCAGTTTGAGCTGAACATCAGAGCTCAGACTTCACCTGGACTCAAACATGTAACAGGATCAACATCACTTCAGATCCAGAACATTTTCTGCTGGATGGAACACCTGACAACACGGCAGACAGAGATTTAATCTCTCCAACAAGAATGCAGCTTTTAAAAGCAGAGACAATATTAATGATGATAACAGTTAAACCACAATCCCCAAACACACCAGAGAGACAGAGTGTCTTTATCACGGAGGTTAATGAAACATGGTCAATAATCACCTTTAATCTGTATTTTCAGTTACTTTGATTTAACTTTTTTTTTTTACTTTTTCATTTCAATTAACTAATTTTCCTTTCACCAGTTTTCATGTGTTTAAACAAATCTCTGATTTTGGAGTATTTTCATTTCACGTCTGGAATAAAGAAAGCAGAATCAGAACAGTTCTGTCGCTCAGGTTCGAGTATCTGACGACGTGTTGGAGTCTAAATGAGAAATGTATCTCCAGTCTCAAGTTTCATCAGTTTAAACCCAGAATCTTCTCGTCTTCAGGTTCATTTAAGGTTCCGACAGTTTTAATCTTCAGAAATCTTTGTTTTGTTTGGATTCAGTTCGCTGAACGTCTTTTTTTTTTTTTTTTAATATATTGGAGACGTGTGAGTGGAAGAAGTGTGTAAATATCTCAGCTGTCAGAGTGTCAACAGCTCGTGTCTGTAATGTTCTGGCAGCTTCCAGGTCCGACTCAGCTGGTCTCAGTTCAGCTTCTGTATGAAGAAAACAGACACCACCTCTGTGTGTGTGTGTGTGTGTGGGTGTGTGTGTGTGTGTGTGTGTGTGTGTGTGAGATGATAATAAATGACTCCATGTTGGTGCCAGTTTGACCCTGAAACATCCCATCATCCTCCTTGTTGTCATCGTCGTCGCTGCCGTCCAGGAACAAAGACTGCCAACATTAGGTGCGCTTGATTTAACGTCCTGCCAGACGCAGGCGGGTGGAGCGAGGCGTTTTGGTGGTGGAGCAGGTTAAATAAAGCGCGCAGACGTATGAAGGAATATTTGGAGGCTGGTTACAGGTGACGAGCCGCCGTGTTGGAGGACGACCAACAGAAGGAAAGACACGAAGAGGAAAGAAACGGATGAAATGAAAAACAAGGAAAAGTTCTAATAAATCACGAGGAGGCAGAAGAGACGAGGATTACAGTCTTCTTCCTCCAACATGGCGGCTCGTCACGAAGTATCCACTAACCAAACAAAAGCTTTCGCTCCAACCAGTGATCATAAAACTGAGTTTCTGTTCAGCTCGACTGATAAAAGAGAAAAGACCAAAAGACTACAGATGTACGATTGTAGATGAAAATGTACAAGAATGAATTAAAAAATAAATCAATCAACAGAATGTGAAGAAATGAAAGTTTAGACGTTATGAATTTATGTTCTGTGTTGCAGAGATATCTAATGAAGTTAGCATGCTAACAGCTAGCCCCGCCTGGCTCGGTCCACATCGTCTGTGCTGGTGTTGTAAACATCAACACTCACCCAGCGCACCACAGGACTGCTAGCTGCACTGCTAACTGAGCTAACTAGCTAACAACAGCTACATACAGCAGCAATTAGCCTTCACGTTAGCGATATGCTGCCCCCTGTTTGTATGAGAATGAATTCGACAGGTGAAGAATTCTCACGTACTGCAGCTTCAACATGCAGACCGGCTGATGCTGTCGCTGTGATTTTGTTTTAATTCTTCAGTGTTTGTTATTCGTCATCAACCTGCCGACAGAGACCGCAGGTGATTTCAGTTTAATCAGTGACGTCCCTCCACGTTCAGTCTGACCTTCAGGTTTGAACGTGAGCAGGTTTGTTATTATTTAATATAGAGTTCCAGTTTGACTCACGTGCTGTTTGAGCACCAGGTTCTTCACTCCGTCCATGACCAACTGCGAGCCGGTATTCATCACTCTGGAAAACAGCCTGCAGAGGAAGGAGGAGGGCAGGAGAGGAGAGGAGAGGAGAGGAGAGGGGGAGGAAACAAAGGGGGACAAATGGACGAAGGAGGGGGATTAAGTAGGGAGGAGGAGGAGGAGGAGGAGGAGGAGGAGGAGGAGGAGGAGGACAGGGTAAGGCTGGTAGTCTGAACACAAACACTGTTGAAACCACTCTGCTGCTCCTGGAACTGCAGTGCAGCTGCTAATATTGCAAATACTAGAAACAATAAGTAACAAGTCTTATTGTTCTGTAGTTCTTAGAACTGATTCAGACGGGCTGACGTGTTCTGAGCGGACTCAATAAAAAACTAAAATAATTTAACTCCATTAAGGAGGATTGTTTTTAAAGGCCGTCGTATGAATGAGCTGCTGAGTTTATAGAAGTGTTTGTAGCATTATAACATTTCTATGAAGATTAAAGGTGCTTCAGGTGATTAAAGTTGATTTTCAAAAACGGACTCTGGGCTGATCTCAGGTCTGAGATAAGAACCGGCCATGAAACTTGCCATCAGTGCATCTCTATCTAAAGCTCTTTTTATCAAACCGTGTCACAAAGAACATCTCGTGTTCAAACTTACCCCATGGGTTTGACGCCGCTGTTGCCGTAGTTTGCTGGGGTGGCGGCCATCTTGGTAAATGCCCTGAAAAAGTTGGAGGAAACCAGAACGAGTAAACGTGACGAACTCTTCTGCTCAGCAGAGACTGAATCAATCTGCTCTTTGTTTTATCATCAAGTAAATCTGGATTCAGACGACACAGGACTGACGGTGCAACGTACAAATAAAATGTGTGATGAAACAAACTGAAATAAGTCGGCTGGAGGCTCAGATGATACAAAAACTGTTCGAAACTAAAGTTTTGGTTTTAAGGTTACAAAGATATTCGACAGTAACTTGATCAGCTGACTGTAACAGCAGACAGACTCACTTCCACTGCTTGATGTAGTTGAGAGGTGAAAGGTCACAGCCTGCGTCCAACAGAGCCGTCTTATACTGCTCCAAGTCCGACTGAAACACACAAACACACAAACCTGAGCACATGGACAACATCGACAAACTCTGGTTTTACAGAGCGATCTGAACAGTTAGTTGATTATCATGTCCAGCAGAATTCACCTGTAACTTTGCTGGTTACTATGAACAGTAAACTGGATACTCAGGAAAAGTTCTGTGTCAGTTTACAGATTGAATTTAAAACAGAATTACGGCGATGAGTTCTGTGGTTTGTTCTCGTCAACATTATGAGAGTGTGAAGATGGCTGCTGCGCTCCAGACTCCTCCACAGGGGGTGCTCCACAAGCAGAGTAAACGCACTTAATGCTGCAAACTTAAACATCATGTTCAACTTGGATGAGAACCACAGATTCTTGATGACGTTATTGTGACATCAGCAGTCACGCCCAGAAAACATGGAGGAGACGTCAGAGTTCAGTCTGTCTGATTCTACCTACAGCGAGCGGAGGTGACGTAGATCGACTACACACCGCTTGCTCAGCGGGAGCCGGCGAAGGATTACACAACTGAGCCACGTGAGACAGTGTGAGTGATTCTGTACCAGTGAAGTCCCAACACATCAGTCTGAAACTGTGGAGGGAGATCAGAGAGAGAGAGGAGGCCAGGAGCTGGTCACAGAGGAGGGAGGAGAGGGTGATGATGGAGGCTGATGGAGGCTGATGGAGGCTGAGGGGATGATCCTGAGCTGTCACACCATCCGTCAGCAGAGGAAGCCGAGGCCGAGCTGAGAACCAAAGGCCTCGCTGTGCTACATCTACACCTTCTTCACACTGTGATTGGTCAGGTATGTAGATATTAAAGTGGGCGGAGTTCAACTGTGTGTTAATCTTATGAGTGAAAACAACAAATTAATCAACTTTGTCTCCCTGATGAAGAGAAAGAGAAAGAAGAGAAAAGAATCAAATCGTTTCTCTTTGAATATAAAGTCTCAAACAACCACCTGCACATTTACAGAACCACACTGTTAATGCTCCCGTTTATAAAAACATCCATGTCTCCGCCAAACGCGCCACAAAGACCGGTGTGGGAAAGATGGAGGAAGACTTCATAAACCTCAGCAAAGATATCCAACACAGGAACACTGAGCTCAAGGAACTTTTGGACTTCTGGACTCATTAAATAGTTCAACAGCTTCAAGACGGAGATAAACCACAATCCAGTCCACTCTCTCACACAGCGGCGACACTAAACTGAATGTATTTGGGGTTCGACTGAAGACGATTGAGGACGAGACACTGATCAACACTTCTCACCATTTTCAGATATTTTACAGACCGAACCACTAATGGAGGAAATAATCAACAACATCTGACGTGATCAGCTGCAGCCTCAGAAAACTGAGCCTCAACTTCACAAAGATGAGCTGATACGCTGACGTGAGAATCAGACGGCCTGAGTTTTTATTGGAGAGGTTTACCAGCATCCCTGATGGATGGCCATGACTTCAGCTGCTGGCCTGCGCCTGCTTCACGGACGCTGACTGATCACTGACTGAATAATTGAGACAGATTGTTCGATGAGTTCTGCAGGTGCAGCAGCTGGAAGCCTGGACGTGGACGCCGACTCTCTGCTTCACACTGACTCTCAGCAGGTGTCCTCTCATTCGTCCACTGACTGAAGTCTGAGAGTTTAAACCTGCAGATGTCTTTGTGTAATCAGAGCAAACATTGTCAAACTGTTCTAACACAGACTGACCTGCTGGTGCATCGGGTCTTTGACGCCAAACTCAAACTAATAGCAACTGCAGTCGCTGTCATGTCATAACGGATGAGAGGCGACTTCTGCCAAACTAAACCTGCTCCAGCTGTGTTCGTTACAGTGACTCTGACCGGGAGGAACGCTGGCTCGCTCATCTCGGTTCCGCCAGCGGCTCATAATGATATTAGAAACGTGGCGGAGCCAAGAAGACGTGTCCAAAATGATGCTATTGATCAGAACGATGTGGTTTTGAGGACACAGCTGACTTTAAACCATCTGTCTAAACCATTTGGACTGCGGTGATGTAAGCGTCCCCTGTGCTGTTTCAGTTTGAGCGGAGGTGAAGAGGCCTGGCCGGGTCAATGGGAGGATCTGGAGGACTGTCATCTGAGACGCCAGGAGAATCTAGAATTTATCCAAACTATACAAATCTCAGGAGGAGTTTCTACAATCCCAGAAATAAAGAGCATCTTCACTCCAACTGAGGAGGAACCACCAAAGGCCAAAGCTTCACAAGTCAGATGAAATGTTTGAACGGCCGTCTGGACGCAGACATCGTGTCCTCGTTGGCTAACAACGCTTCACAACCAGTTCTACTCAGCGGTGTACCATCGGTCTGATCTTCTGCTTCTGTTTTTTATGTCAACAATCAAAATGTAGATTAAAGTATGATTCAGCTTCATCTACATTCATTTTACAGGAAGACACAGATCATTAAAGATATATTTTTAAAGGCGTCCTTGGACGTAGAAACCGATGCAGACGCCGTCAAAAACCCTTCTTATAATGTGTGACCTGAATTACACCAGGTTCAGACTAAAGTATATAAATTCTGTGCTGGTACGGTCGCGTCAACCATCACGACACGGTGCTTTCACGTTCTTTTAGTGAAGATATAAATGAATCACATAGTCGTCGTACGCCTCCGTGCACCAGTGAAGTTGCTGTGGTGTTTCATAACGAACACTTTCACCTCTCACATGTAAGCAGTTCATCCTCCAGTCATCGCGGGCATTTGTGCTGAATTTGAAGGAATTCCCTCGCTGCATTTCTGAGATATCGCACAGATCGACCACCTGGAAACAGAAAGCCTCCGAGGCCGTCGCTGCCAGAGACACAATGAAACTAAACATAGTGTAAAAAGGTGATAAGTGATAATAAGAGATGGACCCACAGTCTGTGTTTACGTGACAAAACTGTGAACACAACAGAGACTTTTGTTACGTTACAGGTTGTAAAGATTGTGCCTGACAGAGTCTCGAGCTGGACGTAAACAACACAACACCTGATCATGAGGTGTGCTCGTCGCTGTGAGCTGGAACTATACGTCTCTTTACATTCAGCAGCTTCTGTCCGTACAGACGACTTTCACTGACGACTCTGATTCTTCCTGACCAACAACATTTTAAAAACAGGCTCGTACAGATGTTTTTGTTTCAAACATCTGTGTTTCTGTCGTCGACCTTCACTTTGCTTTCAAGATAAAAGGAACAAAAGTTGCTCTATAAACACGAAGATGATGTGAGATTAGAACACAGCTCCTGACAAGCAGAAGGTCTGAAGAATGAGCAGCATTGTTCTGCTGTGGTTCTGATTCCCCCGTCTCTTTCCTCAGAGTCTGTTTTGTTCCTGAACCACAGGACGGTCACAGAGTTCCCTCGACACTCGTCTTCTCTGTGAGGTCTGAACTGAACCAGAACCCTCACATCACCGTCGCTCCGCTGAATCATCTCTGATGAGAAGTTCACTGCAGTACGAACACGTCTACAGACTCCTGAACATCAGCTGGTGACGTCTCAGCCCACCGTGACTGAAGATAACTGCTGCTTGTGTTCCTGCTGAGCGTCGGCTTCACAGCTCAACTCCTCCTCAACGTTCTTCACTCGTGCGGCTCGACTTCATGACAGCAGCGAGACGTGCGAGCCAAGCGGTGATGGTTTTGGTGAAGCGGTGGTTTGATGACTCACACTGTTCTTCTGTGTCTCTTCACTGAATCAAACACGATGACAGATCCAGTCACACACATCTGAAGGCGCCCGCTGTCATCCAACAGAGCAGCGGTTTGGAAACGCTCACAGTTTGGAGATGCAAAGTGAAAACAGCTCATCTGACTTGAAAAATATTTAAATATTTCCTCAAAGAGCCAAACTTTACTCATGGATATTATTAGCTACACTTAGCTTGTTGTCAAAGGATTCATTGTTGGTCTGCGAGGAACTGACAGATAAAGTCTAAAACACCGTGACGTTAATGAAGGATGAGACACACGGGGACGTTTTCACGACTTCAAAGACTTCATGGAAATGTTGTGGTGAAGATGAAAATCTATTTTCTTATAAATCCTTCTGCTGCCTGTTTGAACCCAAACCTTCAAAATAAAACGTATAACACAGTCAGGTGTCGTGGTGAAGACCTGGTCTAAGGAGGAGAGGTCGGACCATCATCTGGTCTTTGATTCTGTCTTTATCTACACATTCTGTCTTGTTGGCTTATCGGTGCTCTGAATGTTCGTGTTCGTTGTGTTTTACCTCTGACGGCGCCTGCTGAGCGGTGATGTAGTAGATGATGAAAAGTCTCATTTTGTCTTCTGGAGTCCCGGCTGAGAAACAAACACGTCAGCAGTTTAGTTCATCTGGTGAATCTACCCGTGTGTGTGTGTGTGTGTGCGTGTGCGTGTGTGTGTGTGTGTGTGTGTGCGTGTGCGTTCGTACCATCGGGGTCACTGATGATGTCCAGCAGCGATTTGTCTAAAGTCGACTTGCTCATCAGCTTCTCTTCGTACTCAAAGTAAACGTCCAGTTTACGACTCTGAGGACACAAACAGCCGCAGTGAGAACTCCAACACTGTACTGATACTGTTACTGTGTGTTACTGTTACTGTGTGTTACTGTGTGTTACTGCTACTGTGTGTTACTGTTACTGTGTACTGTTACTGTGTACTGTTACTGTTACTGTGTACTGTTACTGTGTGTTACTGTTACTGTGTACTGTTACTGTGTGTTACTGTTACTGTGTACTGTTACTGTGTGTTACTGTTACTGTGTGTTACTGTTACTGTGTACTGTTACTGTGTGTTACTGTTACTGTGTACTGTTACTGTGTGTTACTGTTACTGTGTACTGTTACTGTGTGTTACTGTTACTGTGTACTGTTACTGTGTGTTACTGTTACTGTGTACTGTTACTGTGTGTTACTGTTACTGTGTACTGTTACTGTGTGTTACTGTTACTGTGTGTTACTGTTACTGTGTGTTACTGTTACTGTGTACTGTTACTGTGTACTGTTACTGTGTGTTACTGTTACTGTGTACTGTTACTGTGTGTTACTGTTACTGTGTACTGTTACTGTGTACTGTTACTGTGTGTTACTGTTACTGTGTACTGTTACTGTGTGTTACTGTTACTGTGTACTGTTACTGTGTGTTACTGTGTACTGTTACTGTGTACTGTTACTGTTACTGTGTGTACTGTTACTGTGTACTGTTACTGTGTGTTACTGTGTACTGTTACTGTTACTGTGTGTTACTGTTACTGTGTACTGTTACTGTGTGTTACTGTGTACTGTTACTGTGTACTGTTACTGTTACTGTGTGTACTGTTACTGTGTACTGTTACTGTGTGTTACTGTGTGTTACTGTGTACTTATTACTACTGTCTCTGACACAACACGATACTCTGCTCAATAACAACAGGGTAAGAAAAGTGATCAAACTGTAGAGCGACAGTCTGATGGAAATACTGAAATGGGAGAATTTAAAAACAACACATTTATTTATGGACCACTTTTCTCAAGGAGGTTACAAAGAACTTCACACAAGTTATAAAATGATAAAACTTATTACGAGCTCATAAATGGCTTCCTGTGAAAGAAACTTTTAAGAGAAGATGTGAAGTCTGAGATGTTACAAAATGGCCGCCGTACAGAGAAAAAAGCTTTTCTATTAAAGTAACAACAGTCTAAAACCTAAAAACTCTTCATTTGCTGTCATAAAAGAAGAAAAGCAGCAAATCGTCACATTTAACAAGCAGGAACCAGAAAACGTCAAATACTTCAGAATAGTTGGCGATCAATTTTCTACTTGTTGATTCATCGATTAAGTGTTGCTGTTGTACATCTGATCGGACTGTGACGGCGGCGTACCTTGATGTGGTCGAGGACGGCCGTGGCGACGTTGGTGTGCAGGTCGATGAGTCGTTTCTTCTCCAGCAGCTCCGGCAGAGAGCTGCGGATCAGAACCAGAACACAGGTGACCTTTTCAGTCTGCTCCCTATTAACCAACAATAACTCTACACTTCTCCAGTATCTCAGTTTGATCTGCTGGAGATGATTATCTGTCACACTCCTCGAGTCTCCGGCTGCTGGGCGACCCAACAACAACATCCCTGTTCTACAGTTCTACAGTTTCAACTGAGTTCTGGACTCGGAGCAGCAGGTTGTTTGGGTTGAGCGGGACGAGAGTCTCTAACACGGTTTCACGGTTACATCCCGAGAGACGGATCACAACCAAAGATGCAGCCAGGTGTTCCGTGCCTCTGGGCTCGTCTGTCCTCTGGACGTCAGGAAGTTCATTCTTTACTTATTGAGTTATTGAGAAACCTGCAAACAGTCTGTGAATCACCGGGTGACGTTGTTCCAGAACCGGACAGATTTCAAAGCTGACAATCATCCGTAAAGATGTGAAAGTTTCTGTATGCACACGTAGAAAAATGTGTTTCATTAGTTCTGAGTTGAGTGTTTTTTGAAGTCGTCTCTGTACGGAAACACAAAGATTTGGAGTGTTTGTATCCTTACTCGCGTACTCAAGTTGTTTTCATATTTTTGGTTGAATTTAACTTTTTTCTGCTTAAGAGTCATTCAGACCAAACGTGAGGAGAATTATTCACATCTAGATTACCATGAATAGAAAACATTGAACTCAAGGATTTCAGGTGACGTCGTGTCTGAAAGTATCAGAGACGTTAATGCCGTGACGTCAGTGTGAACGTCACCAATGTCCACACAGTCATGAACAACAATGGAGGACAACAGTCAGTAATCATGGCCGCCTGCAGACGGCAGGAGGAAAGTGAGCGAGGAAGTCCGACTACCTGGTCAGTCAGGGAGAAACGTCTCAGCACAGCAGCGCTCTGATCCATCTGAACAAACGTTTATAAAGTCGTCTGGCCAACAGACCTGACGCAGCATGATGATGATGTTATTTCAGCTTCTGATTGGTTGACTGATTCCGATCACAGAGGAACCTGTTGGTTCTGGTTCATACTGACGAGCTGAGACAGATTCACTCAGTCTACCAGGAGCGGAGGTCAGATGAAGCTGCTCAACTCCCTCCGGTTACTTCGTGAGTATGTAGATGTTTTCTAACAAAGAAATCTGTTGAGCCGACTTTCTGTTTGTTTCTCTCTCTGGATCTTTGAGTAGTGAAGATGCTTTGGTAGTTTTAGAAAATAAATAACGGACCTATCTTTTTAATTTGGAGGACTCACGGCTCTTTATTGTTGTTTAATGTGTCACTAAACTGTGTGGTTATTGTTTGTGTCTCCTGCTTCTAACTTGTTTCTGATCCTGTTTGTGTGAAGACTCGAGGACGACGTGAGCAGAGCTGTGAAGTGATCTTGGTGTCGTGTTTGCCAAAAACTTCTGCATTTGTCCTGAGAGTCACAGCAGCCTCGTACTGAACTCTCTGAATTCACTTCACTGGAAAAACAGACGAGCATCATAAACAACCTGCTGAATCTTTAAATTATCACTATAGCATTTGGAAGTGTAGCATGTTTGGTTACATTACGTTATAGAAGAAGTTTAGCCCCAAACATGTGGAGACTTTTTCAGTGTGTGTTTGTGATATTTAACTGTATAAAGAAATGTTTATTGTAAGACTGTAGGCAGCACCAACAGCTGGAGGTTCTGTTGGATCAGTACCTGACGGCGGAGGTGAGCTTGGCTGTGTTGTCTGACAACATGCTGATGGCTCCTTCATCCTCTCCCTCTAAACCCTGCAGACAGAAACACACAGCAACACATTCAAAACCTTTTACATTCAAACCATCAGCGAACATCAACACAACACACTGTGATAAACAAGACGTGTTCAGTGTTTTCACTGATTTCTGTGAGTTTGATGGCAGATGATGATGATACAAAGTTCCTAACGTATCTCATAAAAGAGGCTCAGGAACAGTTGAGCTAACTGCTGTCAGTGAACAGTCAGTGTGTGAATGACTGATCCTGTTTGGATCTGAGAGTTTGTACTGTGGACAGACACAGATGATCTTTATCTTACTCGTCTCTCAGA
Organism: Diplodus puntazzo; assembly: GCA_963678695.2. Lineage (NCBI taxonomy): Eukaryota > Metazoa > Chordata > Actinopteri > Spariformes > Sparidae > Diplodus > Diplodus puntazzo. The sequence goes on from OZ023175.1 coordinate 899,349, forward strand.
CACATGCAGTTAAACCCTCAGACAGCTGATGAGGCCGGTGAGATTTCAGAGACACTGGACTCTCAGAGAAGTTTGTCCCTGACCTCAGAGCGAACTAGACAAGCTGCTGCGTCTCACCATGACTTTCTTGAGGTGTTTGACCTCGTCCTCCTGGGCTCTGTAGGTGTCCAGCTCCACCTGGACCGAATCGGCCACCTCAGGGAACGGACTGAAACACACAGCACACACACACACACACACACACACACACACACACTGCTCAGTGAACATCTGACCAATCACTGCACTTAATTAATCTGTTCAGTGAAAGAAAATCAATCATTAACTATTTTGTAAATCTGTGAAATTGTCTGGTTGTTTCTGACAGTGAACAAAGATTCTTTGGGTTTCAAACGGTCAGTTGGACCAAAGAAGCGACGTCTCTTTGTTCTCTGAGATACTGAAGAACATTTTATAGACGAACTGATAATGAAATCAACATTCTTGTCCTACAAACTAAGATTCTCTTCTTTGTTATTTTCTGCCACTGAGCGTCGTCCCAGTCGGAGCAGCTGAACTCTGGATGAATTAAATTCTTGCTGTTGGCAGAATGCAGATTAATAACGACTGAACCTTTCCTCCACATGGACTGACCTGCCCTTGTGTTTCTGCCAGAACTTGTCGGCGGCCGTCAGGTCGTACATCTTTCTGTTCTTCTTCTTTGGTCTGGCGCCGGCAGGAGATGGCTCCGCCCCCGCGCCCTCCTCCATCAGCACCCTGTTGAGCTGGAAGTCCTGGTGGAGAGAAAACACATTTATTAAGATTTATTCCACTTCTGTCAGGTGATCCGTGACGTTGGCTGTTGTTGCAGGTTATCGTCGACACGTCTGCCAGCAGCTGTGAGCAGCTCGTCACAAACCCACAGCTGAGGTCATTTTCTGTCTTATTAATTGTTTTTCCTGCGTTAAATGATCTAAATCATCTCTTCCAAGTTCTGTACCCATGATGAAACCCCCAAGAAAAACCAAAGACGTCATCATCCACCTCCAGTTTACAGTTCTGAGTGATTCTGAGACAGTGACTGAATGTGAAAGCTGATCCAGGAGCAGCGGAGGAGGCCTGCTGCGTTTAAGATATCTGGGATAACGTCCAGAATCGTCCTACAGCGCATCACTGCTAATTACAGCCCGGTGGCTCCTGACTGAGGCTGACGGGGAGCAGATCCTCGTCCCAAACGCAGAATCCAACAGCAGATCATAATATCGCTGTCGCCATGGGAACAGGCGCGGGATGAGAGGGGAGGTTTAGCGCTGGATCCGGTCTCCTGCTGGGTGGTAGACGGCGGCGTTCAGAGCCTGACATGTTTATAGGAAAGCGAGCGTGCTGCCATCTGGACCACGCTGCACCCACAGAGACCAGAACTGAGTCTGGATTCTGGACCTGGACGACCCGACAGAGCGACGCTCAAAAAGTCTAAAAATATGGAGACATAATTTCAGCTGTTTTCAAAACAAATCAACTTGTTGAAGCGTCTCCGGACTTCTACTGATGTGTCTGAAGGTGCCGACGCTTCACGTGGAAACAGTTACGTCACGTGACGAGAGCTGTCAGAAGAGAAAAATAATCTGGTAGCTCAGAATTTATTCCCTGAAGTGTCAAATGTCCCGTTAAAAAAAACACTCTGCTGTGAGTCCTTCCTGCAAGTCTGCTGCGTTTCTTTACTCTCCTGCAATATTTACTGCAAACGACTGTCTGACTTCACTCTGCTGTGACTCTGCTCAGCGACGGGCTTCATCACATATTTGGATTTGGATTGATGTGTCAGATACAGATTTAATCAACAGTAATGTAAAATGAATTATTAATTTAAACATTTGAACTCTATCAGCAGATATTTAATAATAAAAAGATCACAAGCTGTCCAAGAAAAAAAACACAAGTCTTTAAGAGATTTTGTGGATCCTGAGCTCAAGTTAATGTTTATATTAAGCTGTAGATGATAATCAGATGTTTTTGCAGCTCAAATATCAGCGTGAGCCTTAAAACCAGCGTGAGAACAGAAGAAACTGAACTTCTCTCTGCTGAAGGAAAATTAGACCTGATGGATAAAAATGAGATTTGAGGAGTTGTTAAGAGAGACGTCGTGGATTTGCCAAATTCTGGTCTGCTGGTGCCAGCAGCTGTGTGTGTGTGTGTGTGTGTGTGTGTGTGTGTGTGTGTGTGTGTGTGTGTGTGTGTTGATGACATGTTACATAACACATCCGTGTAATTCTACATTCCTGTGCTGTCAGTATTAACCTCAGCACCTCCCCAGCTGACACTGCTCTGCATGAACACATGAGAGAGTGTGTGTGTCTGTGTGTGTGTGTGTGTGTGTGTGTGTGTGTGTGTGTGTGTGTGTGTGTGTGTGTGTGTGTGTGTTCAGTGATGACGAAGGATCTGCCCTCAGGTTTCACTACAGCACCAAATTTGGGGAAAATAGTCCCAAACGATGCTCGACTTCCTGTTTACTCTAAAGCCTTCAGCGAGCTTCAGTTTGAACCGTCTGAACGTTGAACTTCACACCTGATCTTTAACATTCACCCTTTAAAAAAGAACCAACGAGCCACAAACAGGAAGTCAAAGTAACAACACTTTGCTTCTCTCAGAAGCAGAAAATGTGCATCAGTCTGTTTGTGACTGCTCACCAGCACGTCGTGGATCAGAGCCTGATAGGTCCAGGTGTGGTGGAGGGGCGTGGCCATGTCCACGTTACGGTCTGCCAGGACGAACAGAGGCCTCTGGAAACTGGAGACAAGAGAAACCAGACGATGAGTGTAATCTTCTGACGGTCCCACATCCCGAGTAACATTCAGTGCATCGCGTCAGAATGTGGAGCAACATGGACGCCAAAAACACTCGTTCTGCATTTTATCACTGAGCGTTTAAAGAGAAGGAAACAGCTGATTCAATGCTTCTCTGATTCTTCTGACAACACACACAAGGCCGTGCAGCGATACAGAAATGCATCCTGGGAAGTGGAGTTTCACATGAGCCGACAGTGTTGAACTGTATCTTTCATGCCAGGAGCTGTTTACCTGAACTGTCCGGCGGCCATGTTGTCTCCTGTGAAGAGACTGTTTCTGGCGTCCCGCAGGTTCTCACGGAGCTTCTTATCCAACTTCTACACACACACACACACACACACACACACACACACACATACACACACACACTTAAAACTGTAACTTTGGGGAAGCCAGTTCTTAACTGGTTGAGACTTTAGGATGGAAACTACAAACATGGCTGACATCAGTGTGAACTCACCACAGCGACCATCTCTGCTGCGTTTCCACGGGGACAGCGAATGATCGGCACAGCACCTGATCAACAACAACAACAAACAAGATTCAATTTCAAATTCTAAACAAACTTCGAAAATCTTGTGTTGATGTTGAGATGAAACACTCGGTGAGAAAAGCTGCATCAGTTGGATCCTGCTGAAAGAAGAAGTTCTGTGTCGTTCTGACAGAAAGTGAATGTTTCCATCTAGTGGACGAGAACGAGCGAGCAGGACGAACGAACCACAAACATTCAGCCGGTTATTATATTTACACTTTACTGTATTCTTGACGTTACACTGAAGTCCTGAATCGTTTAATGTAACCTTTGTTTCATCAGATCAACTATGATGTAACTGCTCTCTGGGTTCAGGAGGTCCAGACCGATCAGACTGAAGAATTCTCTTTGGTTTTTCTACTGAATGAACATTTCAATTATTTTAGATTTTGACAAAAATAATCAGAATCTGTCAGAAGAAGCTGAGAACTCACCGAGAGTGACGAAGAAACAGAAGAGACTGTCCACGATGGTGTCCATGATGGCCTCCATGTCTGTGTCCTGGATGTCTGCTCTGTTGATGGCTGCAGGTGACACACACACACACACACACACACACACACAGGTGAGACACACCTGTTGCAGTAGATTAAAGCAGCCGACAGGAGACAGAGGAGTTGAAGTGTTACCGTGGTACGAGATGAGCTCCTTGTTCTGATGGCAGAGGACGAACATGTCGTCTTCCAGAGTGATGAAGTTCAGGTACTGATCATACACCTGACACACACACACACACACACACACACACACACACACACACACACACACACACACACAGGACAGTTATTTATTACAGTGCTTTGTAACGTGGGGTGGACACAATAATGTGAACAGCGGACTCTGGTGTCGGTCCGATATTTATCCTGTTTGTACGGAACAATATAATATTTAGATCTGAAATAGAATAATTTATAACTTTACTCAGATTTAATTATATGAAACAAAAAGATATAAACTGTTCAGTAGACTCATCAGAAACACTTATAGCAAAGCAGCCATATGTAGCTCTAGGCTCGTCCATGACATCGCTCGACGATGTCATCACACTGTCAGCAGATCAGGGTAACCATGGTTACCTTGGTGACTTGTGCGACAGCGTTAGCAGCCAGAGCGGCGCTGGCGATGTCCTCCAGTTTACTGCGACTGATGGCGGAGATGAAGTTCAGAAAGTACGACTCGTACAGCTGGTTCCTCAGGTCCTACACACACACACACACACACACACACACACACACACACACACACACACACACACACACACACACAGAACCTAGTTGATTATAAGTTAACAAAACAGAAGCATGAAGAAAAGCTACATTTGTGAATGTTAATGTGATAAAACACCACAATGATGATTATAATGTGTGTGTGTGTGTGTTAGTGTGTGTGTGTGTGTGTAGTGTGCGTGTGTGATAGTGTGTGTGTGTGTGTGTGTACCTGGCATATCCGGTCGATGTTCTCCTCTGTGGGCATCACGAAGTAGATGGCTGGAACATCTGGGATTGGATCTCTGTCTGAGTGAAGCAGACTGACACACAGACGGGTTCAGTCTTGGTTCAGAGGAGGAAGTACTCGGATACTTTACATAAATAAAAGTATTAATATCACAGTGTAGAAATCAGGTAATGAGGTGTGAACAGGTGAGTGTCTTACAGGTGCAGCGTGATGCCCATGTCTCTCAGCTCTTTGACGGACAGCAGCGGGGAGATGATGTCCTGACCGAACCGGTCGTATATCAGAACCTGCACACACACACACACACACAAGCAAAAAAATCACTTATCTATTTAAGCATACAAAATTAATTCTTTCATGAGGTCTTGATGTGTGTGTGTGTGTGTGTGTGTGTGTGTGTGTGTGTGTGTGTGTGGTTACCTTCCATACTGGCTCAGCCGCCGTGTTCTTCAGAGGAGGAGCGTTAAAGTTCAGCATCCGCTTCAGAGCGACTGAGGGGACAAACACAGACGGGTGTCAGACAGACAGACAGGTGTCAGACAGACAGACAGGTGTCAGACAGCAGACAGGTGACACGTCTTCAGGCTGTCACCCTCATCTCATAAACCAGGGAGTCACATTTTTATTATTAGCCAAGTTTCTCGGCATCGGGGGGAGTTCCTGCCGTCCCACTGTGAGACTTTACTGTCTCTGTTCTGGGCTGAGCTTCGAGGTCCGTCTGGACTGACTGCAGTGGACCCAGATCGCCTGAGTGCAGCTGAGGACTCTGAGTCCTGATTAATGAGTAGGAGCAGCTTGAAGTGTCGCCCTCACAGCCAATCAGGGAGCAACGACGCCCCTCTTATGAAGGCTTGAGTCCTGGACACACTGCAGACCTCATCCTGATGGATCACCAGCCAGAAACTCGGGTCTGTTTCGGCCCGTGTTGTTGGATTTGAAGGAAGTTGTGTTGATTCTTCAGCCCAGTTGAGAGAACGAGGCGACCTGCGTCAGGAACGTCCTCACTTGTGTTGCTCGCCTTCCCAATATCTGGACGCCTGCAGTTCTGTTATTTGACCAGAACCCTAGAACCCCCCACACACCTTCAGCTTCAACATTTTATTTAATTGGGGACATTTCAGCCTGATTATCCCTGAAGAGGCTTTTATATATTATCCTGTAGTTCGACACCTGGCTCTCTGTACAAATACAGATTATTTGTTTATATCTTTATGCTGATTTGTAGCTTTTTACTGCCACATGTCACAACTGTGTCCCAAACCCAGGTTCTGGACCCGAAAACAAACCCAAACCTGCTGCGTGTGCACACAGAACAGTCATATGGAGCTCTGCTGATTTAACAGTGTTTGAGTCGATCATTTGGGTCCCAATTAAAATATACTGAGCCGCCTGTCAGTATATGAAATAACTGTGGTGGTTCTGGTCTGGTCTGGTCCAGCAGCAGATTCTCTGGATTTCAGTAGGATGTTGATGAAGCTTCTCTATGATATGATGATAAGTATTTAAGATCTCTTCACATTAAAAAGCTCTTACACACATTTATTATCATTATTGTTAGAACAGCAGGCTTGTCTTTGACCCTTTACAAGTTTTCTTGTGTTAAACATAAACTGAGGTTCTTTCCTCAGGACCGGTGTGAAACTAAAAGTGAAGCAGCATGCCGACGAAACCGGGATATTTTGTGAAACCCACACATATTAGAGATTAAAGGAGGGATGATCCAGTTTCAGTCAGATGTGCTGAAACTTCAGGAAGTCTCTGACATCTTCAAAAATATACAAGAATCACAGAAAATGACAGATTTCTTCACCGATAGCAACAAGCTAGCTTAACCTAGCTAACACCAGTTAGAGAGCTAACAGCGCCGTTAACTAACAAGCTAAGCAGCTAGTTCAGTCTCCAGCTAACTAGCTGGTTAACAGCTGGTTAATTAATAAGTCTGTGTGGTTAAATATGAAGAGATTCTGTAGAGAAACTGAAACATCCGTTAATCATCAGCTCCAGCAGCGGCTACACGGAGATAAAGAGCGGTTAGTTAGCTGTTTATCAGGATGACAGTCCTGAATAAATCTCCTCCGACAGACTCAGAGCCGTTTTGACTCCCTGCAGCCGGTTCCCGCCGCTGTCCGCCGCTGAAAAGAAGCTTTAATGAAGAAAAAGCAGTTAAACGAACCTGTCTGCTTCTCCCGGACGGACGCCGCCATGTTTGATGTTGTTAGTGGTGACGGAGCGGCTGATGACGTGGCAGCGGCCCGGCGCGAGGTGACCGCCAGAGAGGAGGGGAAGAAGAAGAGGTCTCACTCTGCCGATGTTTCGAGAAACCAACAACCACTATCAGTCAAAGAGGAGGAAAAGAAGTAGCAGGTCTCACTCTGTCATTTGTTTCAGAAACCAACCAACATACTATACACATTACTGTCAGTCAAAAAGAAGGGAAGATTGAGGAGGTCTCACTCTGCCAGTGTTTCCGGAAACCAACAGAGAGGAGGGGAGGATGAAGAGGGTCTCACTCTGTTGCGGTTTTCAAAAACCAGGAAGCATACATACCATACTGTCCCATGACTGTATAAGAATCTATAAATCAATTGTATGAACAGTTAGAAAGGAGGTGAAATAACAGATGTCTCACTCTGCATACGAGTCAAGATAAATCCACTGTTTGATCCAAAAAGTTAAGACGTCATCTCTGAGCTCTCCGGTCAGAGAGAACTCTAGCTACAGAAATCACATACTGCATGTTTAACCTTTACTCCATCGTCCATTAACAGTTTGACTCGTGTACATGTGTGTTTGCATGTTGCTGATTTAAGTTCCCTGATGAATAAATGTTTGAAATGAACTCTGAGCAGATAAATATCAGTCAGGAAGTCAAAGAAGCACATGAAGCTGCATTTCTGTGTGTTCAGTTATTCAAAGTTGAAGAAATCAGGACAACAAATTGGTTTGTTTCTGCATTTATGATCCACAACAACAAAAACAAAAGTCATACCTGAACGAACATGCAGCAAACACAGAACAGATATAACAGATATGAAAGGAAATATATAATATATAACAGAGAAAGAAATCAGAGGAAGATAGAAGAGCAGATGATGTATAATAATAATAATAATAATAATAATTAGAGCTGATCCTGGTTGTTCAGTTTTATTGTGTCGAGCTAAATGTGAAAGAGACTGAAAACAAATCTCTTGATTTTTACGTTTCCAAGTCCATTAATAACAACATAATTAGGTTTTAAGTGTATGATGGATGAATGAGTGGACTGTAATATTTGTCTGCAGAGTCTAATGCTCGTTAAGAGGCTTTAAATCCCCAAAAGTGACAAAACAAAATGAGATTCATCCGTTCAGTTAAATCTTAAAGGTGCCTTTTTTCAGTTCCTGTGAAACACACAGGTGTTTCCTCTGCAGTCAGATCTCAGGTGTTGTTACCCCAAAAGCTGCGAGATAATCAGTTTAATTAAAATCACATTCCATTAATTGACTTGACTGCAATTTTATCTACCAAATGTTATTTTTTTATTTTTATCATAACTGCTTTGAGAAAACAAAGTTTGGAGGTAAAGTCTAATCTTCACAAAGAACGTTTGAACTTGATCACCTGACGTGTTTGAGCCAATCAGAAGGCAGCAAATCTGTAGTTTCAACCGCTGTAGAACTCTTTTTTCACACGGTTCTGAGAATAAACACAGTTAGTCTGAGATATCACGACATAAAAAACCAACAGTGTCAGATTGAAACATGTTCCTCAAAATCTGATCGATGACATTTCAGCTTTTTCAATAAAAATGTGTAAAGAAAAGTACAAAAATAACAAACAAGATACAAAAAGCACAAACAGAAAACCTCAGCATCTTATATACAACACAGAAATGTAAATAAAAAAGTAACTCTTAAAGACGAAGTTATATAATCAGCACCATCGTTTTTAAACTGGAAACCTAAAAGATTTTCATGACATCACATTCAAGCTGGAAAAAAAGGTTCAAGATTTAAAAAAGGCAAAAAGTGAAGAGGACTTTAAAAGGTTTAAGTCTGAGTTTAAGGTTTTTGCTTTGGCAGCGCTCTGAAAATTATTTGTTCTTCAGCTTCGTCAGACAGGAAGTCAGACGGTATTAAGAGACGGACGAATGTGTCGTTGGTTTGAGTCTGAACATGAAGGACCTGAACCCGACGAATCAAACTGAACCTCACCGATGCAGAAATCATAACAAAAAAAGAAGCAGAGCAGAGACGGACGGTAACTATTTATTAAAGGAACAGTTCGGACAAAAATGAAAACTCAGTCATCATCTCCTCCTGCTGATGATAGAAAGTCTGTTTCACTGTGAAGCTCTAGAAATGTTCTGTGGACTCTGAAACTTCAACTGACTTCCATCAGCAGGAGGAGGAGAGGAGCACTGAGTTTAGATGTCGGGGCGAACTGCTCCTTTAAATGAGTCCTGCTCAGCCACGCTGATATAAAGAAAACTCTGACAGAACGTCTGAATGTGTCTCAGAGTGTAAAATAAGAAACATTGCAGAAACAGCTCCTCCTCCTCTAACTCTCTGTAGGGAGGAGGTGCACACGGTGACTGATGGCCTGCTCCATGGAGCTCTTGAAGGCCTGGTAGGAGGAGGTGACGGGCAGGAGGAGGTGTTTGGAGCCGGGCCCCCTCTGAGGGAAGAGCCCCTCATCCTGAAACACCTCCCCTCCCGCTCCTCCTCCTCCTCCTCCTCCTCCTTCCTCATCCTGCTCGACTGCTGCTGGGGAGGAGATGGCGGGGTGGAGGAAGGACATGGAGGGAGGAGGGAGGAGGCCGGCGGCGGGGACCTCCTCAGCTCCTGTGGCAAAGCGAAGGAGGTCCTGCAGAGAGATGGAGCTCCGACCAACTGAGGAGGAGACGAGGAGTTTATCATCAGTGTGAAATGATTTGACAGAAAAAAGTCTTCATGGCTCCGTCATCACAGCTTTCACATTTTTGTCCCTGTTCAGCTTCCATCCTTCCTGCTCACATTTCTGCTGTGTGTCTGTTTTCATCACTTTATACTTGCTGTAATAAAGAATAAACCTGGCGTACCTTCACACTCCAGCAGGAAGTGTCTCCAGAAGCTGATGACGGCCGTCTCTCGGTTCAGTTTGTCCTCCTGCTGCGAGAAGTTGACGGTGAAGAGCCGGCTGACCGCCTGAGCCGTGAGTCGAACCGCCGCCTCGCAGAAAACAGTGCAGAACGCCGACGGGTAGAGCTGCACCTGGATCAGATTAAAGGACCGATGCTGTGATAAACTGTCCCGTCTCATGTCGTGCTGTCTGATAAACCTTCAGTGTGTTCATACGCAGATAAAAAAAACTTCCATCACCTGATCAAAGACTCCCAGCGTCTGCAGACCCTCCCGAAACCTGCAGGAGGAGATAACACAGTCAAGGTGTCTAAACACAGAGTGTCAAATAAATGGCACAAAGTACAGAAAGATTCATAGACGACTAGGATTCATCACCAGCACAGTCATTAAGGGCTGAGCAGGCTTCTGGTGCAGCAGACGAGCTTCAAGCAGATTGATTTGGTGCAGACCAACTAAGTCAGGACAGGAAAAGAGGAACGTGAGCGAGGAAGTCTGACTTCCTGGTCAGTCATGGAAATACGTCTCAGCACAGCAGAGCTCTGATCCACCTGAGCTCCTTTCAGGGAACAAACGTTTTAAAAGTCGTTGTTTTATTCATCGTCTTGATCTTAAACTTTAGAAGAAGACGCGTTAAGCTGAATTGTTGTGGGAAGTGAAACGGCGACGTGTCACAGTCGCCCTGATGGACTGTAGTGCTGCGACACTCACACAGACTCTCAGCTGAGTCTCGTTCGACACCTCGTGGTGAACTTCAGTATCACCAGTCCAGTCCGGTCGCATGTTATTCCACCTGACTGTGACTTCACACTCTCTCTCTCTCACTATCTCTGTCACCACATTTAAAGCATCATTAAGGTGTGTGTACCTCTGCAGTGGCAGCTGCATCCTGGTGATCAGAGTGAAGCTGACCAGATTCTCCACCAGCGCCTCTTTCTCCTCAAGGCTGCTGATTGGTCGGTTGCAGCCGGCCAGCTCCAGGAACTCCCAGCTGGCCGCCGTGACTTCTTTCAGCTCGTCCAAAGACGTCGCCTCTGCGATCTGAAATCAGACAAACAATCAATATCAAACCTCTGATTATAACAGAGTCATAATCTCTGGAGCTGTTACTGACGCTCTTCACTCACCCTGCTGACTTGGCGTCTGAAGTGTGTGTCGGGGGTCATGTGTGTGACGGTGAGCGGCTGGTTGGGAGGGTAGTTGAAGAGACACTGGTAGAGAGTGTGAGAGAAGAAGCCGACAGGAGGACCGCCGTGAACCAGAGAGAGAGCGAGCAGGCAGCCCACGTCAAAGTACAGGTCGTCCCGCAGAGCTGCAGGAAACCAGAGTCATGAGGACAGGAAACGAAACTGGCTGATGAAAAATGAAATGGCAAAAAAAATGTGATATTGATTGATACCCTGGGAGTCCAGCGCCAGGTTTTTGGATCCGTGTGGACCCTCAAACACCACAGAGTCCTCGATCTGCTGCACCAGCAGCTTCAGGAAGTACTGCCTGGCCATGTCGCTGTCCTGGAGGCTGCTGGGAAATGAAGTCCGTCTGGAATCTTTGAACCTGGTCAGAGACGACAGAGCGGATGAGAGGAGACAAATGGAAACGATCACCTGAAGATGATGAAGTTTGTCATCCACTCACCTGACAGACAGAGTGTGTGTGGGGTCATAGTCGGACCTCCTCACCAGCTCCACACCTGCAGCCAGAGCCCGGTCCCCACTCACCTCCACCTGCACACTGAGGGGGAGGAGCTGAGGCACCAACGCCTGCAGGATCACTTTAGGCGATCCAGATGCGACAGGTAACAACGGCCTGACAGAGAGAGAGAGATTTTATCTGTCAATCAAGTTTAAAGGACCATTCTGGCTATTTAATTCCTCTCAATCACAGGAGCAGCCTCATGATAAAGCAGGTAACCACACAGGTGGTTTCTGTCCAGGGACTGAAGCAGGTAGGAGATTCAGAGAGGGTGATGTAGGACAGGTGTGTGAGATCTGTGTACCTCTTACAGCTGATGGGGGTGTGGAAGGAGGACAGGTGTGTTAGGTTTGTCCTCTTGCAGGTGACGGGGGTGTGGCTGGAGGACAGGTGGCGTTTGGACAGCAGACTCCTCCTCTGAACTCCCTGAGGAGACGCCACCAGGGAGGCTGCAGGAGACGAGCACAAACAGCATATTTAAAACAATATCGATAACTTTAAATGAGGACGGTGATCCTAAATGATGTGGATTATGTTGTGTTTGTTATGCAGCAGATCAGTCTGTTGGACCTTTCCCGTCTGTAGCCTGCTGACAGTCGCTGCAGGCCCAGTCTCTGGTGTCCAGCTTCAGCCCCGAACACTTCCTGTGGGTCCCTCCAGATCCACACAGCCGGCAGCGAATCACCTCAAACCAACTGAAACAAAGAAGAAGAGTGCTCCACAGATTCAGCATCACAGCAGCTTCAGGCTTGCTTAATATTTCTCTGCACCGCTAAAGCGAACACTTTCACATGTGACCTCAACTTATAAGTGGAGTCTGTATTCAGACTGTGGTGGAACAGAAAGGAATGTGGTACCCGGTCTTGGCGGAGTGCGTGCGCCCGTCGTTGCAGAGGCAGGTGAGAGCGTCACAGCGCGTATACACCTCCAGCAGCTCTGAATACGCGTTTGCCTCCAACTCCCATGAGGCATCTCTGCAGAGAAGAACATGTGGAGGTTCAGAAAACATTTTGACTGCCTGACTTCAGTTTCTGTCTACCCACAATCCCCTTGTCTTCTGTGGTCTTTCTTTCTGTTAGCTTCATGAGGATGTTACCTCTCTGGGATGTATATTCCCATCCTCAGCATCTCCTCCTGGAAGGTCTCCTTGTTGTTACACAGAGTGCATCTGAAGAAGAAGAGGCCGGCGCTGTGGGCCTGACGCTGACACACAAACACACAAACACACACTGGTCAACGCCACACAACCTGACACGCTTAAATACACATGCTGTGAACCATCTGTGCCAATCACAAAATTCCAAAGAACCCAGAATAACTTTACTATCAGCTCTAATTCTCATCTAAGCACAAAGCAGACATTCTGCAGTCTGAATGTTAGCAGGGTCACCGAGAGCGTACCTGCACACAGTCCCTGTGGAACCAGCTCGCATGGCAGGACGGACATTTGAGGACGGAGTAGCAAAGGACGGGCTCGATGGAGTCCAGACAGATGGAGCAGGACTGAGGCAGGCTGAGGTCTGAGCTCACACACAGGGACTGAGTGGGACTGTGATCCGGACAGAATGACCTGGACACAAAGACACAAAGACACAAAGACCACAGGGTCAGACTACTGAGCAAAATCTGTTCTTTTTGAAAAAAAAAACAAAAACTTTATTCTTATTTCAGCATTGCAGATATATAGGCGAGTAGTTTACATGTGATCACAGAGTGAGTTAGTCTGCACTCTGCCAGCAGGTCAGTACATGTGTGAGCTAGAACACAGTTTTACTTCCAGTGGTAAACTAAAAGACGGATGAAAGAAATAAGACAGAAGGTTTGCAGCAATTCTGACCTCAGAAACTCAAATTTCAGACTATTTAATGACTTTTAAGATCTAATGTTTATAAAACACGACTAAAGGACCTGCAGCCACTCATAGTTCTGGTCTCCTGATGTCGGGTCGATGAGGTCAGACAGGCAAAAGTTCTCCTGCAGGCAAGTTTTGAAAATCAAAACTTGACTGTAATAATCAGAGATTTGGATCATCGGAGCAAAACAATCCAAAAGTACAATACTTCATTTTACAAGATGTGTGACAGTCTCAACAACTCAGCAGTACTTTGACTCAAATCCACTTGAGACTGAAGAGATGATTGAAGTGTTGAGTGTGTCGTAAGCAGAACTCACGGGAAGAGTTCTGTGAACTGAGAGATGAACTTCTGTTTCCTCCCGCAGGGGAAGTGGATCATCTTCTTACAGCTTCTGACGTAGCAGCCGACACACGCTCCCTTCTTCTTACAGCAGCAGCACGTCTGAAACACACAGCAAACAGAAAAGAAGCAGAAAGATTTACTGTCACATTCTGCTCCCAGTGGTCTGTTTCTTACCGGTTTTCTGGGTTTTTCACTCGTTGTTCTTCTGTTCTGATGATATAAATAAAATGTTCTCACCAGTCGAGCCGAGCGGCGGATCTCCTGTTTGATGTCGTCCACCAGGAAACCAAAGACGCCCTCGTCCTCTTTTCCTCGCTGGTAAACGCCACAGGACGTCAGCTGAAACACACACAGACCGTCACAGAAACACGTGTGAAGAACTCAGATGTTGGTTGTTCCAAGTGTTAAGATCACAAGTCTGTGAGAAGGCCTCACCAAACACAAGTAGTGAACGGAGAATTTGTGCTCTTTGAGCGTGACTTTCTCTCCAAACATGGCCGGATCATCATCACTGAGTCTGCAGAGGGCGCAGCCTGGAGGGAGGGACATCACAGCAGTGTTACATAAATATGTAATTATCATTTAATTATTCCCAATATGAGACATCCTCATCTGGATGACATGAAGAGTTTGACTAATAATCATCTCTTTAGAATAAACCTTCTCAAAGCACCAACAGTCATCTGCAGCCTTTTGCCACATTATTTTTTTAATCACATTTGGTCACAAATATTGGGAAAGTAATTCTGTCAGTGTTTCCATCATTCTGGACAAACTTTATAACATTAACAATTCCCTCTCCACATGTTAGCGCCTCATCACACACTGCTCGTGAACTATAATTTCAGATTAAAGATCTTTGTGCTGCTCGCTGAGACTCGTTCTGTTCTGTAACAGTCAGCAGCATCAGACGCTCCAGTAAAACATTGATTATAGTGATTATCAGAAGCTGCCGATCACTCACACTGCTCCGGGCTGCTGCCGTCTGAGCCCGGCGACCTCCTCGCCTTCTTCTTCATGCTGATGTGAAGCGACCCTGCAGGGGTCAGAGGTCAAAGCTCCTGAGCTTTTCATCCACACAAAATCATTAAGACTCCAGCTGGGTCCAACTGCAACTCCATCGACTGAAATTCAGTTTGTTTAAACTGACCGTAGGAACTTTTTTTTTTTTTAATTCTTGTGGAGATAAAAACACTTTGGGAGAAAGTTATACCCAAAAAATCTACACATACATATTTATTTACTTTAAAAAATGTATTTAAAAAAGTTAAATAAATAAAAATATCACATATATCACAGTGTGAACATCTGAACGTGCACAGCCAGGTTATTATTTACACAGCGACTAAGATTATTTTAACTAGGTTTGATAATTATGATTTGTGTCCTGACTGCAAAATAAATTACAGTGACTTTGTTCTTTAATGAAAGAAAAATCACCTCCAATAAAAACATGTGATTGTGCAGAAACAACACTGTGAAGATATGTGGAAGAAGAAGATCAATACAAAGATGATTCAGTTTACTGTGATATTTAACAGAGAAATCCTAACACACAATAATCAATATTTTCAATTAGCTTTGGCTGGATCGATCAATGATGATGAAAGCGGTTGTGATGAACTGGATGGTAGTGAGTGAATAAAAGACACAACAATAGAGAAGAAGCCAAGCTAAGCTAATGTTGAGCTAACTTTGCAACTGTTAATTATAAACTGAGCCAAGTGGCATAAAGTTAAATACAACGACGTGACGTCAACCTTCGGTTATCATAAACATCTGAACAACAAGCAGCTGTATAATATGTGATTAACACGTATAAAAGATAAAATGTTCAGATAATCGTTGAAGTTTATCTTCGGCAGGCTGATGAAACTCAAACGTTCGGGCAGAAAATGTCGGATTTTCCTCCCGCAGACTGACAACCAGAGAAAACGTTCGTCAGGAAATCTTTAAATTAAAAACCTACTTTACATTCAGGAGTGAAACGTGTCAGGCTTCGCTCATTGTCGCGTTATTTTGTGGAGATTTAATCCGACAGTTTGTGTTTATTTGTGATTAACGCCGTCGAGTTTTAAATTTCCCTCTTTCAAAACAAAACAACGTAATTTCCGCTTCCGCTCCTTCTTCTTCTTCCTGCGGCTGCAGGAGTTCTAACGCGGTCTTTATCCGGTTTGCGGGTTCAGCGCCCCCTCGTGGCCGGCTGGTTATTACCGCGCAGGTTTCTGACTTTTTCAAAAAAACAATTTACATTTTTATCTCATAATTTGAATTTTTACCCAATAACTTATTGAACTCATTTAATAACGTTGACTTTTTTAACATTATATTTCTTTTGTCCTTTGTAAAATAGGTGAAATATGGTAAAATATGATTCTGCACAATGAATACTTTTACTTTTGGTCCCTTCAGAGTATATTTTATTTAAATGAATGAATTTGAATGTGATTTAATTTGTGGTATTTCTACTTTTATTAAAGACGCAGTATGTAATTTCCACTAGCAGTCTCTCCATCCACATGAAAGACATGCAGCGTGGGATCATGGGAGTTGTTGTCTTCATTGTTGATGCAGATCCATCTGATGTGATAATGTTTTAAAGTTTTACTCACATTAAGTTTTCTCTCTGACTCACTTCTAAAAGTTACAGTGACAGAAACAAAACACACCGTTACTGTTCTTAGACATTTTATTGTTTATTATTATTATAACTTCTTTTGTTTGTGGAAAAGACAACAAAGAAAAACAAAAGATAAATGTTCCGTGTCGTGATCAACATGAAGTTACTGAGATCTTTGTGGGTAAAGTCTTCATCTCAGGTCCTCTCCAGGTGTTCACGTGTGGAAACAGCCTCTCAGTGAAAAACCTTCATTTATCAGACCTGAAAGCAGCTTCTGCCTCTGCATGATCTCTGGTGAAGACTTGATCCCAGACTCAATATTAAAATCTTCCTCTTTTAATATCTCACGCTCAGCAAAAAGTTTTAAACAGTGTTAGATAATAATATGAGATGTGAGACAAATTAATGTCATCTTATGGTAAATTCAGCTGAGAGAAATTAAGCAGGCTGGTCTTTATTTTAGGAAATTATTGTTTTTTGTGTCTGTCTCCACAAAATGAAGAAGCAGTTCAATAATAATAAGACTGTCTTAAATATGATACATTTAATAGTGGGGTTTGGTGTGAGTTTTATCAGTCTGTTGAGAAGTTAAATCTCCAACATTTCGTCACAATAATCAATCAGGACAGAGCGACAGTGTGGGCGGCACGGTCCGGCTCGGTCCAGCAGGGGGCGGTACAGGACTCGGATGGTAACCACGAGCAACATCTCAACTCAAAGTCCACTTACAGACTTGTTGGGGCTTTTGACCGCATCTTACGGTCTTCATCAGTAAATGGAGCTGCCTCAGGTGAACTCACATGAAAATAACACATGTACATAAAGACAGTAAAAACATCTGAGCTCACTGGAGGCTTTTCGCAGCTTTCCACTGCATCTCATGGTCTTCTTCTCTGAACAAGCGTTCAAGTCCAGGTTCACCTGCGTGCTTCATCTGAGCTTTCAGTCGCATGTCACGGTCTTCATCAGCCAGCTGACCTCCAGCAGGTGTCAGAAAATAAGAGAAAATAACAAACAGTGGACAAATAATCTCAACCTGCAAATTCACATCTGTCAGCCACCTCTCCCTGTCTGTCTGCGGACGGAACCAAGAGTTAAGATTTAATATGAAATACTTATAGACAGATAACAACTCCAGCTTCTGAGGAAGACCACGAGATCCGGTCGAAAGCTTTGAAACACAAAGTCATTCAGAGATGTTTGAGAATAAGAAATAAATGAGTGATGTCCATTCAGAACTCCATTCACAATCTGCCAAATTATGAAACTGTGACACATTCAGAGACTCCACAGTCAGTCAGTCTGTTTCTAATAATAAACAACGTGTGTGTGTGTGTGTGTGTGTTTGTGTGTGTGCGCGCGCGCTCCATGCTGCGTCACGGGGGAAGGGCGGTGCCCGCAGGTAGGCGCACCAGCAGCGGTCACATCACCACAAACACACCGTCACACCCAGTCACACACACACACACACACACACACACAGAGGGGGCAGTGTGCTCATAGCTGCCGCGACTCCCAGGTGCCAAACACACACATACACACACACACACATATATATATATACACACACACACATACACACACATATGCACACACACTCCCCCGGTCAGCCTGAAGGACGCATTCAGCGAGCAGCAGCCTGTTTTCAGCCGGAACATTTGGAAATATCGAAACAGGGAAGTTGGAGCGGAGCGGCCGATCAGCATGTTCAGCTGGGTGAACAAGGAGCAAGGTGGACGCAACAAGGAGGGAGAGATGTACCAGACGGTGACGGAGGGACTGCAGACTCTGTACACCAAGAAGCTGCTGCCGCTGGAGGAGACGTACCTCTTCCATGACTTCCACTCCCCGGCCCTGGAGCCGGCCGACTTCCAGAGCAAGCCCATGGTGCTGCTGGTGGGCCAGTACTCCACCGGGAAAACCACCTTCATCAGGTACCGACCCCCCCCACCACCCGCTGGGCGTGTGTGAGCCTGCTGTATAATCACCGTTAATAGTTGTAAAGTGTGCTGGGAGCGCAGAGCCGCAACACATGTGCTTAAACCACATTTATCAGGTGTTAAAACCTGTTTACACGGTGTCCATACCAGACCTCACAGGGAAATCCTCCTATTTAAGGCTCCCGAGATGATAGATGCGGAAACAGAAGAGGCAGCGCGCAATCTAATATGTCAAATTAATGTGTGGTGTTTAGTTGTAAATTCGGTTTACATAAAATCCACCAGAGTCGATCTGTATTGGATTGTATCCATCTAAAATGCCTCAGTGTGATAAGGTTCTTAATGCCGGATGGGAATCACCTTGGTGCTTATTTGTAGAAGGAAGCAGTGGAAGTAACGCAAACAACTGGAGATCTTATGTAAACTCCATCAGTCTGGTGGCTCGGGTGTATGCAGAAGTGAAGACCGTACCCTTAGTAAAAGCATCAAGTCTAGAGTCTATCTTTACAATGTGCAAATCTTGGCCAAACAGCAAAGTTTCTTAAATGGGTCACTTTTCTAATGGAGTTTGGCATGGATTTTCCTTCAGGGTGTTGACAGTATTAAATCTTTGTTAGCTGAAACAAACCTCATGTTGCTGCTGGTCGGCCAGTACTCCACCTGAAAACCCCCTTCATCAGGTACCAACCACCACCTGCCGGGCGCGTGTGAGCCTAGTAAAACTACTGTGAAATCACCATTAATAGTTACAGTCACTTTATGCCCCTTACACTGTCTCAGTACCAGGCTTCATATGGAAATCTTCCTATTTAAGGCTCTCCAGATTATAGACGAGGATGCAGAAGTGGCAGCATGTAATCTAAGATGTCAAATAAATGTGTCGTGTTTTGTTGTCAGTTCTGTTAATATAAAATCCACCACAGTAGATCTGATGGGATGGTACGTCTGTACAGGAGCAGAGTGTGATTAGGTTCTCATTGTCAACTAGGAATCAGCTTGGTGCATAGTTGTGGAACGCAAAGACCTTGAGATATCATTAACTCCCTGATTGCTTAGTGACTTGGGTTAATACTGAAGTGAAGGTTGAACCACCAGTAAATAAAACATCTCTTGAGTCTGTTAAAGTGTGCAAACAGCAAAAGGTCTTAAATTGGATGCTTTTCCAATGGAGTTTGGCGTGGTATTTAATCCCTGCAAGCTGCAAGAAATATCAGTGTTATGTTTATTGTAAAAAGCAACAGGTGCAGTTTATGGTTGTTATTTCCACCATATTCTTGTGAAATCTCACTATATTATTAATTATTTTTGGGGGGTGTGTTTAGAAGAAAATGGCCTCAGAGACATAATGTGATTAAAATTTGCTTCACATCATTTCTTTGTTTACATTTGAATTAGTCTTGGCATCACCTCAAAAGTGTGTACCAATGATCGAGTGCTGCATGAATGAATGAAGTTATTATTAATGTGTCATTCAAACATTCATGTGAAGGATTCTCTCAAACAAACCAGTTAAAATCTCTTTTTATCCATAAAAGTCTCATGTAGGACTCATGACCCTTAAAATCCTGGAGGCTGGCATGTGTCACGAGTTAAAGAGCTGATCACACACACTGCCAGACACACACACACACACACACACACACACACACACACACACACACACACACACACACACACACACACACACACACACACACACCCCAAATGCATACAGCAGCAACAGAATCACAGTTGTAGTTGCATGTCATCAGTTTCCAGCCTCGCTCTCTCAGACTACATCACTCTGTTAATACTTTATTTCCTGATTACTTAATCAGACCTGTGACATCACATCCTGTTTTGGTGCTGAGTGTGATTTATTGATTCAGACTGAAGGCTGGTCTGTCTTGTTGAGGAGGCAGAAGATGAAATATGATACTGGTGGTGTGTGTTCTCTCCTCACTGTTGCTCACCGATCAGGTGGATCGAAGATACAACAAAAACAATTAATACACAACAAATCAATAATTGGTTTATTGTTGAGGTGATTCAACGTGCAATCACTTAGTTTCCAGTTTCTCCAATGAGAGTGTCATGTAATTGTAAACTGACTGTATTTGGGTTTTGAACTTCGGGGTTTGGGCAGGTAACGCCTCCAAGAAAGCTAATGCAAGACTTCATATGAAAATGTGCCTATTTAAAGCTTTCTCTCGTGGCAGCAAATAAACACAAGAGGTAGAGAATATACGAAGAGCAAACAAATGAATCTGGTATCACGGTAAATTTGGCTTTCATTAAAAGCAAAAAGCAGAAGTGTAGTTAAAGAGAGTGACATGTTTTCAATGTGGTTCTGTGCCCCTCACCAGCCAACAGAAAGGAGGCTTAAATCACCAGATTTTTCAATGGAGTTTGGCATGACTTTCGTTAGAGGTTGATATGATAAGAAAAAACAAACAGACCTTGATCTTGTTTTTATTTGTTTTGGATCATTTCAAACTTTGAGTTTTGGCCTGTGGATGCAGAGGCCTGTGGCCAGACCTCGCTATTTAGAGTACCCTAAATAGTCTGATTTTTCAATGGAATTTGGCATGGCTATCGTCATGGCTTTTATCATGGCTTTCGTCAGAGTCTTGACATCGTGTTTTGACTGGGTGGCAGAAGGTTGTAGCCATGTTTTAAATGAGGGGGCTTAAGTTGTCAGATCTCTCAGTGGAGTTTGGTGTGACTTTTGTTTTGGTCTTGACATGTTGAACTTTAAGTGTTTATGACTGCGGTTGCAGAAGGTTGTAGCCAGACTTCATATGAAAATCTTCGTATTTTAAGCTCTCTGCTTTAGCACAGAAACTATACACACGGGAGAGCTTCATACAATATGTCAAACACATGAATGAACTCTGGTGGTGACTTTGGCTGACGGGGCCTGAATGGTGTACGGCTGCAGTTATATGTAACCTTTATTTCTGTGGGTGTTCAGTGTGTCAGAGAGTTCGTCTTTGTTACTGTGAGTTTTCACCTGCAGCTCTGACAGCACAGACGAGCTGTGACCTGCACACGTCTGACTCAATCACAACTCTGAGCTACGCCGGCCTCAGATAGAACCACAGAGGATCTGTGCGTGTTGCAGCTGGACCGGGTTCACTGCATTATTGATCTCCAACAGGTGTCATGTGTCTGCAGATCTGTTAGAAACAGAGTTGTTGAATTGTACGGTGGCCTGGAAGGAAAGAAAACAAGTGGTGAGACTGGCTGAGAGCTGAGGTCATCACACTGCATTTAACAGTTCACTGAGCTTATCTCATGTCTGCAGAAGGTGTGTGTGTGTGTGTGTGTGTGTGTGTGTGTGTGTGTGTGTGTGTGTGTGTGTGTGTGTGTGTGTGTGTGTGTGTGTGTGTGTGTGTGTGATACTAACAGAAGAAGTTTTGGCGCCAGAACTGACCTGCAATCAGTTTACTTCCAACACAAGCTGCAGAGTGATCGTTGCTGCAGCAGCTACAGTTTGTGTGTGTGTGTGTTCCACAACTTTGAGGCCCCACCCTGCCCTGAGGAATGCTATGAATCATGGGAACTGAAAAGAATGCAATGAATCATGGGAACAGGTTGCCAGTAAATTGCAGAGTCGACATATTTCCTTCTTCTTCTTCTTTTTCTTCTTCTTCTTCTGACGTGAAACCAGCAGAAGTAAAGAGCACAAACTGGAGCTTTGTCAATAAAGTTTCTATGTTTTAATGACAGTGTCATTGGTACCAGTGTACCCTGCTAAAGGTCAGAAATTAGCTGCTTTATCGAACAGATGAAAGAAGAGGGCTTAAATATGCAGATTTTTGAATGGAGTTTGGTGTGACTTTCGTTGGGGTCTTGACATGTTTGACTCTGATCTGGTTTTCTTTGTCTTGTATCCTTGTGAAAGCTAACTGCTGCTGGATGTAGCTGCTGTTAAGTGATTCTTCAACCCTCCCAATTTTCCTGGGAGGCTCCCAGTTTCCTCTCAGAGTCACAATATTCCTTTATTTCTTATTTCTCCAGATTTAAAACAAAGTTTCACATCTTATTCATGATCTAATGTCTAGTGTGCCTTGATCTCCTCAGTGACCCTGGAATGAAAAATTCCAGTCTCAGTTGTGCATTTTGTGTCCATGTTTCACCATCAGGACTCACAGACTCACAAATCAATGAATGAATGAAACTGACTCTCCTGAACTCCCCTCGCTATTTATTAATGTCTTAATGTCTGTATGGCCTCTGATGGTGGTGGTGCCGGGTGGTGGTGCCGGGTGGTGCTGCAGGTTGGTGGTGCAGGGTGGTGGTGCAGGGTGGTGGTGCAGGGTGGTGCTGCAGGTTGGTGGTACAGGGTGGTGCTGCAGGGTGGTGCTGTAGGGTGGTGGTGCAGGGTGGTGGTGCCGGGTGGTGGTGCAGGTTGGTGGTACAGGGTGGTGGTGCAGGGTGGTGGTGCAGGTTGGTGGTGCAGGGTGGTGCTGCAGGTTGGTGGTCCAGGGTGGTGGTGCAGGTTAGTGGTGCCGGGTGGTGCTGCAGGGTGGTGGTGCACGGTGGTGATGCAGGGTGGTGCTGCAGGGTGGTGCTGTAGGGTGGTGGTGCAGGGTGGTGGTGCCGGGTGGTGGTGCAGGTTGGTGGTACAGGGTGGTGCTGCAGGTTGGTGGTCCAGGGTGGTGGTGCAGGTTAGTGGTGCCGGGTGGTGCTGCAGGGTGGTGGTGCCGGGTGGTGCTGCAGGTTAGTGGTGCCGGGTGGTGGTGCCGGGTGGTGCTGCAGGGTGGTGGTGCAGGTTGGTGGTACAGGGTGGTGGTGCCGGGTGGTGGTGCAGGGTGGTGGTGCAGGTTGGTGGTGCAGGGTGGTGCTGCAGGTTGGTGGTCCAGGGTGGTGCTGTAGGGTGGTGGTGCCGGGTGGTGGTGCAGGGTGGTGGTGCAGGGTGGTGGTGCCGGGTGGTGGTCCAGGGGTCCGAGCTGCAGCGCTTCACTCAGTCAGAGTCTGACAACAACAGGTCTCGGTCCTCTGGGCCCAGCGGCTCGGTGGTGATGCAGTCTGACGGGTCGCTGGTAGTTTTCCTGCTCCGTCTGTTTTCTCTTTGAAGTCCGGGTCTTTCTGAGACAACAGGAAGTGAGAGGACAGGGACTCGCTGCAGCCGTCTTCCATCTCTTCCTTCCTTTCTCACTTTTCTTTAACGAGGGAAACTGTGTGAGAGGTTGACGATGAAGCGACAGAGACACAGAGATCTCTGACCACCTCTCTCTCTCTCTCCTCAGGTACCTGTTGGAGCAGGACTTTCCAGGGATGCGGATCGGTCCAGAACCAACCACTGATGGCTTCATCGCGGTGATGTACGGCGAGAACGAGGGCGTCGTCCCCGGCAACGCCCTGGTGGTCGACCCTAAAAAACCCTTCAGGAAGCTCAACGCGTTTGGAAACTCCTTCCTCAACAGGTAAACACACACACACCACACACACACACACACACACACACACACACACACACACACACACAGCAGCGCCTCCTGCTGGCGCGGAGAGTTATTTCCTCTCACGCAGGCGTTGAACGTACGAGCTAGTTGGCGTCCTCTGTGGTCTTTGTGGTGCATTCAAGTGCAGCTTTTAGGCTGCGACACCACTGACAGTCAGCCTTCGCCATGTCAGTAAATAATGAACTTTTAGAAACCATTTATTATAATTAGTTCAGGGTCAAAACTCGACTAAAACAATAATAACATCTGGATCCGAAGATGAAAATGTTTCGATGTCGACCTCCACGATCATCAATCATCTCGATCACTGATCAGTTTTATCTCCTTTTTTCTTCAAATCTTTGTTTTCCGTCAGCAAACTGAACTTCTCTGCTCCATGAGGAGTCCAGCTGTGGTTCTGACGGCGTTTTAAAGGCTGCCGGTTGAGTTTTATTGATGCAGAACTCAGAGGAGACTTTAGAGAAACACAGAGCTGCAGACTGACGAGACATTTTAGACCTCGGAGCTCCACCCGGCCCTGAAGACCTCCACTCAGTTAATACATTTAGTTTGAAGCTGCAGCGTGTTTTCTTACTCTCGGCTGTTCTGATGACTGATGACGGAGCTGCAGAGCTTCATCTTTATAGTTTAGTTTCTATAGAATTCATGGTAATCCCGAACCTGAATCTGTAGATATGTAACATATGTACAAAAAACTCCATTGTTTACTTCATTACGTTTGATTATTAATTAGTTTGAGTCCCTTTTCCCAAATATTATCCATAAATTAATGATTAAGTCCACAAACCAAATCAACACGTCTGAAGCTGAATGATCAGACGGTGAAGACGAAGTTTTAGAGATTTAAATAATAGAATGAAGTGGAAACAACATCCAGCGCGTGGACTCACTTCATGTTTCAGTGTGTAATCAGCTGCCAGGGTGTGTGTGTGTGTGTGTGTGTGTGTGTTGTGTGTGTGTGTGTGTCTGTGTATATATATATGTGTGTTGTGTCCACAAACACTCAGAGGTGTGTGTTGCCCTGCAGTGATGTTATCAGTGTGAACAGCAGCGCCTCCATTTAAATGTTGAGGCTGAAATCTGATGCAGGAGGTGAAACCACACACACACACACACACACACACACACACACACACACACACACACACACACACACACACACACACACACACACACACACACACACTCATCCAGGCAGCTCTTCACACTCCTGTCACTGCGTTCCTCAAAACATTCACAACCCCGGAAATGACCCCTCCAACCCCTGACTGACATGTAAACACACACACACACACACACACACACACACACACACACACACACACACACACACACACGTGTCAGAACTGACAGTTCATACTGAGGGTTTAAATTTAGCTAAAAACACTCGGGTCCAAACGTATTTCCTCCGTCCAGAAATATTTCTAAGAGCAGCAGCACGGAAACGAACCCTCCAACTGTGTGTGTGTGTGTGTGTGTGTGTGTGTGTGTGTGTGTGTGTGTGTGTGTGTGTGTTTGTTAGTGTGTACCCTTGGCATTCCTTAAACCAGGAATCCCATCTTGTCCTGATGTGATGGAGGAACCAAAATAAGTTATTGTTTCCAGGGGAAGTGTGTGTGCGTCACCACGTGTCGGCGCGGCGGTTTTGTTTTTTCCCGCCTCGAGCGGCTGAAGACCGTCTGCTAAATTTAACTTTCAACTTTATATTTATTACACGCTGACAGAGAGGTCACACACACACACACACACACACACACACACACACACACACACACACACACACACACACACACACACACCATTGAAGTAGTAACACAACATCACCAGACTCCATTCACAAAAGTAGTGATTCTAAGTTGTTTCATGAGGAGAACTTTACAAACTTTGTGAAACGACCACTGATTTCACCATTTACACTCCATTTCTGAAAGAAGAAACATGTTATTGATCTAAACATGTCACATGTTACAAAGACACTAAACAGGAACAATATAGGCTCCTTCTTTGTCCCCGTGGAGAAAGTCCCCAGACTCCCTTAACAAATGTGTCAGTTTAGTGAGTTGTTGAGTTGGAGAGACTTTATAAACTCTGTGAAACTCTGTCTCTGACTCATTCTGCATTATTTGGACCTTCTTGTTAATTCAGCAAATGTTCTACACGAAGATATTTATTTCTTTGTTTAGAAACATGGAGTCTGTTTGTCTCAGTGATGTTAATCTGCACACAGAGCAGCTCTGTTGTTTGTCAGGATGTTTTAAAATCCTCCTCGTGATGAGACAGATTAAAGATCATTAAAGATAAAGATTGATTAATAATCAAACTTCCTTCAGGATGGATCACGTTCTGTCTCGTCATAGAATATGAAAGAATATTTAAATATCTGAGCCGTTTGGTGGTCGTGACGAGGGCGTCACCTTTGAGTCTGCAACATATGACTAATTAATAGATTGATAATGATAATGACAGGAATCGTTGGAAGCAGCCACCGACAGGCTGTAACTCCTCCAGGTCAGCGACTCTGTTGACTCTGTGACGATCACGCCCAGTTCATTACACAACAGAGACGAGCGGCTTCACCTCTGTTAAACGAGCCGGATCCTTCCGGACTGGAACAATAGAGCGAGCCGGGAGGTCTGGGTAATCACTCACCGCAGCACGTCTGATCTGTGGACGAGCTGTCATCACGGCACACAACAGGAAGATGATGTCAGAGCGATCAGACCCAACAACGCCAGAATGATTACCATGATCTCCTGGGACCCAGTCCACCGGAGTGAACAGTCAGATTCGTCCTGGTGATCCGAGAGTTGTGTTCACGTTAGGATGCAACCAGAACCGGGATCCGCGCTCTCAGTCTGCTTCTGTTTTATAGACGAGCAGAACAAATCAGACGGATAGTAACTTTAATTAAACTCAGTCAAAGGCTTGAAGGGAAACAAAAACCTGAGTGACTCAATTAACAGTCTGAAGGAAGGAAATGATGGAAACCTGTCTCACTCTCTCCTGTGTGTGTGTGTGTGTGTGTGTGTGTGTGTGTGTGTGTGTGTGTGTGTGTGTGTGTGTGTGTGTGTGTGTGTGTGTGTGTGTGTGTGTGTGTTCAGGTTCATCTGCTCTCAGATGCCCAATGAGGTTCTACAGAGCATCAGCATCATCGACACTCCTGGCATCCTGTCTGGAGAGAAACAGCGAATCAGCAGAGGTAAGATCTGTGTGTGTGTGTGTGCGTGTGTGTGTGTGTGTGTGTGTGTGTGTGTGTGTGTGTGTGTTGTGTGTGTGTGTGTGTGTGTGTGTGTGTGTGTGTGTGTGTGTGTGTGTGTGTGTGTGCGTATGTGTAATAGTCCTTGAGACTCGTTCACTTCCTCATATTGTCTGCAGTGCGCCTGCTGGGATCAGTCAGTCAGACTCAGGAACACATCAGCCAGCTGGCACCATCCTGGTTCAGCTCGGCCTCGGCTGGACTCGGTATTGGACCATTATTCCGCCTCGTGGCGTGAAGGCGGGATGGTGTGACGCTCTGATGGCGTCACACAGCTGAACTGATCCTTCACTCATCACATAAAAGAGAAATGTCTCACACCTCCACCCACAGAGACACGTTACAGCACCAAACCACAGTAAGGTGTCTGCAGCATCTGATAGGAGGAGATCATGCTGCGATTATACTGTGGTCACACTTTCACCTTGCGACGTTAGCGACCCCGTGACCTTTCTTCTGACACCTCCGTCAGGACAAACGTGACCGCCGGGCGCAGTTGTCCTGTCACACGACTCCTTGTGAAACTCTTCATCCCTGTTTTCTCTCACTTCCTGTTTCGCCTCTCGGTCTGTTTCCTCTGATGAACCACAGAGTTTAAAACTGAGGATCTGAAACCAGAGAAACTGATCAACATCCTCACATCAGCCAACCGCCACCAAGCAGTCAGTTGCAGATGTGCGCTCGCTGTGGATGAAGAAACGTCATGTTCCTTTAGTGTAGCAAAGCTGAAATGTACTACAGCTGTAGTTCTCAGTTGTAGTTCTCAGTTGTAGTTCTCAGTTGTAGTTCTCAGCTGTAGTTCTCAGCTGTAGTTCTCTGTTGTAGTTCTCAGCTGTAGTTCTCAGTTGTAGTTCTCAGCTGTAGTTCTCAGCTGTAGTTCTCAGCTGTAGTTCTCTGTTGTAGTTCTCAGGAGGTCACAGCTGTAGTTCTCAGTTGTAGTTCTCAGCTGTAGTTCTCAGCTGTAGTTCTCAGTTGTAGTTCTCAGCTGTAGTTCTCTGTTGTAGTTCTCAGCTGTAGTTCTCAGTTGTAGTTCTCAGTTGTAGTTCTCAGCTGTAGTTCTCAGCTGTAGTTCTCAGCTGTAGTTCTCAGCTGTAGTTCTCTGTTGTAGTTCTCAGGAGGTCACAGCTGTAGTTCTCGGCTGTAGTTCTCAGCTGTAGTTCTCAGTTGTAGTTCTCAGCTGTAGTTCTTAGCTGTAGTTCTCAGTTGTAGTTCTCTGTTGTAGTTCTCAGCTGTAGTTCTCAGTTGTAGTTCTCAGTTGTAGTTCTCTGTTGTAGTTCTCAGTTGTAGTTCTCAGCTGTAGTTCTCAGTTGTAGTTCTCAGTTGTAGTTCTCTGTTGTAGTTCTCAGCTGTAGTTCTCAGCTGTAGTTCTCAGTTGTAGTTCTCAGTTGTAGTTCTCTGTTGTAGTTCTCAGCTGTAGTTCTCAGCTGTAGTTCTCAGTTGTAGTTTTCAGCTGTAGTTCTCTGTTGTAGTTCTCAGCTGTAGTTCTCAGTTGTAGTTCTCAGCTGTAGTTCTCAGCTGTAGTTCTCAGTTGTAGTTCTCTGTTGTAGTTCTCAGTTGTAGTTTTCAGCTGTAGTTCTCTGTTGTAGTTCTCTGTTGTAGTTCTCAGTTGTAGTTCTCAGCTGTAGTTCTCTGTTGTAGTTCTCAGTTGTAGTTCTCAGCTGTAGTTCTCAGCTGTAGTTCTCAGCTGTAGTTCTCTGTTGTAGTTCTCTGTTGTAGTTCTCAGGAGGTCACAGCTGTAGAAACTGTTCACAAGTTTGAAACCTTAAATAATCTGAGCAGGTGTGAAGAACGAAGTGAAGGAAACGTGTGACTGCTGGCTTCACTTCTATAATCACAGCTCATCAGATCAATGTGCTGAACTGACTGTATGAAACACAGATCAGTCATCAATAACAACGTCCACCTACACAGAATTTAGATTTGATGAATGAGTCATTGAATCAAAGATGTCAGATGTTATTGATTCAGTTATTTTGGAGAAGAAGTGACAAATCACTGAACTAAGTACCTCAGAGGTACTGTAGCGGGTCAGTATGTGGGTGAATTGGATCCGTCCTCTGGATGTTCTGACGTGCTGTTGAGCAGATAAATGTTTGTAGTTTACTGATCCTGATGTTCTGGATCCAAACTGAAGACGTCCAGGAGGAGACGGAGAGGACGAGAAACAAATGTCTGACAGGATGAAATGATGATGTTATGTTGTCTGACATCTGAAAGGTCAGAGGTTTAATGTTCTGGTCTTTGTTCAGCGTGTTGGCTGCACAGAGTTTACAACAAAGTGACGTCTTAAAATCCCTCAAAGCCTCAGAAACAACCAGAAAACTGAAGGTCGTCTTTTAGACTTTCCATCCTTCATTCAGAGGACGAACATGAACACGACCCCGCTGTGACTCTGAAGGCATTTTCATACTTACAAAGAGAACTCGTCTCAGAGTTTAGCTGTGATTTTCCAGGAGGTGCTTCTCCTCCTACATTTATTGATTAACTCTTCATTTACTGTCAGAAACACACACAGATGTTAGATGGTGAAAAATGGCTGAAACAATGAAACGATGGTGGAAACAGTCAGAGGTGAATTTTAGTAACACTTGCACCTCTACGAGCGTTTATCACTTATTTTAATCTGCCAAACCCTGGTCCTTAATGACAGAAGTTTAATTCAGCATCGTATTATTGTTCATGAAACAGGCAGCGAGGAGTTTCTGCCCTCAGCTGTCTGCAGGTGCTGATGGGGTTTTCTGTCGTACTGTACAGAAACTTCTCCTGCTGCCTCCCGGCCCTGTTGCTCTCGCATTGAGTCAGCCTGGATGAGAGCATCAGTTTAAAGCCTCAACTGGGCGGGTGGAGGGTGGAGGGTGGAGGGTGGAGGGAGGAGAGTGGAGGGAGGAGGGTGTAGGGTGGAGGGAGGAGAGTGGAGGGTGGAGGGTGAAGGATTAGAGGGAGGGACGGAGGGCCACAGGAAGCGGCAGCGGGGCGTTCCCTCCATCTGGAAGCATTTAGAGCTGCTCAGCTGAGGCTGAATTCCTCCTGAAGATGTTCACCAGGCCAACTGTGACTCAACACACACACACACACACACACACACACACACACACACACACACACACACACACACACACACACAGGCTGACGTCAGCAGCATCACTGACGGATGAAACTCCACCTGAAGGTTCAGTGAGCTCACAGCTACTGATCAGATTTATTATCAGTCATCAGTCTGGATGAAGCCTGTGTGTGTGTGTGTGTGTGTGTGTGTGTGTGTGTGTGTGTGTGTGTGTGTGTGTGTGTGTGTGTGTGTGTCTGTGTCTGTGTGTGTGTGGCTGTTGACCTGCATGTTTGGTGATGAGTCGATGAATCAGTTGACTGAAAGAAAACGAATCAACAGCTATTCTGAGAATGTGTGTGAGTAGATGCGCTCCGTGTTGTCAGGTGTGACCTTTGTGACAGTGTGAATTTACACTTTATTATGACGAGCACCTGTTCTTCATCACTGTCCTCATCTCACTGGCCTGTTGTGTTTCTGTGCTTCTACATTTTGCTGCTCTGAGTTTGTGCACTGCGTCCGTCAGCGACCTCATCACAGATGTTGATCTTGTGTTTCACAGTGTGAATGAAGCAGCAGCTGTGGATGAACTCTCTGCTGTACCGGCAGGTGACACATGAACTCTTCTGTGAAAGCTCAACATGAATCAAACATTAGTGCAGCATCCTGCTGACTGGACTCTTTTCTGCTCCTCATCATCAGTGACGAGGATCTGATCCGTTTCTGCAGCGAAGGAAACAATTCTGACTTGTTTTTGTTCCCTGGAGGTAAAAACAGTTGAGAGGCTTCGTCCTCGCTGCGTCTCTGTCCGTCTCTGCCGGCCTCTGAATGAAATACTGTTTATTTTTGGGAACTCCAGTTTCAGTTCAACTTCTTTAATCTCACCAAACTTCCGATGAATGAATTTGTTAGCAGAAATAAGGCTGGTGTCCTGATGAAACATCAGACTGAGGGATTCATGAGTTGGACCTGGAGGAAGGTTCTGTAGCTCAGATGGTCAGGCTGTGTTGGCACCTGATGGCGGCAGCAGCGATTCGGCCCGTGTGGACTCGTGAAGGTCTCGTCAGAAGACGTGTTGTGTTTCTGTGTCTGCAGTGAGTCTCTGAGCTGTGAAGTGTTTCCTGCAGGCGTCACAGTTGCATGTTTGGCAGCAGACGGTCTGCAGGGTGGAGCTGCTGTTTGCCCGCTTGGCGTGTTCAGACTGATCTGCTGCCAGCCCTCCGCCATCAGAGGCGGAGCCTGACTGCAGCGTCAGGAGGAGGACGCCGCCCCTCGGTGACGAGCTGCAGCTGTAACGCCGTCCGTGTGTTTGTTGCTCCTCTTTTCTTCATTTCATTTCTCCTGCTTCTCTCTGGATCAGTGAGTCGCTGCTGGATCTGATTCTTACTTTAAGCGAGGCTTTCAGCCAATAATCCCTCCCTTCATCCCCAGAATCTGTCCTCCGTCATCGCTGTGACTCAGTCCGGTCCTGGGTTCTGTTTCACGGGTCGGCTTCATCGCCATCAGACAGTCAGTGAACTCAGTGACCGACATGACGTCGCTGCTCTGCAGCAGCAGGACGAGTGCTCGGTCACAGCCGACAGTTTCTGTGTGGACCAGGCTTCATTTATATTAAAGGAGCAGTTGAACATTTCTGTAGAATATGTAGTGAACTGTGGACGGAGCCGTGCACGCTGCTCCCCCTCTCTAGCCTTCATGCTAAGCTAGGCTAACCACGTCCTAAAGCTCCAGCTCTGTACTGAGCCTGAACACACTCTCCACTTCAAGTGAAATATACATGAAAATGCACTTTACATCCGACTAGAGGCTGCAGGCTGATTGAATAATTAATTCAGTGTTTTTAAAACGTCTATTGATTAATGAAAGAAGCATTTACAGACTGCAGGAGGAACGTCAGAGGAACCTCTCAGAGGCTGAGGCGGCCATGTTTCTGCTTCAGAGCTGGTTGTGGTGCAGCGAGTCCACATGGTGAAGGACTCACTGCAGCCTCTCTCCTCTCTCCTCCTCCTCTCCTCTCCTCTGTCCTCTGTCCTCTCTCCTCTGTCCTCTGTCCTCTCTCCTCTCTCCTCTCTCCTCTGTCCTCTCTCCTCTGTCCTCTGTCCTCTC